>CM033692.1:6127380-6727380 GCA_019514585.1 Dendrobium officinale | reverse complement strand
GTACGTTGAGTGACTTGCTAAAATTATTTTCTCTATCATTTTTTTTCCTTTTAAGTTGAAGACCATGATAAATTTTTTTATCATTTATGGCAATAAGAATGAGTTAGACATTTTGTATTATTTAATCAAAATATATTGTTTAACCTAATGATGCGTCTTGGAAGTAAAAGCAACAAGTAATAAAGAACCTTTCTTTAACCTAATGAAACTTTTAAGTTGGTGGATTACATCACTAACCATCACGGAAGAGTTCAAAAACCTTGCTTGACCTACCTCGCGCTCTCCGTCCACGGCCGCTTTGTCTGCGTTGGCCCCCTCCCGCGTGACTTCCTTATCTTATTATGCATGAAACCAAGTGATGAAGTGTGAGCCACTTGGCTCTCTGACTTGCGTGCGACACTTCTTGCCGTGCGAGGGCAAGGCATAGATATTCCCTAAAGTTGGAGATGTTCAATTTCTCGGTCATGGTCTCTCCCCTCCTGATGTCTTTGGGCTATGTTAGGGTTTCGCCCTAGCCGCCTCCACCCTTCGTCCAGGGAAGTTTTTCTTCTCTTCAGTTTTGATTTGGTTATTTTTCTTGCTTTTATGGCAAATAAACTCTTGGATCTTGGCTTTCTTTCTGGTAATGCTACATCTCAGTTGTTTAAAGATGCTTTGTCTGGATCTACCACTTCTTCTTTCTTTCCCGATCTCAAGGCAACTACCCACTATGGTTTGAAGGCATTGTGGATCTCTGAGGAAGAAATCATTGCATTGGAGGCTCCTTTTGCTTTTTCACTAGTTGGTAAATTCTCTAATAGGCGTCGTTAATTGGATCTTATTTGATTTTTTTTTTCAACCTCAAACTTTCTTGTGCTTTCTTTGTTATTTTATTGGATGCTCACCATGTGCTGATAAAACTATCCAACGACTTGGATTATAGTAGATTTTTTGCTCATCGATCTTATTTTGTGTATAACTGTTTTATGAAGCTTGTGAAATGGTCGCCTATGTTTGGCATTCATGAGGAATCCCCCATTGTGCCGGTTTGGATCTTTTTCCTTGATCTGCAACCTCACTTATTTTTGCCTAGGATCCTCCACGGGTTAGGATCTTTATTTGGCAGACCATTGTAAGTGGTCAACACCACTGCTCATAGGACTAGGCCCTCGGTTGCTCGTGTTTTGGTGGAGTTGGATATTACCAAAAACTATCCTAGCAGAGACAGGAGGAAGCGTCCTTCGTGACTATAATCAAACACAAGATAAAGTTAGACTCAAGAAATATGTTGAAAGGAGAAAGTAGAACCTTTTGTCAAGGATCGGTGGAGATTCTCCACTCAACGCCTTCAAACTGTTCTTCGATTGCTTCCACCAAAGTGTCTAGAATACGCTCTATGTAATCTTCAACGATGTGATCGACCCTTGTATTGACGTGAAAGAAAGTTGACTGTAGAATGTCTACGAAACCGTCCTCGTCGTAGGTTAGGCCGTATTCAGTTTCTGGATCCGCCATTCATAGATGCTAGATGACAAATCTCCTCACGACTTCAAAGTGCTCTTGAATATTGTTGAAGAGAAAGAAATTTATCTTGCCACTTGAAGGGGGGAAGAGCCAAAGACCAAAATATGAAATAAGTTTCAGCTTCTTATATGTAGAGGTGAGGAAATTAGAAGAGGAAATATCAAATCCTAAATTCGGGTGGAGAGTTAATGAGAGAGGGAAGAGATTGGAGAGAGAGAAGGAATAAAATCTGAAATAATTTCAGATTTTGGAGAGGAGGGGAATTGGAATTTGAAATATTTCCAAAAGGAAGGGAGAGAGGGGAGGGCGGCAGCGAGGGGGGAGATTAGGGATTTAACTTTCCAAATATCAAATTCAGATTTTGGAAAGAAATAAGGAGGTGTGAGGTTATGAGGTTCGGCCGAGGGATGAGAGGAATTTGAAATTATTTCCAATAAGCAAAGACTTGATTTTAGGAAAGAAATAAAGAGGAATTAATGGGATAGGGGGGCCGGCAGCATGCATGAGGGTGTGAGCAATTAGTGAGATTAATTAAGGCTTCTTAATTTAGGTTTTGAAATTAGGACAGTATTATTTTAAATCCAAATGAATTTAAAATTCAAAATAGATCTAAAGTAAATACTTTCCTAAAATAGAGTAGTTAAATTAGGAAAGATTTTGAATTCAAATTCAAATGATTTCAATTTCAAAATTATCCCAAATTAATCCTCAACCCAATTAGGAAACTCAAGGGAGAAGAGGAGTGGGTGAGGCCGGCGGTTTGGAAGGGATTTCGGGTAAGGTGGCCGGCGGCTTATGGGGGAAAAATTTGTGGAGCTTGTTTAGGAGGACACGATGGTTTGGGATTGGAGATGAAGTTGATGTAGTGATGTCTGGTAGTGGTGTTGGAAAGAGAAGGGAAGAAAGATAAGAAAGAAAACCACGAACCCGGCCGTCTCTAAGGTTGGTGGGTGATACGATCTCCCTCTCCTAGGAATTTCTCTCCATTCAAACTCTCAAGCTCTCACAAGAACTCATGCAAGGAAGAAATTTTTTCATTCAATCATTCATTACTTGAAAAATAAAACAAGGGGCTATAAATAGCCTAGTACATGAGACTCAAGAAATAAAATACGAAAATACCCTCGGGGCTTACATACGACATCCCTCACTAAAAGGGTACAACTAAAAATCTCATAAAACAAATACACGACACTGAAAATAAGAAAATACATAAATAAGAAAATAACATGACAACATAAATAAATAAAAAATACAATGACTCGATCGTGGCCGTAGATCGGCGGCCACGCCTCTGATAAACCTTCCATGCTCTGATGTCCCCATCAATTACCCTGTTAAACCTAAGGATCCCATTTTGCAAAAGGCCAACCTCACTTATGCTAATATCTGTTCTTTCCCTACTTCGAATGATCTAGCTTATACAAATGATAATGTTGATGTTCCTTCTGCTGTCCAATGGATGATTATCCTATTGGAACTCCTTTATTGCCTACGACTAATGTTATACTTGGGATCAATGTGATATCAGTGATTCATCCTAATGTGAATGTAACACCTGCTGCAGATGGAAAGAATATGTATGGTCATGTTGATTGTGAAAATATAGAGGGTTGTAATGATGATATGGGTGCCAATACTATTTTTAATTTATGGTTAATCACATAGCTTGCCCCATATCGACTCCTAGTCTTAATGGTATTCATGCTGAAATTGCTATAGTTGGTTCTGGTTTAATTTATGGTCCTAATTGCTCTATTACCCAAGTCGCTAATGTGATCATTTTGGTGCCTTGGGAGTGTTAGGCTAACATCACTATGGGGGATTTTGATGTGGATGTTGAGAATGCTAATAATTTAGTTGTGGATGGTGATCATCTTGACTATTCTGACTGGTTAATACCATACAATCCTTCAGTTATTAGAGATTCTGAGCAGGGTAATGAGGATGTTAGTATTGGTTCCCATGAAGATTTTGATATAAATGTGGTGCAAGTTGGTTATGATGATTTTGTAAAAGTTGTTGGTAAGAAAAATAGAAAAAAAATGTGGTGCAAGATTTTAAGCTTTTTGAAGGTAGACCGAAGAGATTAAAACTCCTAAATTCTATTGCTAATGGTTTGTGTTCTGCGTTTGCTTTGCTGTGTTTGCTTTTCTCTAGTAGGGTGTTAGCTGAGGTTTGCGTGGGTTGATATTGGTTATATCTCGGGCTGACTGTTGATGCTTGCTGTTGGTGCCTCTATCCGGGATGTGGCTGTTTGTTCAAATGTTCGTGTAGAGTTTATTATCTCCATTTGTGATGCTATTCTGCTTCTAGGAGTCTTTGGTTTTCTCTTCTCTTTGCTGGTGTTTCTAAGTTGGGTTGTTTTTTGACTATTTGTTGGTTTTCTGACTTTGCATCTTGTTTGTTGTATTGTTTTATTAGTTGGATCATAGGCTCATTAGGTTTTAATTCAAATGCTATATTTTTAGAAAGCTCTTGATCCCTTAAGGAATTGTAACTGTTTTAATTTTATTAACGCGTAGGCTCCTCTGTGGGTTTTATCCAAAATAAAAAAGTAAATAAGAAGAAAAACACAAGAACCAAATATTAAGGCTAATCTTTTATTATCTCTTCAACAAATAATAAAAGAGACAATTGAACTACCGAAGTCAAGAAGTGCTAATACTGACACGTTGGTCATAGATTTCTTCAGCTGCTTAAGGCTTGTGTTGTTGCTTTTCCCTAATTGAAATCATCTTCAACTGCTCTGCCAGTGGTCATACTATCATTTTATACCCTCACACAAACTTTTGATAGTACCTGGTGAGACCTAAGATGATAAGGAGGACATCAGCAGGAGATTCAGAACGTTTATAACCGAAAATATCGGAGATCGAAGGCTATGATTAGGAGCCTGTATTTTTTATTTATTTCATGTATTAGCTTATTTTATTTCATGTTAGATGATTGTAACCTTGCTTATGTTTTGTTTTGAGTTGTAGCCCTGAGGGCATTTCAGTCACTTCTTTCCTTTTTTCTTTGAGGCCTAGTCTTGTATTATTATTATAAATTTTTTGATTTCTTCTGAACTTGTGAGTTCTTGAGTGGTGAAGTCCCAAGGTGTGGGCAAAAGTAACACCCACCAGTCGTCGGAAGTGTCCTCGACTCGTGGTTCAAATTCCTTCCCTTGCTTCAAGCCGCAGTTACCTCTTCCCCTTGCTTAAAGCCGTCGGCCTGCCCCTCCCCTTGCTCCAACCGCCGGACACCCTCCAGCTCCCCTCCTACCTGTCAACCCCCATCCCTTCTCCCTCCCTTAGTTGCCGACCTAGCCCCCAAACCCGACCCCTTTTCCCAACCCCAAACCCTAGCCTCCACCCTCCCTCCACCTTGGCCCTCTTGATGATGATTTCAATCGTCATTATTGCTTGCCTAAATTAGCCAAATTGATTTGGGAAATATTTTATTCCTATTTGAAATTCAAATTTGAATTTCAAATACTTTACTAGATTAACTGAAGCTAAATTAGGAAAGTTTCCAGAATTAAATCTAATTTAATTTTAAATTAGATTTGATTTATTTATCTTTTTCCTAAATTAGACTCATGATTTATTAAGCCTTAAATTTCCCCTCAATCCCCTCCCTTCCCTGTGCATGCCACCAGCCCCCCGTGGCCCTCTCCTCCACCTGAATTTGAAATTAAAATTTCAAATTCCAAATCCCCTTTCCTATTTTACTAAATCTGAAATTAATTTTAGATTTTTGTTACCTTACCTTACTGGAAACCCTAACCCTAGTTTCCCAATAACAAACCCCTCCCCTTCTTTGGCCGCCCCTCTCCCTCCCTTCTTCCATCTTGGATTTTCTTCTTTCATGAATAATATTCTAAGAGAAGAAAAAGACCTTCACCCTTTCCCACTCTTTGCTAGTGAATGACCGATTCCGAAGGACCACTGCTTCGCATACGATTTTCAAGGGTAGATAGATATTCTTCAATCACTGTTCTTCGACCCCGATTAGGAGATAGAAGACACCGTCGACGATGACGTCGATCGTATCCTATTCCACTTAGCTGAGACTATCGACGAACAACTACCATCCGGACATTGGAAAATCATCCGACATCCACTTGCACCTCCTCTTTCGACGACCTTTTCGTGGATCAAAGCATTTGGCGTCCTATTTCCTTTGGTGGCATCATTCGGGTTGCTGAAATCCTCTTTCCGCTTAGACCTTTCAAAGAGTGAGAGTAAGTGAAACTCAAGATAACTTATCTAAATGTTACGTGGTGGATTTAAAGTTTACAATATTTAAGTTTATGTTTATGTTATACTTTATTTTAAGCTTTAGTGATTCTATTGTGTAGCTGATTGCCATAACAAAATTGATATCCTTAAATTCTCTAAATCCATCTAGTGAAACATTAGTTTATTGTTACTTTGCTTAATTCAAGTTTTCTTTATAAATTTCTACACAATTCCTACTTTTGTTTCACATCATAAGAACCCTATCGACTCCTTTAGGTTCTTAGGTAAAGGCCAATCCAACATAGCGTTAATCTTGGATTGGTCTGCTGCTACCCCGGCTCTGCTCACCATATGTCCTAGGTACTCCACCTATGACTGTGCAAAGGAATATTTCTTCATATTGCAAAAACACGGGAACCAAATATAAGGCTGATTTTTTATTATCTCTTCAACAAATAATGATAGATATAATTGACCTAACTATTCAAGAGGTAGATCGGCTCTCCCACAAATCCTAGGCGCCGCTAGGAACAATTCCAAAAAGTACACTACACCAAACACAATCACATGATGATAATAAAATCACCTAATTAATCTTAATATAAACCTTCCTATTTCTGTTCTAAAGTTGATTTCAAATCAGCCATTTTTCCTTAAATAAATTTTTTCTAATTTCCTCCAAATCAAATCCATCATCTTTCCCTAAATAAACCTGTCATAATTCCCTCCCAATCAAATCAGCTATCTTTTACTAAATAAACATTTCATAATTCCCTCCCAATCAAATCATTCATCTTTTCTTAAATAAACATTTCCTAATTCCCTCACAATCAAATCAACCATCTTTTCATAAATAAATCTTTCATAATTCTCTCCCACAGTCAAATCAGTCCTCTTTTCCAAATAAACATTTACTAATTAGTTCCCCTTAATTCCTCCTACTTACATAATAAATAATAGATTCCCTAGACCCAACAAGGGCATATCACCTAAGTTGTCTTTCCATCTTCAGCATCCACAACTTTTAAGCAGCCTTTCAGCTTGCAAGTTGAACATGGAGTGTATCTTAATTTTAATAATCATATCATTCATTGATTGTTATATGCCGCCATTTACGTTTTCATCTAAAATACCCTTTTCTCTCTAGAAGGAGTGGATAATGTTTTTTAATTCTGGGAACAATGGATACTATGCTTACTTAATTTATTATTTCTTTTTTATTTTTTCCAAGTTAAATATCAACTTTTAAAGAAATTAAAATGAGGGTGCGGCTGGAATGATAATTAGGTAACTTGCTTCTGGTATAGATTTAAGAATTTTCCTTGGTTTTAGTTTTTGGCACACAACACCTCCCCACATCTCACAATGATAGGAGCCTCATGCATTGGCCGCAACTTCTTTCTTAAAAAGACACCAAATCGGATAGGATAAAAATTTTTAAGTTAGATTTCCAACATTGAATTTTATTGTCGAAGCTTTTCACTCAATTATAATGTCTTTATTGTATATGCAGGTTCGAGAATGTATTTTATGGTTGAGCATTGTATTCATCACTATTTTGTGCACGCCACAACCAACCATTGTCAGGTGGTCTTCTACGCCACCTGTATCCACTGAAGTAATGCATCAGTGGAAAGGATTTTGTGCTCTAATAGCTAATGCATATTATAAACGAGGAATGGCCTGGTGAGTATCATCTACTTTTGATTTATTTGCATTTTATGCTCTTCAATGATCACTGTTCTGGAAGAAAAAAAAAACTCTTTTTATGAACTGAGAGAGGTTTTGAAGAGCTTTCCAAAAGTGAAAAAAAAAAAAAAACTTGTCTTCAAATATATAAGATTTGCCGTGTTTTTTTTTTTACTTGAGTAAAAGTGGCGAAATCTCTCCAGTATGTCAATGGTGGCAGTTGATTCCATTATAAGAAGTTTGGAATTTCTTTAAAGCAGTGCTATGAGATATCTAAAACATTGCTTTTATTTTTAAACGCTACTAGTAGAAGCATCGATGATAAAATGCAAAACGCACTATGATGTTTTCATAGATTGTGATCAAATTTCTAATTTGTTTTGGTGGTCTTAGTTTCTTAGAAGGCAGTACAACATATCTCTATGGGAATATCAACCATCTTGAAGGAAGAATAGTGTCTTTCTTGTTTTTTCTTTTTTCTTTTTTCCTTGGCTATAAAAGGAATACTTTAAATTAAACATAGAGTTTTGGTTGTATGCAAGAGGAGGGTCGTGGTTGTTCTCTAGCATGTTATACTACCAAAAAAAAAAAAAAAACTTAATATTCTTGTGAACTGTTAGGTATATAAAAAAAAGAAAAAAATGGCAATCGCAAATGTTGTCTCATAGTTTTGGGGGCTTGAGATTTGGGTGCTTTATTAGTTGTGATGAGATGAAAATATGAACTTATATTGTATTGGGTTTGCTGCTTTTGTTGAGAAATTATAGAAATTGGTTAAAATTTTAATTAAATTGAAATTGAAATTTCATATTTGTATAAATTTATTTAAAGAGTTGAGGGATTTTCTAGGGAATGTAGGAAATGAGGTGGAAGAGAGAAAAGAGAAGATGGATATGATGCAAGTGGAAAGATTTTGCATGGAAAATTAGCTTCCCCATATTTTTCTCCTTTTTTGTTTATCTTAAGGAGAGAGGATGCAATACTGACTGCAGGAGTTAGTTTTTTCATTTGGAAAGAAATTAATTTTTTTTACTTGTAAAATAAATGGGAATTATATCACAAATATGGAGAGTGAAAATATGGAAAGAGAGAATTATGCAAGAAATTTCCTTAATAAATGATAAAATTATATGCAATTGATGAAATCAAGATAAAATAGTTTAAAATTTTGGCTTTGATATCAAACTGAGGCGGAATAATGAAATCAATAGGGAAATTATGAGAAACAAATGAAAAAAAGCCAAAATAGTGAGATTCTCATGTTTTTAACACAAGGACTTCCTGAGGTCACAAATCCTAGTTCTACTCTCTTCAAACACGGTTAACTGTGGAGTTTTGATGGGACCCACAACACTGATGTTGTTATATCAGACATTCTCATAATATTAATTTGCAAATTCTTAAGACAAAAAATTAATAAGTGAAAACAAAGGCAACTAGAAATTTTTTTAAATAATTATTTGATTTTTGTAATTAACAAGATTCTACTTGCAGAAATGATTTGACAACTAAAATTCTAAATTATTCGAGGCTTATTACAAGATAATCTTTGCTAAACTAAGAGAAAAATAAAACACTGTTACTTCCTCATAAATTTAAAATATAAATTCAGAAATAATATCTCATGCATTTTGACGATCATCAATTGGATACCTTTGATTGAAATTTGGCAAAGAATAAAATTCAATTTTGATGAAAGATTTATATATGGTCTATTAAATATTAATGATGGAAGTTAAGGATCCTGAAAGCTATGCATGGGATTGATGTCACTCAAAATATGACAAAACCTGAAAACACTTTTAACCAATAATGAAAAAATATTTAGAGAAACGCAGCAAATGAAGAAAAGGGGAAGAAGCCACAAAAGAAAAGCCTAATCCTTGTAGAGAGAGAATCTCTCTGGAATTTCAATTCTGACACTTAATAAACGAGTTAAACGCCACAATGATAAGTATTAACACATGCAAAGCTGAATTTTAATTGTCAGAACGGTTTTTTAGGTGCCTCAAATAACAATATTTATAAGCTTATAGGACACCTAGTTAGAATAAAAACTCTTCCCTAAGAATCCACTGTTAGAGGAATAAATCATAGGAATTGCAACCCATTAACTCTAGCTATAGCCTCGTGGGAAGAACCAAACCTGTTATACTTGTTGGAGATGCCAATAAAACGGCCAAATGAATCCTAGGAGTTGTAGAAATAATTGAATAGTTGCAAAAAATCCCATAAAGTAATAGTATTTGAAGGGCCTAAAGCAAAAGTTATAGCAAACACACCAAGGACTACAAGCTGCAGGAACTGAGAAAGCTACCACGGCATTATCTCCTCCGTGGAAGATATAATTGTGGTAAAGGCTTTTGAAGAGAGAGAGAGAGAGAGAGAGACGGAGAAGGCAATGTATTTCTTTCTAAGAAGAAAGAATGTTGTGTTTGAAAATTAGTTCCCCAGAACCCTCGCCTCAGGTGGTGGGGCATATACCACTTTGATTTTTGGATTGCTTTGTAGCTCGAAATGGTGTTATTCAGGAAGTCTGATAATATTTAACGATACCTTTAGCCACAGGTTAACAAAGCCCTTTTCAAAGTCTGATAATATTTCTGGTCTGCTATTGTTTGGCTACTCAAGGATTTAAGATGGTCAACTGAGTTCATATGTCTTTGAGTGCTTTTTAATTGTGTTATTTTATTTATGGTTGTATGTCGATTTTTAAACTTTAGTTTTAATGCAACAATTTGATTGTTTCCGTATCTATTGCTGATTATGCCAGTTTGGAGATTTTTAGTTTAGATTAAGTTCTGTTAAATTGCAATTGTGGTTAGTGCTTCTTTTGTTATTTTTTCCCCCCACCTCGTCTGCCAACTTGCTGCAAAGCTGACTAATCGAAAGACAAGTTGGCTTAGTTTGACCCAAAGAGTTTTTATTTTTTACCTTTTTCATTACAGGTTAGCACATTTCTCTCTGAAGTAGGGATGTCTACCAGAAGCAATACTTGGCCAGTATAATGATCTGGTGCAGTGAAAGTTGGAATATTTGTAGGAAATTTTAGGGTGAGGAGCTGGCATGGTGGCCTGCGTAGTGAATTGAGAAATCTTCTAATACTAATCCGGCATTGCAGTACTTAGTTTGTTTGTTATGGTATTTCGTTGTTTTAAAACATAACTTTTTTGCCTTGTAGGTGTTAGTTTTTTTGCTTCTGGTGAGGCAAGACTTAAAATATCGCCTCATACTATAATGCACAAATATGGTCATGCTTACACAGATACGACATGACATGGACACGGGACATGTCAATTATTGAAAATATAAGACGCGAACACGGGTTGTATACCATATTATAAATTTTTTATTTTAAAAATAGTGTATAAAAATTGAATAAATTAAAAATAATTTAAAAATAATAAATAGTTTAACTAGAATTTGTGCTTAAAATAATTAGCATTAGAATGTTGAGCGTCGATGCCGTGTATCAGGGCATCAAGAGAGGAGACCACAATGCTGTCGAGAGTCGGGCATCGATGTTATGTAGTATAGGGCGTCAATGTCAAGAGGGTGTTGTTCATTGATGCTAAGAAGACGTCGAACAAAGATGAGTTATCAAGTTGTGGGTGTAGAAATTGCTAGCGTCGAGTATCAATGCAAAGACAGTGTCAGACTTTGATGTAGAGATGATTTTGAAATATCGATGATGTAATGGCGTCACGTCGATGTTGAGATGACATCGTGCATTGTTGTGAAACCAAAGTCGCGATCCGTCAAATAGAAATAAAAATGAGAATATTCCATGAAAGGATTATTAAGTGCGGGCGATTTATTTGGTATAAGAAAATTAATTTTTATATTTTAAATAAATAAAAATTTTAAATACAAGAAATTATATTTAATAAAATTCATAAAATAATTAAGAAACGAGTGTCGGACATGCCTGTCTAATTTATTTTTAATATTTTTTAATCGAACACCTTTTCGGTGTGTCTGACACATGTCGGAGGCATGTCAGACGTGTGTCGTGTCGGATACGTGCCGGACACTGTACACCTCTTTGAGGAGAAGTGTCGGTGCATCATAGGCTTCATATCATGCATCACTGCATCATATTGGTTTACCTATCTAGATTCAGTTTGCATGGGAATGAAACTGCAAGCCTTTTATTATATTTGCGAATTTGGAGGGTTTTCCTATTCTTGACGGACTGTTATATATATGCCATCTTTTGAAGCCAAATGATTAATGATAGATATGCATCATTCTTCTTTGTAATTTTAACTTCAATTTTGATGTGGTTGCAGGCTACCTGTAAAGACTCTACAGCTTGAGCAAATGGCTGTAATGGGCAGTTCAGAGGAGGCATCAGTTGTTGCTGGTCGAATGAGATTAGTATTTACTACGCTAGAGGTGAGGAGTTATTCTACATGTCTTTCTTTTATTGAAAAACATATATTTACTTTTAATCTCAGCTATGATGCACGGACACGGACACGGACACGGAGACACGGACACGACACGACACGGACACGGGACACGGTTTTTTTTTTTGAAAATATAGGACACGGGTACGGCGCGGACACGGCAATACATACATACATATATATATATATATATATATATATATATATATATATATATATATATATATATAAATGACAAACAATAATAAATGAATTACATGATAACTTGTCTAGTTTATAATATAAAATATTTAGTACAAAATATCTAGTACAACAACAAAAATATAAGCAAATAATCACTTACTACAACATCAAGCATTCAAGCTTCAACTACTATGATTAGTTTTAGAATTTTGTTTTTGGCCTTCAATATCATCATCATTGAATATCACTGATTTCATCTCTGGTTCAACAAGAGAAAGACTTGTAATTGTGCAAAAAGAGAGGAGATGAAAATACCTTCACTGCCAAAGAGAAATGAAAATGAAAATATTCGATGAATGGGTATTAAATGCAGACGTTGATTTGGTGTTGTGGATAGGAAATAAAAAATTTAGTTTAAATCTCGCCAAATATAAGAAATTATATCCTAAAAAATTATAAAATATTTAAGATACGCGCGTCCGTTTGGACACGCGTGTCCAATTTGTTTTTAATATTTTTTTAATCGGACACATTTTCGTCGTGTCCGACACGTGTCGGATGAGTGTCGGACGAGTGTCGTGTCCGACACGTGTTGGAGGAGTGTCGGACGAGTGTCGTGTCGAACACGGTGTCGGACACTGCACGCCTCTTTGAGGCGAAGTGTCGGTGCATCATAGAATCTCAGTTAACGATCTGCTCTGCCAATGACTACTCCCCTATCACCATTTGCAGAAATTAGGAAAAAAAAGGGGTGAGGGGACATGTATTAGTTAGGTTTGGAGGGTCTAGCCAGCAATTCTTTCTTTCTTGGGTCTGGCTGAAATTATGCACATTCTGTAATGCTGTACTGCTTTATTTATTAAGGGAAATATATCATTGAGAATATGGAAAGCATAACTTTGCACGCTTCTTATACCTCTGGTAGAAATTATTCTGTGCGGATGCCGAACGTTGTTCACCATCTTGAGGTCAACAAGAATGCGCCATGTCAGCGGTACCGAGCACGGTACCGAGCGCGGTACCGAGTTGGGGTGACACGGCGCATTCTGATTGGTACGGTATTTGGCGTCTGCACAGAATAATTTGCCCCTTGCTGTAGGGCAGTTAATTATGTCTGAATTTCAAACTCACTCTGAAATCAATTGAAGATACATTGGCTCGAAACTGAAATGGATTTGCTCCAATTTGGAGATAACTTTTTTGAAATTAATTCGATTCAACTCTTAATCTACTCGATACATGGTATATACAAATATGCGTCCTTTATGTTTGTGTTTAGTGCATTCATCTTTGTTTTTGTTTGAAAATTTCTGCAGGTAGTCAGCCCACAGTGGCCGAGAGTTTAGGTGACTTGTTATATGATCAAGACCCAGTGCTTTGTTATTAAAGAAATATTTCCCTAACTGAGTTCCAGTTCCAAAGAATGCGCTTTTGGGATATACTGTATATGTTGAATTCTGGCATCTATTGTTTGTAAGCCAATAGGGTACATAATATCTATTTAGAATGAAAAATTAACTAATTGTAGTATACTATGGCTATGTTTGGATGTTAAGACAGTGAGATAAAAGATGTATGTTGGAACTTGTTGCTTGCTCATCAATAGTAATTTATTTGTTTAGTGTGATGATTTTTTTTAATATTTCTGTTATGGGAGAAATTATTACGTGCAGAGTCTAGACGGACAAAATCGTCCGGTTTTCTCTCTGTATACAGTAAAAGTACAATCAAAGCACAGCTGCTACAGTAATTATGCTTTAGAGAGAAAACCGAATGATTCTCTCTGTTCGATTTCTGCACAGAATAATATGCCCTGTTAAGGATGTCGGAATTAAAGGATTTGTTTTTTAAAATTCAACTCGAAGCCTCATCTGTCTTGCTAAATCAATTTTTATAATTGAATTGCTAAGTAATACAACTCATAGTGGCATAATGTGGGCTCCGAAAATTCGGTCCCGGCCTCCGCTCGCTTTTCTTATTCGGCGATGGGAGTTTTAACGATCTAAGTTCCGAGGTAAATTTTGGAAGGCAGATGGGTTTGTAGATAAGACACTACCCAGAGATTTCGCCCTCATTTTGTGAGGATTTTATGATCTGAGTTCTGGTTTCCTATAGGCGCAAGCCCCTATAGTTAATTACCCCTCCCGATCACGAGAGAGAACTTTCGATTAAGGCTAGTCATCGATCTGATACGTATAGAAATACGTGTTATCTGGCATATAATAGCAGCAATAGGTTTGGAATTTGGAGAACTGGATTTGGATTTGGGATTTGAGTTGAAAGTTTGAAAATTTGAAAGGTTTGATATTTAAAATAGAAATTGCACCATCTTGCACTTAAAGCGGATGGTGGGGGATAGATGATGGGCCCGATCAAGATCCCATGGTTCCGTCGTCCCAGGCCATCGTGGTCCCTGGTCTACTTAGTCAGAGGAGGTAGTCGACCCAACCTGACAGAAGGATCCTTGTCGGCAGCCATGGGTTGCTTCGTCCAAGGGGACCTTGTAGACCTGGGTTGGATATTTGCCTAAGGGGACAAATTTGAATCCACCTTAGCTGACAGAGGGCTTTGTGCCCTATCAATCATATCCTATTGATTCATATCTCAAGGATTTGATGCCAATAAAGAGCGTATTGGCTCTGGCCATAACCGGTATATCGTGGTGCCATTTGGCGGCAAAACCACGCGGTTCAGAGGGCCCCGAGTCATCGTAACCGTTTATCCTGCGGTGCCATTTGGCGGCAAACCGCCGGTTAGAGGACACGTACCACGTCCTTATTGGCAAGAGATTGTTTGAGAATGGATCCTAATGATATTTTCGACTAGGCATTTGGCTCTTTGTGAGCTAGAGTTTATTTGAATTTGTCCACCGCGGCAGACTGTTGCGGAAGGTGGATGGATTTTGCTTTAAGATATTGATGATTTGATTTCAGTTTTAAATATTTTTTTGGATTTAGGGCTTGTAGAGTTTGAATTCTGGTAGACATTTGAATGAAATTTGAGATATTTGTGGAACCCCTCCGGTTGAGATCTTTGTTCAACACGGCCATCATCGGGGTGTTTGGGGTCATTTTCACTTGTTGATTAAACCTTGTCGACCCTATCAACTTATCGATAGGGGATCGGGTTTCTCGTAGGCTTTGTGCCTTTGTTTATGAATTTTCTTGATTTTAGGCATTGAAGGCTTAAAAAGAATGTATTTAAACAAATACACCGGTCACTACAACCGTGTATCTATTTGATAGTTCGAACCCTGTCGACTCCTATTGATCCGTATAGAAGGATCGGGTTCTTTAGGCTTCATGCCTTTGTTCATGAACTTTCTTGATTTTAGGCCTTGAAGGCCTAAAAAAAATGTATTAAATAAATATTCTGGTCGACCTCGTGACCACATATTTATCCAATGGTTTGAACCCTGTCTACTCCCATTTACATGCTTAGGAGGATCGGGTTTCACAGGCTTCGTGCTTTTTGTTCAGTGAATTCTTTTGATTGTAGGCTTAGCATGCCTAATACGAATGTGTTGAAACAAATACACTGGTATCCACAGCCGTGTATTTGTTTAAAGGTTCGAGGCCTGTCGACTTCTATTGATCCGTATAGAAGGATCGGGTTCGAACTAGAATTCACTTATCGACCCGCGCAGCATCCCTAGGCGTCACGTGTGTACCAATAACACGCTCGCCGGGGCCCATGCGGGTGATTTTTATATATCCCCCTTTAGTGTATCTATGTGTATACATTCTCTAGTGCACGTGTAGGGGTATTTTGAAATATTTGTAGTTGTGCATGTATTTGTCATTTGAATGCACAGCATTTCCTTGAAAAGCTTATACACGCCTTCTGTCTGCTTTCATAAGTGTTGCAGATCCGGTGGCGTTGGATCGTAGATTGTAGACGCCTTCTGTCTGCTTGTATTAGTGTTGCAGATCCGGTGGCGTGCATCTTGATATAGACTCCCCCTTTCTCATTCACCGGGGAAAGATTTTCTGGATTCGGGAGTCAAAGACTGCTGATCTGGGGAGAACTCCCTTCAGGATCTTTGGTGTAGTAGATCGCCATTTTCGGTATTTGTGGGTACCAAAGTTGTTTTCTTCTTAAATATAGAACTATGAAGAGACTTTGAAACACCAGGAAGTTTGGTTCTAATTTATTCAAACATTTCTTCCCTTCTGCCAGGGAATGTCCTTTTTGTATATAGAGTCGCCCTTGTACTCGGCATACTTGGAGATTTTGGTCACCGCTGTCGTAGGTGATATCTGTACTTGTGTCCACAGTGATTCATTGTTCTTTCAATATACACTGTTGTTATCCACAAGTGGTTTGTATTCATTTGTAGGAATTCGTTGTACTTGCTACGACCCCCTAGCGGTATTTGTAGGAGAGCCCTTGCTTTTGTATTGAAACCACCTTTCACCAATCTCAGGTGATTTGATTGTACTTGTTTGTAGGGGGGGGGATCCTCCATCATTGGTCTCCTGTATAGCCATCTCAATCAGCAGTCTTTATTGTTCAGTTGGAGATTTCAATACTACATGTAGGGATCATTCATGCATTCTGGAATTATTCATTGATGTTGCAGGTACGATTCACCTGATCTCGCATGAACTGTTGTAGGGGTCCAGCATATTCTTCATTTACATGCATTGAAGTCTTGCATCATACTTGCTTATATCCTGATTTTGATTACGAGGATATTGCTATATCTCTCCTACAAGAGTTCGTGTGTGTTTGTATTTGTTGCATCTTAGTCACATTTGTTTATAAGGATCAAGGTATTTCATCTAACATTGAGTCAAATGTTCTTGTAGCTTGAGTTCCCTTGTATATGATTCAGGCTTTGAGTTTCTTGTATATGATTCCAAGTTCAGTTTCATTCAGACTTGAGTTTATCAAGTTTACAAGTCCCCACTTGATATCGTATAGCTTGAGTTCAAGTGCGAGTTCAACTGCTTTATTCGGTTCAAGTTCTGTGCATTTTTGTTCAAGTACGGGTCTTCTATGTTATTGCCCAAGAAGGTCTTCTTATTGTTCAAGTCTTCGTACATTTCAGTGAAAATTTCGGCAGCACCCCGGCATATCCCCCATTTGGGGGAAAATTGGGGAGCTGGGCCTTCCCACCACGCTACTAGAGCGTGTATGGTAGGTGTCTGTAGACACCGCGGCCGTACAAATTTTCATCCCACCACGCTACAAGAGCGTGTATGGGGCCTTCAGCAGTACCCGTACAACAGAACAGCAGTGACGTACCAGAACAGTAGTGACTCCCCACCACGCTACAAGAGCGTGTATAGGGCTCTCCCACCTCGTCATATGCGTCGCACCGGGCTCCCTCCTACCGTGCTACAAGAGCGCGTATAGGTGGTTCTCCGGTCCGCTGCAAACGCCGAGAATGGGATTTTGGAACATCATACCTTTGCGTAGCAGTCGTCGGCGGTGTCGGTGTCGAGGTCGAAGTCGAGGACCGTCCCCACCACGCTACAAGAGCGTGTATAGGGCTTACCCGCCTCGTCGTATACTTCGCACCGGGCTCCCTCCTACCGTGCTACAAGAGCGCGTATAGGTGGTTCTCCGGTCCGCTGCAAACGTCGAGAACGGGGTTTAAGTTAGAATTTTATACCTTTGGGGACCGGCAGCGATCGTCGGCTCGAGGATCGAGGCAAGAGGGGCAAGCATGCTTTTTTTCTTTTTATCATTTTTTTGTAATTAATTATAATTAATATTAATTAATTATAAATTAATTAATTATTTATTTTTTAATTAATTGCCTTAATTAATTATAATTAATTAAACTAATTAATTAAAGTTTACTAAATTTAATTAAAATTATTAGTTATAATTAATTATAACTAATTAGTTTTAATTAAATTTTAATAAATTATAATTAATTAAATTAATTAATAATAATTAATCATATTATAAATAATTAAAATTAATTCTAATTAAAATTAATTATAATTAATTAAATTAATTAATATTAATATAATTTTAAATAGAATTAAATATAATTAATTATAATAATAATAATATTATTTAAAAATAATAAATTTAATTAATTGTAATTAATTAATATAATTATAAAATAAACCCCCCCTCCCTTCTTCCTCTCGGGTTCGGCTAGGACAGGCTGAAGAAGCACGCGAAGGGTAGAAAATTACCTATACAGCAAGCGGGCTCCCGTCGATAGCTCCGATCAAACAGGAAGGGAAGGGCGTCGGAGGAGCAAAGTCGAATTGCCACGAAGGAGCCGAAGGAGTGACGAGATAGGGAGAAAGTTATCTCACAGCCAGCGAACCCCTGGCTTGCTTCCGATCAAAATGCCGTAACTTCCGATCGGTCAGGAAGGGGAGGCCGCCGAAGGTAGCAAAGTCGAACAGCCAGAGGGAGTCGAAGAAGCACGCGGTAGGGAGAAAGTTGTCTGCACAGCCAGCGAGCTCCAGTTGGTTGCTTCCGATCAAAGTATCGGAACTTCCGATCCGGATGGAAAGGGGAAGTCGATCGAAGGAGCGTGGTCGAACGACGTCGGAGGGGGCTCGGCCGGCTCCGGTCGTGTAAACAGAGGGAGGATCGGAAGGATAGGGAGCGTTCGCGTGGAGAAGAGGAATGAGAGCAGCGAGAGCGAGAGAATGAGAGAAAGAGGCCTTCGGCCTCTTTTCCTTGGCTCTTTAACGACACGAGGTCGTGCGTCGTGGGGAAATGACGCGATCGCTAGATTTACGGGATTTCAGCGGCTACGACGTGCGGAGTTCGGTGCCGACATGTACGTTATTGTATTTTATTTTTAATTTTTTTTTTTTCGTATAAGATTACAGGTCAACACATAAATTTGGAATTGACTTGAAATGAATTGTTGAGTTGAGTAATTTACCAAATATAATGAATAATTTAGCTGAGAATTCTATATCCAAGCAGAATAACACATCAAATATAATGAGTTGTAGCTGAGTGGCAGAGTAGAATAATTCAACAAATAGAATGAGCCATGCAACTAAATGGTCTTGTAGAATAAGGTTTTGTTTGGGGTGGTTTTCTTACTGTTTCTTAAAGCAGTTTTTTAGTATAAAATTTTTAATTTTTGTAATAGAAAGCTACTTTAAGCAGTAAGAAAGCCGTTCCAAACAAAGCCTAAGTTGCTAAAAATTATGCACTTCGAGATTATTTGGTTGAAGTAAAAGGGGTGTAAAATATTCAAAAGGTATATTTGTTAAAAATATTAGTATTTTATTTGAAGTAAAAGAAATGTAAAGTAAAATTTGGGTGTATTTATGTCACCTACTGTTGTTGCTCGTTGGCCATCAATTTCTACTTTTTTTTTAAATTGAATTTATTTTACTCAAACTAAAAAAAAGATTTATTTTATGCTCATCAAAATATTTCAAATATAATGAATATCTTACTAATACTTTGTATTTTCTCTAAAAATACTAATTTTATATAATAATAATAATAATAATAATAATAATAATATTATTATTATTATTATTATTATTAAGCTACTAAAATTTGCCCACTTATTATAGGGCTGGTCCGACCCATCATTCTTCTAATTAAACCTAATAAGAAAAAACAAAAACTGTTGCATTCATAAATCATAACATACTCAATTAAATAAAGTAAAAATATTTTTAATTTATAATATGTTCTTTTTTAGTTTTTTGTTATGCTATCAAACAGCCCCTAATTACGCTTACTTTTGCTTAAAAATCCCACGCCAGTGTTGCCACCAGACTAGATCGCATTTATAAAAGAAAAAAAAGGAGCATCTGTGTCTGTGACTCTCTGAAATTAGAACAATTATTAGGTCCTCCGATCGGACGCAGAGGAATGTCCGGTCGGCACTAAAATCCTGTCAAAAAATTCAATATTTGCTCGGTATTGCTAGGTATTATTTGGTAATAACGAGGAATACCGCTCTGTGAAGATCAATACTGAGTTATACTGAGCTATACTGAGCAATATTGAGTTATACAGAAAATTCCGAGTTTTTTCTTGACATTACTCGGTATAATTCGATATAACTCGGTATTGAATCTTCATATGATGATATTCCTTGCTGGATATTTGATTGACATTTCTCATATTTTTTGATGCGATTTTAGCTCCCACCGTCCGGTCAGAGGACCTAATAATTGTTCCCGAAATTATTTTTCACAGGCCGCAGTTCTCGAGTGCTAGCTTTCCTGCTTTCGAAGCTTTGAAATATAGCGCACGCGTCCAATACCTCCACTCCACTACAACATACGACCGTTGCGGCCTTGCATTGCAGGCCTCTTTACCTCCTTCCTCAGTTGGCAAGAAATGGAGGATCGCACACAAACCCTCATACCTAGAGTGAAGTTGGGAAGCCAAGGCTTGGAAGTTAAGACGCTTCTTTTTCTATGTTCTCCTGATCGCCATCCGCTTCTTTGCTCTAAACATTCCTTTTTCTTCTCTACGGATAGGTATCCAAATTGGGTTATGGTTGCATGAGCCTTTCTGGAGTTTACAACTCCCCAGTCGACCACGAAAATGGGATATCTGTAATTCTTCATGCTTTCAACAGAGGGAGCACCTTCTTCGATACATCCGACGCTTACGGTCCTCATACTAATGAGATTTTGGTGGGAAAGGTTCGATCTTTTTCTCTCTCTTGTTTCTGCTCTCCTAGAAAACTTGAAATTGAAGGAGAAATATGAAAATTTGTTACAGGCATTGAGACGTTTACCTCGAGAAAGGGTTCAGTTGGCGACCAAATTTGGTGTTGCAGGAGCCAGTCCGAGCGGTTTGTTGGTGAATGGTTCACCGGAGTATGCGAGGGCTTGCTGTAGAGCAAGTCTTGAGCGACTCGGTGTGGATTATATTGATCTTTATTATCAACACCGAATTGATAAGTCAGTGCCTATAGAGGACACTGTAGGAACATCGTTGGAAATTTTTTAGTAATTTATACGCATATGAATTCTGTTGGAATTCTTTGATGGTTAATTCCTCCTCTTTTTTCCTTAAAATAAATTATGATCAAGTAGATTGGGGAGCTGAAGAAGTTGGTGGAAGAAGGAATGGTTAAGTACATCGGGTTGTCCGAGGCAAGCTCTGATACTATTAGGCGTGCTCATGCTGTGCATCCAATCAGTGCAGTGCAAATGGAATGGTCTCTGTGGTCTCGCGATATCGAAGAGGAGATAGTTTCTTTATGCAGGTCATTGCGAACTTTTACTTGGATATTTTTAGTCGTGAATGCGTTTTCTGAGTCGATATTTGATTCTGCATTCTTTAACCAGATAGAACTGTCAAGGAAACTAAAAAAAGAAGAAGCTAAAATGAACAAGTTGTAACTGCCTTTAGTCAATGATATTACATCTGACATCACATTTCAAAAAAGCCCTTCATGGTTAACCTCATATTGTTTGAAATGTAGGTGAAAAGCCCAAGGAATTAGGTACTTCCAAGTAAAGTTCCCAGCAAATTTTTTATCATGTTATTTAGACAGAATTAATCTCTTTTTTACGGTTTACTTTCATTTATTGCTTTTGTTTGTTGTGATTTTTCTCCTTCCATCTTTTTATCCTTAAAGTTTTTCATTATCACTGAAATTTTTTCAAGATAAAAAAATGACTTAAATCTCGATAAATGAGATGCAAGTGCTCCATAGCTTGGTGATGGGTGAAAATTATATATCACTGATAATGTAAAAAGTTTTGCATAACAATTTTGTAGAATGTATTTAAAACCTCATGCAACACTAAACAAAAATGAATGCAGAATGCATAATCTTATAGTGGGCCTAAAATAGTTGGATAAGGCTAATGATGTGTGAGAAAATGACTAGTTGTGTTAACATGATATTGCCAAAGAATTTGTGGGAAAGTTGATAAATTAATTGTACATAATTAAAGGGATTTTGGTAGTGGAGTGATGAGGTACTAAGTTACGAAGAAAAATAATTTTGCTTTAAAAGAGTGGCAAAAGATAAATAACATTAAGAATTAGAATGACTAGAGAACTTAGAAGTCTTACACGGAGGGTGGTAAGGATTGCAAAAGCTATAAAATAGATAAGATATGTGATTGAAGATTTAGAAACTTTGATAAAATTGAATTTGTTAAAGACAAAGATGGTGATATGATCTCATTTGTAGATGAAGGCATGAAAGATAATTGGAAATGTTATTTTGAGAAATTATGTATAACACTTGTAAGGAAGAAGTCTTTATAGAAGAGCAGAAATAATAGAATCATGAAATATGTTGTAGATTGATGCGGTGCAATTGAGTGATCTTTAAAGAAGATGCAAAAAATTAAAGCTTTAAATCCATTTTCCATGTGAGTTATCTTTTAAGATTTAGAGAATTATGAGAGATATTGAAATAGATTTAGAAGATATTGCCAATGAAATTTTGATGTGTAAGAGAATGCCGAGGAAGCACATGCATTTTGGTATTTAAGAACAAAGAAAATATTAAATATTGTTGTAATATAAGGGAGTTAATGTTATGAGTCATATAGAGAAGTTATGAGAGAGGAGAGAGAGAGAGAGAGTAATGAAATATAGATCTAGAAAAATCAATTTCAATATAGATTAGAGAATTGACTTGATAGATTTTATGATAGGGACATCCACCATAAAAGGAAATTTTTGTGTTAAGGCGGCCATCAATGAAAAAGCATTATACTTGTAAAAAAAATAGTGCATTATGACATAAGACTCTCCTGGGTCATAAGTCCTTGCCCATAATGAGTCCACATCATTTTAGAAATAGTGTAAATCATAAACAAACTATGACTATTTTTTTAATAGTTCATTAATGTAAGAGTGAAAATATCTTTAAAAAATAAATAGAGCATAAAATTGCTTTAACTTGCATAAAGATTAATGAAATGAAGGACAACAAGATAAAAATAAACTATCATGACAATGAATGCACTTAGGAATACAAATAAAGCTATCATGGTTGTAGCAATGCATAATATTAAAATAAAATGTTGAACTGCAGAGCATAAGTTCAAAACAGAGTTACTTTGTTTACAAGTCCTATATTCATAAAAAATTAAACTATTCTTTTTTTATTATTATCATATACATAAGCCAAAATTGTCTCATCTTCTTCATCTCTTCAATCTCTCAAATCATAATCTTCTTTACTCTTATAATTTTCATGTTCATGTGCAAGTGTGCTAGACCTTAATAAAGATATCTGTTTTTTTTTTTATTTGGATCAATCGCAATTACAATAATTTCTTTTATAGACATCCCTACTCACCATACATGGCAATAACACAAAAAACAACACACACACTATATCTTATAGTGTAGCGGAGCATACCTCCTATACTATTTAGATGTCACGGTACATCAAAGAAAAACATCATGTATCATGTGCACTAAGTGTGTACTATAACACTATACAACTACAACAACATCAAGCCTTTATCTCACTACGTGGGGATAAGGAATCTGAAAATTTGCGCCCTGGCGTCCCCTGCTTTTGGGGGAGTTATAACAAATTAGGTTTCAGCATAAATTTTCAAAAGGCGGATTGGGTTTGAAATAAGACGCTACCTAGAGATTTCACCCTCATTTTGTAAGGCTTTATGATCTGAGTTCTGGTTTCCTATAGGTGCAAGCCCCTATAGTTAATTACGCCTTCTCATGATAACAAGAGAGAACTGTCGATTAAGGCTAGTCGTCAATCAAATACATGTATCTGGCATATAGTAGCAGTATGAGTTTGAGAATTTTATTTATATAATTGAAAATTTTATCATCTTGTACTTAAAGCGGATGATGGGAGAATGGATGATGGTCCCGATTAAGATCCCATGATTCCGTCGGCCCGGGTCATCATGATCATTGGTCTACTTAGTCCGAGGAGGTAGTCGACCCAACTTGACAGAAGGATTCTTTTCGGCAGCCATGAGTTGCGTCGTCTAAGGGTACCTTGTAGACCTGGGGTGAATATTTGTCTAAGGGGACAAATTTGAATCCACCTTAGCGTCCTCTCTCCTTGCCCGCCGCCCACACTAGTGGGGTCCATAGGCTTAGTTGGTCCATCAACACTCTCCTCCCAAAGAGCAATCTTGCCCTCAAGATCGAACAAAGGAAACTGCAGCTGAATCATTCAGTACGGTTCACATGTTGCTTCATAGCTGAGTAGATCTTCCACTCGAGCAACACTTCTCTAGTTCCTACTAGTTGAGCGAACTCCTTTTACTTACCTTGGCTCCTGGATTACCTCCATTTCTTTTGTCAAGGTCATTGACAGAGTCGCTGATGGACTGTGGTTGCCAATAACTTTCCTCAGTCCGGACACATGGAACACTAGGTGTATGGTGGAAGTAGGGGGTAGCTGCAAAAGATACGTCACTACACCAATCCTCTCCAAAAACCTCATAAGGCCCATAGTATCATGGAGATAACTTTTCATTTCTTCTTCGAGTTAAGGCCTTCTGTCTATAGGGTTGAATCTTCAAATATAATTATCACCCACCTCGAATTGCACACCCCCTTTATGCTTGTCAGCCTTCTTCTTCATAATTTGTTGTGCCATCAGTAAGTGCCCCTTTAGCTCTTCTAATATCCTATCTCGGGTAGGATGTATTATACCAATACTCAGCCCAACGTGTAACCACTTCACCAAGGTCTTAGGTGTTTTTGATACAAAACATCTCAAATAAATCTCCACACTCCTATTCACCACCTCGGTTTGTTTATCATTATGTAGATGGTATGTTGTACTTCTCTTCAAAATGGTACCTTGCATCCTGAATAGCTCTCCAGAAGTGGCTCAGGAACACCTTGTCTTTATCTAACACTAATGGACTCCATAATTCCATATAAGCGGACCACCTCTTGAATAAATTTTGCTACCATTGAAACCATCGTGTATGTATCACAAGGGAATGAAATGAGCATGCTTGCTCAGCCTATCCACTATTACTAAAATAACTAAAAATCCCCCCGATTTTGGTAGACCTTCTATGAAATCCATGGTTATCTCTTCCCGTACCTTCTTGGGCAGAGCTAGAAGTTGCAGTAGTCCTCCTGGAGCCATCGCTGTGTATTTTTGCCTCTGACAGATATCACAGTTGGCCACTCTCTCCTTCACTTCTTTCTACTCTCCACCCCAATACAATTCGGTTACAAGCCTATGATAAATCTTTTGTACCCCTCGAGTGCTCTCCTATGGCACTACCGTGGAACTCCCACAGCAAGTTGGGTACATATGGTGACTTCCTCGATATCACCAAATGCCCCTGTTATAACAATCTCAGATCGAATAAGGTATGGCTTGGATGGATATCTTTGTTCCCCAATAAATCTCTCCTAATTTTCTCCCATCCTTCATCTTGTTGACTTTCCCTTCTCAAAGCCTCCCAGTCCACAACTAAGGGAACAAACAATGCAATCTTGTGGGGCTCCCCCATACACTTGAATCATCCATCTGTGTCCTTGTTCTCTATCCTGGTCGATACTGAATCTCAAAATCATAACCAAACAGTTTCGAAAGCCTCCTTCGATGCTCCTCCGTAACCATCATTTGTTATAGAAGAAACTTTAAACTTCTTTGATCAATCCTGACAATGAAATATCACCCCAATAGGGAGGGTCACCGCTTTTGGATAGCCAACATAATTGCCATCAGCTCCTTCTCGTAGATTGACTTGAGCCTCCCCCTAACAGTCAACAACTAACTGAAATAAGCCACTGATCTTTGGTCTTGCATAAGTACATCTTCTAGCCCATACCCTGAAGCATCTGTCTCCACTACAAAAGATTGTCTGAAGTCTGGTTAGGTTAACACTGGCACGCTAGTCATTGCCTTATTCAACTCTTCAAAAACCTTGGTAGATGCTGATGCGGGCCACTGCCGACGCCGACCGGCAGAGGGAGGGTGGGCTACCCCGCGACGCGCGAAAACAGCCGGAACGGGCGCCGCACCGGCGCGCCCGTTCGATCCGCCGAAGCAGGGAGGTGGAGCGGGACGGGGCCGTTCGGCTTGAGCGGAACCGGTCCATTTCTGAACCGGTTTGGCTCAGGTCTAGCCTGAGCTGGGCGGTTCAATTTGGGTCAGCCCACTAGTGGGTTTGGTTGGGTCTTTTGCTTGCTTTAAGTAGGGATTGAGGGGGGATTTCTAGGGTTATGCATTTGGAGTTTTCTCTTAGCCTCTTAGTTTCCTTCTCTTGTTTTTCTAGGGTTTGTAGTGGGAGACCTTGTCCTTCTCGAAGTGGACAAATTGTATCTTTCTTTTGTGTTGAACTTGCTTCCCTTTCAATACTAAATGGATTCCCTTCTCTTTTTTATGATTGTGCTCTAATTTTGAGAGTTTTCCTTCAAAGTTTTGGAGGGTTTGTGGCCTAATCCGAAAATCATCAAAGTGCACAACTCTAAGGATTTTACCGTGGAAAATCTTTGCTTTTGATCTTGTTTTGTTCCTCTCATGCTCATTTGAGAGAAATTAGGGCAAAATCGAATTGGTGAAACCCTAGGGCGTATCAGATGCTTCACCCTAATTGAAATTATCCTTCTTTAGTTCCTCGGTCAAAAGTTAGGCTATTGAACTGTATCCCTTAATGAACTTTCTGTTGTAGCTTGTAAGCCCCAAGAACCCTCTCAAATCCCTTAAGCTCTTGGGTATTGGCCATCTCAGCATGACCTTAATTTTTCTCTTAGTCAGCTACTACTCCGTCCTGTGATACCACGTGCCTCAAACACTCCACTCTAGAATGGAGAATGAGCATTTCCTTAGAAAGTGGTGGTCCCGTAGAGTGGATAACATCAATCCCAAGTGTTTTAAGTGCCCCTCCTCAGCTCTATTGTAAATCAAAATATCATCAAAGAAGATTAACACAAACCTCCACAAATATGGTTATAATATCCTATTCTTCAGGGACTAGAAAGTAGTTGGAGCATTAGTGAGGCAAAAAATATAACAAACCAAACTCTTAATTATCGAGATATTGTTTGCTTTGGCCTAAGGCCTCACGTTTTTGTCTTGTTGGTATAACTTCTCAAAATGTCACTTATCCCAGGATTTCTCCGGAATGAGCACGCTTAACTGTGGAGTTTCTTAATGAAATTTCAATCACCACACTAAAAGACGCCTCAATATTTAAGAGTTTATTATTTTTTTACTTAAGAGATTTCATACAAAGGTATCACTAAAAACTCATAGTGTCCCTCATGAGTCCTAAATGCCATATTGGGAACATCCTTGGGCCTCATTCGGATCTGATGGTACTCTATCTTCAAATCAATCTTTGAGAAAAACACCACTCCATAAAGCTCATCTAGCGACTCATCAATAACTGAAATAGGAAACTTGTCTGACATAGTATCCTTGATCAATACCCAGTAGTCCTTACAAAACCTACAACTGCTATCTTTCTTTTTCACTAATAGCATTGGACTGGAAAATGGACTGACACTGGGTCGAATGATCTTTGCCTTAACATCTCTTTGATCAATCTCTCGATTTCATCTTTTTGAATTTAGGGATAATTGTGTAGACAAACATTAATAGGTGAGACTCCTTTCAAGATGATAGCATGCTCGTGTTCCCGCAGAGGAGGCAACCCCTGAACTTGTTAGAACACCTCTCGATATTGTTGTAGGAGTGGTTGAATCATGTCTGATGCTTCTATCTTTTCCCATCCTCTTCTCCTTTCAAACTCTATAGCTCCATCAAAAATCTCACTCCTTCACCCTGGGTTTCCCTCACCATAGTTTTGAGTAAAATCGTAGTTTTGGATAGGCTAGGATCCCATGTAATAATCACTTTCCTCCCCTCAACCTTGAACTTAATCGTTAGAGCCTTCCAATCAATCTTAGTCTTCCCCAATTTTTGCAGTCACTTCATCCCAGAATCACATTTGTGCTTCCCAAATCTAATGGCAGAAAGTCTTCCAATACCTGAACCTCTAGAAGGATTAGGATCACCCAATATTTCAAATTGCGCAATTGGGTATTGAGGCGTTTTTCGTTCGTGAGGCGAGATGTAAGCCTCAAAATCTAAAAAATTGCATAAAGTCAAAATAAAAGTTAAAATTAATTTTTTATATAATATCCAAATTATATGTTAAAGAATAGCATATTAACTTTCTATTGAACTATGAAATAACAAATTTATATATATATGAAACAAAAAATGGTATAAGATGTAAAGTATTAAGTTGTAAATTATTTGAAATAGAATTGAACACTGAATATTATAGGAACAAAACAACATAAAATATATGAATTGTATTAAAATATCATATAACATTAAGTTCAACTCTAAATTTTTTCTTTCCCAGTTGCCTGCTCATATACGTTTAAGTCCTAAAGAAGAGACGTAAGCCTCAAAATCTAAAAAATTGCATAAAGTCAAAATAAAAGTTAAAATTAATTTTTTATATAATATCCAAATTATATGTTAAAGAATAACATATTAACTTTCTATTGAACTATGAAATAACAAATTTATATATATATGAAACAAAAAATGGTATAAGATGTAAAGTATTAAGTTGTAAATTATTTGAAATAGAATTGAACACTAAATATTATAGGAACAAAACAACATAAAATATATGAATTGTATTAAAATATCATATAACATTAAGTTCAACTCTAAATTTTTTCTTTCCCAGTTGCCTGCTCATATACGTTTAAGTCCTAAAGAAAGCTGAAATAATTAGCCAGAACTCAAATCATTTGTCCTATTATTACTAAGGGGATTTATTTGAGTCGCAGTCATAACAAATTGGTTTCTTTCCTATCTCATCCTGTAGGGTCCAAATCCTCTCAATCTGCTTCTTCATTTATTTCAATTATCTTCATCTTTCATAAATATTTGTCATCAACAAAAAGATAATACTCCAAAATTTTAAGAGGAGATGGTGGTGGCGTGCGGCTTTCTAGTGATCCCCTGCGGCGTCTACGACGGTGATGGTTATCGTGAAGGTGGTTGAGAGGAAGTTGTTGTGGCTTTGGGCTGCAAGAAGGAATGATTGTTTTTGGGGCTTTTATATAGGATTTAGGTAACTTTTAAAATAAAAATATATATATATAAAATAGATTGAGGTGTATGTCTCATGCTAGCGAGGCAAAGGGGATCCGATCACCCCTTTGCAAATTCCTCTACTCCTCTCTGCTTTTCTCGTAATATATCCCCAAAGCTCCCCATATCCACTAATTTCAATCCCAGCTGATCCATCGTCCAATTGGAAATAAAGTTGTGGGTAGCTCCTCTATCACCAGTATTATCACCTCCTAATGGTTGATCTTCTCCTTGTCCTTCATGGTGTGGTTCGGTGTGAACCCAACCACTGAGTTAAGGATATCTATGCAATGCAACATCTAAGTGGAGTTGATCATCTTCCTCTTGTACTTCCTCTTATGCCGCATTTTCCTCATCGTAGACTGTCAAGACCTATAACGAACGATCCTTACAACGGTGGCCTGGAGCGAGTTTCTCATCACACCTAAAGCATAAGCCCTTGGCCATCTTCTCCTAAATTTCTAACTCAGTCAACCTCTTGAAGTTCTTCCCTAGTCATACTCCCTGACCTCTATCCCTTTGGGCTTCCTTCTAAATAGGCACCATGTGTACCTTTGCTGCGAGTGTAGTTGTCGTACGGTAGGAGATCTCGAATTACTGCTACGACTGCTCTCGAAAGAGTTCTTATCCTTCACCAGTTGGGCTAACTCCATACCTTCTCTTAAGCCAAGTGGTGTCAATACTCCAACAACTGCTCGAATATCATGCTTGAGCCCATTCATGAAGTTTCTATCTAGAACAGTCTCTAACAACCTTCCCAATCGGCTCGAGAAGTACTCAAACTTCTCACAGTACTCTATCACCATCCCCTCCTGCTGCTGAGCAAAGAGCTGTTCATAGATGTCTTCTGCCTAATTGATTCAAAAATGTTCTAGTAGACAGTCTTTGAACTCCTTCAATAATTGGATCAGATCTCGCAAGAATCTGCACTGGTACCAGGACAGAGCCTTTCCTTCCAGTTATAAAACGGTTGAGGTGAGTTTTTCATCTTCTATCAACTCATTTACAGCAAAATATCGTTCCACCTTATAATTCCACCCGTGAGTATCTTTTCCCTAAAAAACCGACATTTTCAACTTTCTCACTCTAGGATTGCCACTTGCCAAATAACTTCTTCCCCCTCCGGTGTAGTGGGTGTTGTGATCCCTCAATATTTCCCTCTCCCTCAAATCAGCTCACTGATCTTCATCATCCCAATTTCTTCGTCAGCATACCCTTCCTCCTTTCCCCTTCTTAGAAGTGGCTCTAAAGGTGGTATCTCCTCTTCTTTCTCCAAAATTTTCGCCTCTCGATCTTCCCTCATCATCCCTATTTAGGGTTTCCCTCACTACCTTGTCCGGTCAATGGTGATCTTGCCTCTAATGATGCGATTGTGACTTGAAACTCTAATATCATTTTCATCATCTCTTCCCGATTCAAAAATCTGCCCTCAATTTGCTGAAATTTACTCTCCAAATTTAGATTCCAGATTTCCAACTTCCTCATCATGTCTCTTCTCCAATGCATCAACCTTCTCAGTCGTCGTAGGTCACAAAAAAGGTGCTCTAATACCAATTTGGTAGGAATCCGATCTCCACACAACAAAAACAACAATAACAAAGAGAAAACACAACATAAATTAGCGAGAAAGAATGAGATATCGACACAACAAACTAAGATACAAGTTGATCTACTATTAGCTAGGTAGATTGACTCTCTACAAACCATAGACGACACTAGGAACAACTCCAAAGAAAACTACATCAAAACACAATTCACATAATGAAAATAAAATAACCTAATTAGCCATAAATAAACCTTCTTAATTCCGGGAGGGGTAATTAACTATAGGGGCTTGCACCTATAGGAAGCTAGAACTCAGATCATAAAGTCCTCGCAAAATGAAGGCGAAATCTCTAGGGTAGTCTCTTATCTACAAACCCATCTGCCTTCCAAAATTTACCCTGGAACTTAATCCGTTAAAACTCTTCCTGAAAAGAAAAAGCAACAGTCGGGCGGAGGCCGAGGCCGAATTTTCTGAGCCCACACTTATTTTAATGAAAATTATTATATTTAATTCATTAACTAATTAATAATTAATAAAGATATTAGATTATGCTAATTATAATTTTATTTCAATTCGATAAAAAATTTAATCAGCTATAACTATAAATATTTAATTAAAAAAGCAAGATATATATACATTAGTTATAAAATAAAATAAAATAAATCATAATAAAAATAATAATTTAAATAATTGTTACTATTTTTATTTAATTTATCTAAATAGAAATGATGAGTTAATTAATTTAATAAATTATTAATTAATTAATAATTCAATTGTTGATTAAATTCTGTATGGTTTAAATAGTCTATTTCGAGGACTTGAGGTTTTACAACTGTTTCTCAATGACTTTATTACAAATTTATGAAATCCTGTTTAAATGAAATCCTTAGTGCTACCAAACATTGCTTCCTTTGACAAATTCGTTTCTCGAGCTCCGGAAAAACATTGTCCTTTAAGAAAAACATTTTTTCCTTAGAGATGCTATATATGGCCAATATGTGAGGAGTTTTTAGTGTCCGTGGGATAGTAGGGGCAAAGGTTGTTTTTTTCTTGTTTCTTTTTTGGCGGATGGGAGTAGACCTGTCAATTTCGGGTTACGGGTCGGGTTGACCCGAACCCGAAACTGACCCGGTATTATTCGGGTTCGGGTTGACCCGACCCGGTTTTGCAAACGGGTCGGTTTTCTGAACCCGAACCCGACCCGCTTCGGGTTCAGGTCAACCCGACCCGACCCGCGTAGCGGAACTGGCCACTGGACGCCGTCTGGCCTATCTGGCCTGGCCTGCCTCGGAAATGGCCAAATGGCTTGGCCTGCTTCGGGAGTCGGGACTCGCCGTCTCGGGACGCTGCGCTCGGCGCACCGCGCACCTGTGCGGAACGGCGGACTGGCGCCTGGCGGAGTTCGAAACTGGCTTGGCCAGTTGGGCGGCGGGGGCTGGCGCGGGCACGCGCGGGCAGTGCGGGGCTGGCGCCTGGCGGGCAGCGCGGGGGCAGCGAGCGGGTAGCGCTGGGGCAGCGAGCGGGCAGCGCTGGGGCAGCGAGCGGCAGAGCGGGGCTGGCGGGCAGCGGGCAGCGAGCAGGGCTGGCGGGGCAGGGAAATTTGATTTTTTTTAAAAAATAAACGGGTTTTCGGGTTGACCCGGCAACCCGTCGGGTCAACCCGAACCCGACCCGGTTTTGCAAACGGGTCGGTTTTCCGGACCCGAACCCGACCCGCTTCGGGTTCGGGTCAACCCAAACCCGAAAATTCCGGGTCGGGTTCGGGTCGGGTTTTCGGGTCGGGTCCAATATTGACAGGTCTAGATGGGAGTGCTCATGCTGCTCATATCACTTATTACTGTCATTTAAGTTCCCATTGAATTTCCCTGGTTGTTGCTTGCAACTATTTCATTCCTGTTGGCATTGCGGGTAGCCTGATACATAAAACATTAAAAAAATATCATACTTTAACTTTAGATTTTTTTTTTCAATGCGCTTTTGTGTGTTAATTTTTACTGGATCCGTCTTATCTCTACATATACTCTCAGTTGGATGAATTGTCTAGTTCAGATCAATAATAGTTGTTTTACAAGCAGGGAACTTGGCATTGGGATTGTTCCTTATAGTCCTCTTGGGCGTGGATTTTTTGGTGGGAAAGCTGTTGTGGAAAGCATTCCTGTGAACAGTTTCTTGGTACAATAACTTAGACAGATTTTATGCTTTATGTTTCAGGAGATCCTTAACTTCAGGATGACCTCAGGTTACTGAACTTTTTAACTCAATCTTTTCTTAAATTCATTGTTCTTCTATATGTTGTTAGGTTTTTCATCCGAGGTTCTCTGGGGACAACTTAAAAAAAAACAAGGTTTTATATGCCAGGCTAGCAAACATAGCCGTTAAGCATCGGTGTAAGCCCTTCTCAGCTTGCTCTGGCCTGGATTCTTCATCGAGGCAATGATGTTGCTCCTATTCCAGGTCAATATTCATATGCAAAAATTACGTCTTATTCACTTATTTAAATATAGTTTTTATTATTATTATTATTTTTCTATTTCTCTACTTCTCTACGTGGTATCAATGAGAGGTTAGTATTTCTATATTCTACCCATTGTTCTTTTTTCTCTCTCTTCGTCATAGCTAGTTTTCTTTGACCACTCTTCCTAGGAGTCGGCCATCATGAATGATAAAAAACAAATTAAAAGAGAACTTTAGAGGCCACACGGCTCAAATTTTTCCTGAATGATAAAAATTATCTAAAATAGTCCTAACCTGAGAAGACCTTTCTTAAAGGAAAAAAGAAATATTCATCATATTGTGGATTCTCCTCTAGAGCCGAAAGACTCAAATTTTGTACTTTGGGGTGAAATGAATTCCAAGCTCTAATATTGTTGTGGAATACAATGGTGATTGAAATTAGTGGGCCATATTCGTTCCTCTCTACCACAAAAAAAGTTTGAGATGGTATCAAATAAATGTAGTCAAAATTAAATGATGACGTCCTCATTTACAAGATCAAATCTAAGATTTCAACAACCAAATAAGGTAACTTTCATGTTATTGAGTACTCTAATGTAATGAAGATTTATTGGCTTTAATTGATTTATTACGAAGTCCATGAGATGTCATACTACAATGATGCTTTAATTCTAAAAAAAACTGTAGAAAGAGAAAGGTGTTTGAGTTTATTGCAGGCCTCAATAATGAATTTGACCAAATTTGGTCAAATTCGCATCTAAATCATAACTACCATCATTAAATGAGGTTTCTCCTTTCATACGATGGTGGATAAAATTAGTGGGCCATATATGTTCCTCTCTACCACAGAAAAGTTTGGGAAGCTATCAAATAAACATACTCAAAAGTAAATGAAGTTGCCATTATGATATCAAATCTAAAATTTCAATAACCAAATAAGGTATCTTTCATGTTATTGAGTACTCTAATGTTATGAAGATTTATTGGATTGAATTTATTTATTACCAAGTCCTTGAGATGTGTCATATTGCGATGATGTTATAATTCTCATATAATTTGTAGAAAGAGAAGGGTGTTTGAGTTTCTTGCAGGCCTCAATAATTAATCTGACCAAATTCACGTCTAAATCATAAGCAAAGTAAATCTACCATCATTAAATGAGGTTTTTCCTCTCATATGAATTAATGAAGAAAGAAGGAAGATAATGCTTGACGCCTCAGTTTTCGAAACATCTGCCATGATAATCATCGAATCTTAAGGTGTCGATTTACTACTACAAACTCTTTCCTTAAAATGAAGGGCAACATAACATTCTTCTAAAAGGAATTTGCGGTGAAACTAAAGCAAAAAGAAAGGAGACATAAAAAAATGATGAAAACACCACGAGAAGCCCTCTTGGTGAAAATAAAGATGATAACTAGAAATGATGGGTCTATCATATAGAATTAGGAAGGCTTAATTTAGAAGAAAGTGACAACTGCATATTTCCATAAGTCTTCGAAAAAGTTATTCAAATCATGCTTCCCCCTCCCTCGAGGCTATGAAGCTCCACCAAGGATCCCATCCCTACTCCATGTATTTCCCTCACAATGGTTTTAAGAGAAACCTAGGCTTTAGACAAACTAGGACCCCCCTCGATCCTCACTTTCCTCCCTCTCTCCATGAATTCCATAGTCAATGCCTTCCAATCTACCTTGGTCTCCCTCAGGGTCTGCAACCACTTTATGTCCAAAATTAGATCTGTGCTCCCTAACTCCATGGGAAGAAAACTTTCCCTCACCTGGATCTCCTGCAGTGTCACCATCAGCCCTGGACAAATGCCTCTACTCTTCTTCACCTTCCCATTCCCACCATCACCCCAAAACAGCTCGTGTCGACCAGCTTCAGCCCTAATCGATCCATCACCTATTGAAGATGAAATTGTGGGTCACCCCACTGTCCACTAGAACTACCATTGATTCTCCTCCTATTTGTCCCCTCACCTTCATGATGTATTTGAGGTAAACCCCATCATTAAGTTCAGGGAAACCTCCACATCTAGGTGCAAATGTTCCTCCTCAAAAACCTCATCTTCGAGAGTCTTCCCCTCCTCATCGCGGATTGTAAGTATCTGCTGCGAACGGTCCTTACAGTGGTGGCCCGGTACAAACTTCTCATTACAACGGAAACACGCTCCCCTAGCCTGCTTCTCCTGAACCTTTGCTTCTGTCAACTGCTTAAAATTTCCCCAAGGTGGTGCTCCCAATCTCCTATCCTTGGGTACTTCTCTCTGAATGGGCACAGGCTATACCTTTGGTGCAAAAAAAGAAGTCGTGTTTCGGTATAAAGCTCCCGTAGTGCTGCCCTTGCTGCTTTTCGCAGGTGAGTTTTTGTCCTCCATCAACTGCGCTTGCTTCATAGCCTCCCCCAACCTTGTGGCCTCAATAATCGGACAACGGCTCTGATTTCTGGCTTGAATCCCTTCATGAAATTCCCCTCCAACTCTGTCTCAGATAGCCTCCCAAATCGGCTAGAAAGATACTCAAACCTCTCCCGATAATCCATTACTGTCCCTTCCTGAACAAGAGCAAATAGTTGCTCTTAGAATTCTGCTTCCTGACTGGTTCGGAAATGATCTAATCAACTATTTTTGAACTCCCTCCACGATAGAATTAGATCTCTCATGTCTCTTTACTGATACCAAGACAAGGTCTTATCCTTCAAGCATAGAGCCGCCGCTGTGAGTCTCTCCTCCTCTGTCAGCCCATTCATCGCAAAGTACCTCTCCACCCTATTGATCTACCCATGAGCATCTTCCTTGTAAAAAAATAGGCATCTTTAACTTTCTCACTCTCGGATACCCTCCGCCCCAACTTCCTCTTCCACCTTTGGCTTCTCCCATGTAGTTATTGTTGTGATCTCTCGATTCTCTCTCACCCCTCCTCATACCATATCCTTCACCCGTTTCTCTCCTGATTATCGGTTCAAGAGGTGGCATATCTCTATATCACCCAAGATTTTTATCTCTCGATCATCCCCCATTGTGCTGATATTGGGATTTACCCCACTTCCTTGGCCACCCATCATTGCTCTCACCTCCGTGAAGCTCCAATATTATTTTCATCATCTATTCTAGATTAAAAAATCTTCATTCATGGTTGACATCCGTTCCTCAATTTCAGCTTTAAATTGGCCAACTTTTTCTTTGAGTTTCTCTTCCAAAGCACTCACTTTTTTCCGTGCCATAAATCCTGAATCGTGTTGTGATGCTAATTTGATAGGAATCCAATCTCCTCACATCAAAAACAACAATAATGAAGAGAAAACACAACAAAAAATTAGCGAGAAAGATTTTTTATTTCGGCAAAACCAACCAAGATACAAGTTGATCTATTATTCGAGAGGTAGATTGGCTTGCCACAAACCCTAGGCGCCACTAGGAACAAGTCAAAAGAAAACTACATCAAACATAATCACATAATGAAAATCAAACAACCTAATTAGCCCTATATAAGATTTTCCTAATTCCCTTTCAAATATGAATTCAAATCAGCTCCCTTTTCTTAAATAAAATTTTCCTAATTCTCTCCCAAATATGAATTTAAATTTGCTCCCCTTTCCCTAAATAAACTTTCCTAATTCCCTCCCAATTTTTGTTTCCTATGGTAAGTAATTAATGGGGATATATTCCCTTTGGATCCCCCTCTTTCCTTTCCCGCCATCTGTCCTTGTTGGGCCCATAGCCTTTGCCAGTCCATTTGAATACTCCATGTCCAATAATTTTTATATTATTTGGAAGTTATATTTATAGCATGCAAAAACTCAAAATGTGAAATTTCTTAGAAGCTTTCAAGATCCACCCAAAAAACAAATAAATTCGAATATATCCTTCATTTATTTCAATAATATGAATCATTACATAAAATTCAATTCCTGGATTGCGAAAGCACCTAAAAAGAGCTTTGCTAATATTGTAGTTGAATGCAAAAGAAGTCTGAGGCGGTGTAGGACATAGCAGAATTAACAACAGTGCTTTGTGCGAAAGTATATGTGGGCTCCGAAATTTGTACCTTGGCCTCTTCGCGGCCCCTTTCTTTCTTTCAGGTCGTTGAGGAGAGTTTTAACGAGTAAGTTTCGAGGCAAATTTTCAAAAGGCAGATTGAGTTTGGAGATAAGTCACTTCCCTGATATTTCACCCTCATTTTGTGATGACATTATAATCTTAGTTCACGTTTCCTATAGTCACAAATTCTTATAGTTAAATTAACCCTCCCGATAATGAGAAAGAACTTTCGATTAAAGCTAGTCGTCAAACAGATACGTAGTATCTGGGGTATATTAACACCACCATGTGGTATTTGAAAGTTTGATATTTAAAATTAGAAATTCATCACCTTACACTTAAAGCAGATGGTGGGGGGTGTGATGATAGACCCGATCAAGATCCTATGATTCCATCATCCCGAGCCATCATTATCCCTGGTCTACTTAGTCAGAGGAGGTAGTCGACTTAACCTGATAGAAGGATCCTTGTTGGCAGCCATGGGTTGCTTCGTCCAAGGTTACCTTGTAAACCTGAAGTGAATATTTGTAATTTGTCTGAAGGGACAAATTTGAAGTAACCTTAGCCAGCAGTGGTATTTGTGCCTATCGGTCATATTCTATTGATTTATTACTCAATAATTTAGCGTCGTTGAGGAACATATGGTTTTTCACCATGACCGCAATTTAATGATGCCATTTGGTGGTAAAACCACCTAGATATAGGGTCATAGTCATAATCGTTTACCAATGGTGCAATTTGGCTGCGAAGCCTTTGATTAGAGGATATGTGTCACGGTCTTACTGGCAGGGGATAATTTGAGAATGAATCATAATAATATTCTCCACTAGACATTTGTTCTTTGGGAGCTGAAGTGATTTTCAAATTTGTTCACCTTGTCAAACTATTGCGGAGGGTAGATGGGCTTTTTAATTTAAGCATTTGATGATTTATTTCATTTTAAATATCTTGATTTTGGTATAATTTTTGGAATTTTTTATTTTCATGGGCATTTGGGAATTTGGGAGGTATTTTTAAATATTTGAGGTCCCCTCCGATTGACATAAACATTCAACACGGTCATAATCGGGGTACTTATGGGCAATTTTACTTTAGTTGTTGAAAATTGTCGACTATGTATATTTGTCAACAGAGGATCAAGTTCATTGTCGGCTTTGTGCCTATACTGGTGAATTTTTCTTGTAATATATCTTAAAGGCCTAATATGAACATATAAAACAAATATCTCGATTGATGCCGCGACCGTACATTTATTTGATTGTTTGAGCTGTGTTAACTCCTATCTATTCACATAGAAGGATCAGGCTTAAACTTATGTTCATTTCTTGACTCACGTAGCATCCTCAAATGTGACGTATATGCATACATCATGCTCGTCGGGGGCCAAGCAGCAAGTATGCGATTTTGCATGTATTTTGCACAATGTGCTTGTATGGTGGTCGTATGTCTGTAATATAATAGATGTATACAACATGTCTACATGTTCGCATACAAATTTACACTTTCATATGTATATTAACACACTCGCGTATTGTGTATTTGCATACATGCGTATATGTTGGTATTTTGCATTTGCACGTTGCTTATTTGTGCCTGCATGATATGTTGGTATGCAGTGCAGTTGTTTAATGCATAATCAAATGCATGATATTTTGCATGATATTTTGCATGTTACAATGTGTTATGCTCTACATACCTTCCAAGATATCTGTAAAATATGTATACACGTTCCTAATGCATTAATGTGTGTTTAAATGCATAAGGGAGGGTGTTTTTCCAATATTCAAACAAGATGAATTATGCAAATGATTATCATTTGAAAGATGTACGATGTTCTATTTAGGAGCCTATAGTTGTCTTTTGTCTGCTTATGTGTATGTAGTGGATTTGGTGGCGTGGTGTTGCATTTCATTCATTGCTTGTTGACACCCGACAGTACAATGAGCTCACTTCATCTTCTGCATGTTGCATTTTTCTTCAGTATTTAGCAAGGTTTTAAAAGGCGAAATCGGGAATCGATGCGTTTTTTCTAAGCGAGGCGAGGCGTAAGCCTCGAGGCGGATCGAGGCATAAGCCTCAAAATGATTAAAATAAATTAATTTAAAATTATAAATAATGATAAAAAATAACAAAATATTATGTCAACTATGAATTTGAAGATTTGTTTCAAGATAATATTACTGGAATACAAGATTTAAAATAAACTCACTTAAAAATAAAACATCACCTTAGGATCAAGACCCAAAGCAAGCTCATCATCACTTTGATTATCTTTAGAAGAATCTTAATAATTAATGTCAAAGTCATCCTCAAACTCTTCTTCATCTATAATATTTTTTCCTTTATCTCTTTTATCAGTTAATATTTCATTAGCTCTAAAATAAAATAATAGTAACATACAAAATAATTCATTATATTTAAGAATATCTTTGAATTTTTTTGAAGCTCCAATCTCACTTTGTTTCTTTCTTTTATGTACTTGGGTAGTTGCTTCATTGTCTTCTTCATTGACATGAGTTTCTCCTTCTGCTTCAACTTCAGAAACATCAGCATTCTTAGGAGTAACTCATTCATCATCAGATTATAACTCATCAACGAGCAAATGATAAATTTCATTCTCAGTATTTTCTTGATTCTGCAATTTGAGATGTCAATCTTTCAGTTTTTTGTTAAATATAACATAAACTAGTTTGTTCATTCGATCTGCTGCCAATCGATTTCTTCTCTTTGTATGAATTTGATTGAAGATGCTCCAATTACGCTCGCATGCAGAAGCCGAACACGTTAGGCTAAGAACTTTAATTGTAAAAGATTTCAATTCATGAACATCATCTCCAAACTGAGCCCACCAACGTTCTACATGAAGACAAACATAGTATTTTATGAATATAGGTTGAAGTAGAAGACTTGAACATAAATATTAATCATTAAAATTAGAAATACACAAACTATAAACATATCAGGAGATCGTGTTTTGTAGCATGCTTGTGCTGCTCTAAATCCAAACATTCCCTTCTTCAAATGAAAATCCTCAAGTTGACCATATACATGAACTTTTATCCCACTCTTCAGAAGCAAACATTGCTTCCAAAGGTTGTCTTAACTCCTTGAATCTCTGCATTATTAAATATGCAGTAGCAAATCTTGTAACAGAAGATTTAATAATTTCCTTGTCAGTGAATTTTCTCATCAAGCTGAGTACCCACGAATGATTGTATATAAACTTACTAACGAATTTGCCCTTCAATATGGCTGATTTATGTTGAGGCAACTGTCCCAACCTCTCAAGCATCAAGTCAATACAATGTGCAGCATAAGGAGTCCAGTAAAGGTGAGGTCTTTTCTCCATTAAAATTCTCCCTGCAGCTTTGTATGCACTTGCATTATCAGTAACAACCTGTACTATTAAGGCATCTCCCACTTTCTCCACAACTTCATCCAACATTTCAAACAATAATTGTGCATCATTTACAAAGCTTGAAGCATCTACTGATTTGAAAAAAAACTGTTCCATATGGATTGTTGACCAAGAAATTAATAATACTTCTATGTCGAATATCTGACCAACCATCTGACATTATTGTCACTCCTATCTCAATCCAAGTCTTCTTAACATCATCCATCATTTTTGAAGTTGTCTTAACCTCCTCATTCAGCATCCAAGTTCTCAGCTCATACATGCTTGGAAGTTGTAGTCCTCTTCCATAGCTTCCAACAAATCGTAACATATTGATCCATGACGGACTCCTAACAACATTAAATGGAATCCCATTTTCATAGATGAATCTGGCGATATCCAAATAAACTTTGTTCCTGAGTTCTTTTGTAGAAGTAGGAGGCTGAAGATCCTGAGTGTTTATGTTATCCTCGTCATCAATATTCATCATAAATCTATCCATGGGACCCCGAGTGCCTCGGTTAGAAGAAACTAGATGGCTTCCACTACTAGAACCTTCATGCTGTGATCTATAGTAATAAGAGTTTCCTATCATCTCTTCCATATTTTTTGTGTGACCTCCTTTGTGGTGGTAAACTTCTTTAAATAATCTGTACATTCCTTTTTCACCTCATCAGGTACTTTTGCACATGATCCCAAATTGACATGAGTGTAGGCTAGATGATCCTTCAACCTCTTAACGCCATCAGTTATGCATTTCTCACAGAAATTATATTTCATGTAAACATATCCCTTCTTTGCACCTTCGCCTGACACTTCAATTTGAGTTTCATATTTCCATGCAGGATCTTTCCTTCTTGTGCCACTAGTCATGCTAATAATTTATAGAAATATTAAATAATCAACATAAAAAATCAACAATAGGACAACAGGAATACAACAATATACCGGTCTGCCGGGGGTCCAAGGGGCGCTGCCCCCTGGCGGGGTTCGACTTGTAAGAGAAATTTTGAAATTCTGTTTTTTTTTTAAGTTCGTAAATTATTTGTATGGAAAGAGATCGAGTGGTACCGAGCATATACTGCTCGGTACCGAGCGATACTGGCTCTATACCGAGCATGTACCTAGTGGTACCGAGTATGTATCGCTCCGTACCGAGCATGTACCAAGTGGTACTGAGCATATACTTGCTCGGTACCGAGCAGTACTGGCTCGGTACCGAGCAGTACTGGCTCGGTACCGAGCATGTACCTAGTTGTACTGAGCATGTACCGCTATGTACCGAGCATATACTTGCTCGTACCGAGCGTTACCTAGCGATACCTAGCAATACCGAGCATGTACTGAGCGGACGAATGAAAGAAAGCCGAATCAAGAGTTATTCAAGCTTTCGTTACTGCACGTCAAAGTCTCACCTGCTCTTCCTACCTAACTAAGGCTTGAACGTTTCCTGCACTCACAACTTCGACTTCGTTTCCTGCTTTCAAAGCCGTTATTTCTTTCGGCTTTGTTTCCTGCGTCGTCTCCTTCCGACTTCGTCTCCTGCACTCACGGCTTTGTCTCCTTCCCTCACGGCTTCGTCTCTTTCCCTTATAGCTTCGCCTCCAGTTCGCCTCTCAATTCTCACAGGAAGCCCTAATCCTATACACGAACACGAATCGACTGCTTCGTACTTACATATATACCGAATAAAAAATTTTGAGGCGGTGCCTCATACTGCCTCGAGGCGTTACGCTCTGATGCGTATGCCTCCTGCGAAAAATCGTAAGCTTCGCTGGATGGTTCGAGGCGTAAGCCCCGATACGCATGACTTCCGCCTCGACTTGAGGCGCAACTCAACGCGGACGCCTCGTCCGCCTTTTTAATGATTGGTATTTAGCTTATTGTAATGTATTTATGTCGGCGAATATGTTGTACAACATATCAGGAGTCTTCCACCTGTCACTTACAGGTGAGCTGATTTATCTGATGTGACATCCTGTCAATGACTCGTAGCTTTTTACTACTGATTCTCTACTTTTGCTTATAGGTGAATTTTAGCATTGTGCGATGGGTCGTCCGTTGCTTTATGCAGGTAGTTGTCGTGCAATAATGAATCTCTTGCAGTTTCTCATAGATGGCATGTAATGTGTACAACATGTCTCCTGCAACAACTCATAGGTGCTTGTATTTGCTATACGGCATTAGTCTTTGCTTGCAAAGGATCGATGTATTTAACTGCTATTGCATGGTTGTTGACTGTAAGGAAGATTAAGCATCTAATGCACATTGTTTGTCGTCATATTTTAACTTTCAGTCTTGTTCGTGTGGTTTGACTAGTGTTCACTTATCTACGATTACTTGGCGGCAAATCATTGCTCATTTGCATGTCAGAATGGTTTGCATTCATGTTGATTTCACTACATGTTGGAAAACTTACACGCTCATTGTACGTTAACTTTCAGTGTTCGTGGGAACTTTTTATACGAGATGGCAATTGATTGGAGGGGACTTGTTTACGACATGTTGGATTGCATGTGTTTATAAGTTTTTTATTGTTTACGAGTGGATGGAGTGTTGTTTAATGGAGGTTTGTTATATTTGTTGGACATCTCTCATCTATACTTGTGGGGAATCCATCACATTCGTTACGCATCAATCCCATTGCTAGAAGGCAGATTAACACGTTCACAGTATTAGTTGTATGCAAGCCATATTCTTTTTTGAACTTTTCATACATACTTTTGTTAACTACTTGCCATAATTCATCACCTATCAACCCTCTTTCCTTGTAGGGGTTTTATGTGCTTGTTTTTAAATTGATTGAGAATGCTATTACATTCATTGCAACCATCTAGCCTCCTGTTGTTGCTTGTAAGCTGGATTGTGTGTTCATTACAAATCTCCCTCCGCCTACAGATAAACTACTGTATTTGTGCAAGTATCATGTTTCTGTTCACAGTCTTATGCATGTTGTTGTACTTTATATGTTTACTGTTCTTTACATACCATGATTCCCTTGCTTGTTTGTTGATGTTCATCGTACATTAACTTTCAGTGCTTGTAAGAGACTAACATGTTTGCTTGCATGTTAATCATGTTTGAAAAATTTTCACTATGAGTCCCATATTTGTTTGATGATATTCATTTGAGTGATCAAAATTGTTATTTAGTATTTTATACTTTCAATTTCAACGTGTGTTTATTAGTTTAAGGTCCGGTTCCCTGTTGTTTTCGTTCAAGTAAAGTCCCCTGTATTTTATATAAGTCTTATGCATCTTCACTTTGAATTTCGACAGCCTCCCGATGTCTCCCCCGTTTAGAGGGAATTTCAGGAGCTGGGCCTTCCCACCACGCTAGCGAAAAATGTGTATGTTATGTGTTGGACGACACCGCAGCCTTGGTCTTCAATCCCACCACACCAAATAAAGGCATGTATGAGTCTTCAGGGGTACATGTCTGAAATGCATGGTTCTTTCCTGCAAGCATGACGTCACATTCACTGGTACTTAAAGTTGTCCCCACCACACTAGAGAAAAACTTGTATAGGGCCTTCCAATTTTGCCGTAAGCTTCACACCGAATTCTCTCCCACCACGCTAGAAAAAAGCATGTATATGTGATTTTTCGGTGCTCCGCGAGCGCCAAAAAGCAGGATTTTTGGGCTTTTTGAGTTTTGAAGTCATTATACCTTAACAAGCAAGGTCGGTGGTGGCGGTGTCAGGACAACAACGAGCAGACAAAAATATAGAAATGCACAAAATATCTTCTTCCTCTCTTTTTTTCTTTTCTTTTCACCCCTTTTTTTTTGAAATTCTCTTTTTTTGTTACTTCTCTTTTTTTTTAAATAATAATAATAATATAGAGAGAGAAAGGAGATTGTAGATTAAAGCCTTTGTTAGAGGGAGAAAACAGAGAAAATGATGTAGTTTTTTGGCTGTAGAGTGGAGTTAGTTTTAGGATTATGTAATTGAGTGTAATGTGTTAGAATGTATATAGAAGAGGGAGTGGTGTGAGGTTTGCTTGTGAGGAGGGGAAGTGGGCTCGGTACAGCTGTTTGTAGATGGAAGATGGGCTCGGTTAAGGGAGGTGTCAAAAATCGGAAGCTAGAGAGAGGCTTCGATCAGCATGCGTGGGTTCAGATGGGAGTCGGATAGGCTCTTTGGAGCTAAGGAGGGATATCAAACAGCAGCTGGGTCGGAGCAGGTGATGCGGCTTTGGCGTGCGATCAGAGTTGTGCAGCACAATGGATCGGCTGGGCTTGGAGGCTTGGCGTCGAATGGGATTGGTTGGATGCTCGACTGTGAGGCAACGGTAAAGGAAGCTCGGTCGGATCATTGAACTATGGCGAGAGATGGGCGCGGTCGGCTCTAAAATGGAGGCAGGCTATATGGATTGGATCATGGTTGGATTTGGTGTCGTGAACAGCTAGGTGAATTGCAGCTTTGGGATTTGGCGAGGCAGAGGCGGATGTGGATGATTCGATGCTACTGTGTGAGGGAGGAAATCAGAGGAGGTGGGTTGATTTGGATTTGATGGGAGATGGCCGAGACGGCTTGGTTCGATTGGAGTTGATGAGAGGCGGGGATTGTGAGGTTGGGGCTAGCAGAGTCAGAGGGATGAATCGACGGTAGGGCTCATCACAAGAGTTTGTGGGTTTGGATTGTAGTTTTGAGGTTGACTGAGACTGAAGGATTGGTTGCTGGAGTTGAGCGTGGAAGGAGGGGGGATTGGAGCTCGAGCAAGGTGTTAGCGTAAAGTGGAGGAATTGAGAAGAGCCGTAGCCTGTGTGTGTGAAGGAAGGGATTTGAGATTTTGAGCGTGGAGGAAGAAGCGAACAAAGTGAGGCTTTTTCCACATTTTAATAACGCAAATAGGAGCGTGAAATGGAGAGGAAGTCACGCACGCGAGGGATGGGCGACTGGATTCGATGTTGTTTGTAGGACTGTGAGATGGGACTGTAGCAGGCGGTATTTGTGCAAGATTTGAGCAAGTAAAAAATGATGAAATTTTTATTTTTATTTTTTATTTTACTTGAGTGGGGCTCAATAGTATAATTTTGAAAAGTTAAAATTTTATTGCTTGATTTTGGGCAAAATATGAAAGTATTTATAGGTTCTCCAAGAGACTTGCAATGAAACTAAATCTACGCTATTTATAAAAAAAATTAAAAAAAAAAATATCTCCAAGAGGTCTGCGATTAGAACAGGAAGAGACATTTAATCTATGTGCTCAAGGACCCTACGAAGACTTCTGGGTCCCAGGATCCTTCAATACATATCAATAGTGTAAACAACAGCGGGAACTGTAGTAACTGAGAATAGCGTGAAGAGAGTGTGGAGAAGAGCACTGACTTGGTGAAATCCCCCACATGTGCTTAAGTGAAATCCAATAGGGTGAGTTGAAATGGTGCTGTAATGAGCTAAAATGATAGATTACTCAAAATAATAAATCTCATTTATATAGGAGCTGTCATCATAGGCATGATTATACTTTTAAAATAATTAGAAACAAAAATTAAGAATCAAATTACAGGAATTGCATTTTCAATGAACACAAATATTCATATTTGCATAACATGGAAGATCTGAAAATCAATGATAAGTTGTGGAACTGTACACAAAAATATAAATACTTCGGGGGGGATTGTCGTCAGACCTTAGTCTCTTATTCTCATAAGAAGCACTAGAACCCTCTTTTATGATGGGAAACAAAATTACATGCAAGGTGGTTATATTGTGAACCTCAATGCTTCTTTGCATGTAGGAATACTGGTCATTTCTGTGTAGCATTCTATTGAGCTAATTAAATACGTGTTACTTGTATGGTTTAATTAGGATTTCCCCTCTGAAGTTTTCATTTCGTGGATGCAAATGGAGAATAGAATCTTCTCATCATTCTTCCTTCCAAGCGCTTAAGACTAAAACAGAAAGTATCTGACCATTTCATTTTTGTCTTTTGGTTGATAGGAACAACAAAGATTAAACACCTTGACGACAACATTAATACGCTACTGATCAAGCTTACAGAGGATGACATGAAAGACATTTCTAGTGCAGTGTCCATTGAAGAGGTGGCGGGGGATAGACTTTATGGACACTTAGTGCCACATTCATGGAAATTCGCCAATACGCCGGCAAAGGAAAGCAATGTATTTGCATGAAGAATTGGATTGTTTGTTAATTGTGATTTCTTGTTCTCTTGATACACTAATTTAATTCCTTGTCCAATTTCTAATTACGATCAGCTTACCTACTTATGTCCAAGGGTTTTTGTGGCCTTTCATCTATAAGCCATTAATTAGATATAATCTACTACAGATAGAATGCATATGAAGTTGCTGCAGGTAGGATTGTAATCGAGTGAAGTCGACTTTTGAGCCAGCTTAGTTGTAACTTGATTAATAGCTCATGAGTTGAGCTTGATTAATTAATGAGTTTAATTTGAGCTAGTTACAACTTGATTCATTAGTCATGAGCTGGCTTATTTAAATAATATTGTTATAAAATATAGTTTAAAAATATTAGAATTCAAGGATTTGAGTAGAAATTATTTAAAAAATCTAAAAAATTTTAGATCTATCGTTTCAACTAGTTTTTGGTTCTCCTCTAATTTATAGCTTTTTCATCATTTTAGTGCAACTATTGTTTGGTTTGGATTCATCTTCTTTCTTTCATAATAAATAAGTCTATTCATGAGATAATTTGAACTCATAGAATTGAGAAACTAGCTAAATTTAAGCTCAATTCAGGGAAATCGGAGCTCCTTGACTTGTACACACCGTAGCTGCAGCTATGCAGCTACGTGAGAATAGCCACTTGCAACATCTCAAGAGTATGGTTTATTGCCATCACTGACAATGATTTCATCTAGCCAATTTTTCAATTTTAATTAAAATATTTAGTGTTCTTGTATGTTCTTATTTTCTTTTTTGGATGGTCTTTTGCAATCAATCCAGTGGGTATTGAATAAAGGAATAAGGAAGTGCTACAGGAAATTTGCTGGATACTGGCGGTATTTTTAGTGGTCAGTTGACCCGCTGGAACTTCCAGCAGTTAAACCGATGGTTTGACCGCCACTATTAACCGGCAATTCAACCGCCGGTATTAAATGCTAAACCCTCTGGAAATTTTCCAAACCCCGGGATCAAAATCGCCAGAAGTTACCGTCGGTAATGGATAAAGTAGATGATTGGAGTCAGTTGATTGATTTATAATCCATTCTTGTGGAACGATCTCTGCAAGAAAGTGAAATTCATGCAATCTATTTATTATAATCTGAATCTTTGCTCTGAGTTTTAAAAATTTACTGCAAATGATTTGTTGTTACATGACCCGCACCTTTTCTGCGGCACAGCTACTCATAGGTAAATCTACTGAAAGTTGCTTTTTCTACTGCTGCTGCTCTTGTTTTTGGTGAATTTTTATTGCTTTCTTCTCCAGTTAAATTTAATAGTTTAAGTAGCTCTTTTTTACATTCTACCTTGTATTCTTTCCATGCATAACGGTTCTCTTTTGCCATTCCCTTAACTTTAACTTTATATCTTCATGTGTGTTTGCTTAGGTGGGGTTATGTTATTCATGCACGCTTGAACTTTTAGCCAAACTTTGGAGCTGACTAACCTTTACAGATCTGAAGATACCTCGATATCTTGGCTGTCAAACACTTCTCAAGCCAAGGGTGGAGAATTCATCATTTCTCTAGGATCCTGTGGAGCATAAAGGACTACTGCCATCATCTCATAACTATTAGGGAAATTAAAGTATGTTCTTTCAAACCTGCTTCAAATCTATACTAAATGCATTTCTGATATGTTCCTGCTTAAACTCAAACAAACCATGAATTTGTATTTCAAGCCATTGAAAGACCAGTTTTTTGGTGTATTTGTTATTGTATTTTTATGTTGGATGTCTTTTACCATCACGTGTTGAAGTCTGTCATCACCACCACTTATCAGCTCTATTAATTCTTCATTTTCATTCATTTCAGTGTGTTAAATGAGTTCTCAAATTCATAAATTTATATGATGTTTACATAAATTTGAGTAGTTATGAACTGAGTAATATCAGAGAAAGTGGTGTAAAATAATCAAGGGAAATTATTGTTGTTACCTTAACCATTTATATACAAATGCATTTTGATGTATTTATATATCTAATACTTAATTTTTTTACTTTTATTTGCGTAACATCTAAATCTCTACCACACATAAACATTCATTTCTTTAGAGTGCAGGCATATATTTGGATGTGATTTGAGTATTATATAACCAAACATAAAACATTTTAGTGTTAAATATGCATGAAAATACTCCAAAATTGAAATTTCTAATGTAGAATTCCACTTGTCATTAACCTATTGGATTAGAGACCCATTTAATAAATGAGTTGGCTCATGTGGCACGTTCAACAGTTAAAGCTTGGGATTTGGGAGAAAGGAGGAGATTCAGAGTTGGAGTCCCAAGAGAGAGGAGTGTACTGCTTTTGGCTTTGTCTGATTGTGAAAGGAAAGGGAATAAAGAAGAAAGGAAAAGGAAGTCAGACTAGTCTTTCTTAGCAGGCAAATAGTAGGTATTGTACTCCAAACGCTGCAGCTCTCCTCTACTTTATGAAAGCCAACCAAGGGTACCCCATGCAACACCCTCGCCTCTGAAAAATTATTACGTGAGGGTCCGGATTTGTCCAGAGACCAATAAAAATATGTCACGTCATCTCAAAAATGTTTTTTAATAGGACACAATGGAGAAAAAGGATTCATGTAGCCGACCCCACGTAGTGGGATAAAGGCTTGATGTTATTGTTGTTGTTGTTGTTGTTGTTGTTGTGTTGTTGTTGTTGTATCCCAAAAATGTACCGCACTTGGTACCGAGCGCGGAACCTGACGGTTTTCTCATCCGATGTCTGCATAGAATAATCGCTCCTCATCTCTTTAGTTGAAGCCTTCTCTCTCTTCTGCATTTAGACTAATCCTGGGAGTGAATATTCACAAGTACAGTTAGCTTCACCTGTTCAAACAAGCTGTCAGATGCACACATGGATTCCTCCACCTGATCATGGGATTCTCATATATATTAAGCAAATTTTACACTCTCAATAATAAGAGTGATAAAGGGATAAAAAAAAGGCTGAGATTCCCCATCCTTTTTCGTCTTACAAGATCTACTGTGTCAAAATCAATCAGAACATTTACTCTTTTACAAGCCTCCAGCAATCCGATGTGATTGCCACAGGAACTTTCTGAACTAGTTTTTGCTCTTCTGTGATGTTTTATATTCTTTGCAATTGTTGATGTTAGAACATCAAGGCATATTTTACCTTCAAATTGTGTATGGTGTGATATGGTTACCCAAATTTTATCTTGGAGTTGAAGCCTTTATGTTCATGTTTCCTTTAAATAATACCTTAAAACTGATGATGAAAAACAATAGTGTAGAAAAATTTGAAGTAGTATCATTTGAACTACATTTGACTGAATATCACATCTCTTTTTTCATGTAAATTATATGTGGTTCTTTATTTCAACTTTTATTACCAGAGCAAAACTTGTTGTTTCTTTTTCAATTTGTTAAATAGAGAATCAATATTATCATTGTCAGGTCCTGAGTCATGGATGAGGAAAATAAAAAAATTACTTTAAATGATCAACGGCCAGGGGCGGATCTACCTAAAGTCCATGGGGGGCAATTGTCCCCCTGAAATTTTTTTAAAAAATGTATTATATATGATTTTTTTTAGATAATTTGTCACTCTTTATCAATTTTTTAGTCTATATTACAAGGGTCTTTAGGCAATTGCCCCCCCACCCCCCCCTCCTCCCTCTAAAAATTTTTTAAATACTAGTCTTTAGGCAAATTACACTCAGCATAATTAAACAAATTGTGTATATGTGTTATTGTTAGGGAACAATGAACCAAATACAAAGAAAAATAGCAAAGAGAGTCCAAAAATATCTTTACAATCAAAATTTGTTCCGGGGGCGTTGCCTTAGGTCGACCCTCAGAATGGGGCGTTGCCCACTTGGACCCCCGACATATCTGTGAAATCTCTACACTTTTACCGAAAAGTCCCCCCCCCCCAAGGCTGAAAATTAAGGTTGATTTTGCTGCTCGTGTTAACAGCCAATGTAAAATTTGTTGAATAATTATGTCATTAATTTGAACACAACGAAGAAGAATGATTTATGTAGACAATCCTATATAGTAAGATAAAGACTTGATAATATTAATATTACAGGGAATCATAGCTAAAGTTTTTATGAATGTATGTGGTGTGTAATTTGTCATACTAGCTTGCTTACTCATGTAACAATCCAACTAAAACACATGCACATCATGAGAATTATCACTTTCACTTGCTCTTAACTCTAGACGAAATCTGATGGCTTTAGTCATAAAAGTTGTGATGGATTGTCCATGCCTTTAGCATAAAATATCTAAGCAAGTCTCATAAATTTTACTTTAATAAAGCATGTAATGCAACATGCATTATTTTCTAAAGTTATATATATATATATATATTGACATCAATTGCTTAAATGATTACTCCAATGATCCCAATTTTCTTCAGCAATTAATTTTCTTTTCAAGATAAGATCATTTAAAATTATAATTAATGAAATATTTGGGATTAGAATATTTTAATTATATGAATTTTGTAACTATTAATTTTACTTTAAGATGAATATAATATATGATTAATTATTTAATATTTTTATTATATTTACCTCAAAATAAATTTAATGATTATAATATTTATACTAAGTAATTTTGAATCAGATTTTCTCACAAAAAATTCTCTCATGATTAATTTTACTGTGTTTCTTCTAATACTTATTAAAACGCAATTTCAGCCCCTCGCCCTCAAAGCATTGGTAATAATTATGGTTTTGTTTGTGAAAATTTTTTTAAAGCCGTTTTTTAGTATAAAATATTTAAGTTCAAAAAAATTTTATGCTAGAAAGTTGTTTTATAAAGTAGTAAAAATACTGTCACAAACGAAGCTTAAAATGATACTAATCTCATTGGTGAAAAAAAATTCCCCCTAACAACTCTTAAATCAAGTACCATTATGCTTATGAAGAAGGATTATACATAAGGGTTGATTATATCATGCTAGGAATCTTTTTTCATCTAAACATCTAGAAAAAAGTATCAAAAATATTATTTAATGAGTATTAATTTGTAATTAAAAAAATTATGCATAATGTAAATCAACTGTAATAGCTAATTGTAGCTATAAATGCACATTAATAAGATTTAAAAAATTAATGAAATAAGAAAAATGTGAAATTAATAATAATTTTGAAATTTTCATATTTTTTTCTTTTCTAACTTTAAAAATGAAAATTGAAGTTGAATTACTAGCATATATGTTTTTATTTTTCTGAATGTGATATTATTAATGTATTATTAATAAATGATATTGTTAATAATGACACATGCAAAATAGAAGATGCAAGAATTTTATGTAAATATATTAACAATTAGTGAGATGTAATCTAAGATATATACATTATCTATTTATGATTAATAAATATGATTTTATACTTATATAAATAAAAAGTGTTGAATGTTATATACATAATAATTTTTTATTAATAAAAAAAAAATTCCGAAAACTAGTAGTCAACGTACGTTGACATAATTTGAATTTTATTGGATTCAAATTTGAAATATTTTATTTTAGGTTTAGGCTAACTCGTTTGAATTGTACATCTCTTCATAGATTACAAGCAAAGAAAATTAATAAAATATTTAAATTTTAATTAAATGGTCTAATTAATAATGATAGGTAAAAGTACTTTCCTATTATAAAATATATAAAAAAACAATTAAGATTTTCTTATCATATAATTTATTAGATTATTCATATTTAAAAATTCAAGGTCAAATATGAAAATTCGGTTATAAGTATGAAAGTGATAAAATAATTTGATTTATTTATAAGATTATTTATTAATTTCTACATAATGAATGGAGCATATATATATGAATTGCATAGCTATAATTAAGATGTTTTTGTTATATATTTTTCAAAAATATTTGAATGTGAATTTATTGTCATCCAAATTCAACCAAAAAATATAATAAAAAAAACAAAATGATAAGAAAATTTATTTTTAAATATTAATCGAATTAATTTTTTTGTAAAAATTATTTTTTAATATAAGAGCAATGGTTCATGGGAATATTGGTTTCATAGAGATTTATGAGTATAATAAAACTCTAAATGAGAAATTATGATAAAAATTTTCAAAGGCCAGTATTCAAAATTTGAATTTGCACTTGATATTATTTTTTAATTTTGTTATATTTCATAATTACAGAATCTATTTAAGCAAATATTCAAATGGGTAGACTAAAATTTTAAGTTATTTTAATTATTTTTTTATAATTAAATATAAAACAAATACTAGATGGATGAACTAAAAAAAATTTGTTATCAATAAAAAATTACAAATAATACTGAATTTAAAGCATCATAACTAATTAAAAAAGTGACATTCATTACTATTACTATTATTATTATTATTATTATTATTATTACATAGGGAGTTAGGCTCAATGAAGATTTAGTTTGGGATAGCTTTTCTTATTTCTTTTAAAATGATTTTTTAGTACAATTTTTTTTAATATAAAATATGCAAGAAATTTTGATATAAAAAAAATTGATTTAAAAAACTATAACAAAGATGTATAAAATGAAGCTTAAGGCTTCTTTTGGGACAACATTAAAAAATGTTTTGTTTGATATGGCTTTCTTATTACTTCTTCAAAAAGTATTAAAAAATTGCTTGAAGCAGTAGTAAGAACGCCATATCAGACAAAGTCTTGAGATAGCTTTCTTAATGCTTTCTAAAACAATTTTTTAGTTAATTTTTTTTTAATTTAAAAATTTGTACTAAAAATCTGCTTTAGAAAACTATGAAAAGACTATCCCAAACAAAACCTAAATCTCAACTCCAATTCAAATTAAACTAAAAATAAATAAATAAATAAATGATATTTTAAAATTAGGATAATATTCAAATTTACTTAATAAAAAAACAAATAAAAGAACTTAAAAAAAATGTACTATGTTTACTCAGAAAGAAATTGGCTCTTATTTTATAACCAATATTTAATTAAGATAATTCATTAATTATTAATTTTAATTTAAAATATATTTAAAATGAATTTTAATTGATTGTTCATTTATAACACACATATCAGAAAATCCATTCGTTCCAAAATTTACTTGGATAAGACTACTCGCCCAAATATTTCCCATTCGATTCTTTCATTTACGGCCTATGCGAAAGTAAAAAACATGGCAACCGTAACAAAATATGACAAATTATTGTATCCGGTGTTCAGATTCGTCCGAACATCAATTCAGACCCGTCACGTAACCAAAATACATCGGAATCCTATATATTTGGGTGACGTGATATATCTGGATTGATTGTCTGGACATCAGGTGACCGGACGCAATAATTCGCCAACAAATACAGGCAACCTCTCCCCGTAAGGACAAAACAACAAGGTGGCATTATCGTAATTCCAGGCGAAGTCCACGGACCTTAATCACGAACGCCTCTGTGGTCACGCCAAGCTCCGGTGACACGTGGAAAGGAGAAGCCGACGATGGGCTTCGTGTGGTCACCGTCTCCGCCATTATCAACGCAGGGACCGGTGGTAACCACATCCATGCCGATGCCGGGCAGGGGCAGGAATTCCTCGACCGCTACGTCGCTGGAGTCAACTCCGAGGAAATCGAGGGTGAGCCGATCAGCGCTTTGGCTCGCTGAAAAAGCTCTTGCGTCGTAGTCAACTCCGCCATCGGTAAGCCTCATGTGTCCAATGTTCGAGGCTCTCTGAAGGAGGGCCGTGGCTGACAAAGGCGGCTGGGTGGCGGCGGCTGCGGAGGGGTGAAGGTGGTGAGCGGAAAAGTAAGGGTTGACAAAGGGTTGAAATGAGTCGCCGGGGTTTAGTTCAAAGGAGGATGTTGTGGGGTTAGGGTTAGGGTTAGGGTTAGGGTTAGGGTTGGGCATAGGAAGAAAAGCAACAAAATTAGGGTTTGAGTTGTAAGATGGATTCCAGCTGTTGGCGAAGGAAGGGAAGAGAGGGTTGTGGAGGAGAGGATGGGAGAGGGTATTATTAATGGTTGCTGGATCGGAATTTGCGATCAGCCTCGCACTTTCTTCTGCAAGGGCATCACAGAAGGCTCTGTGAGTGATGAAGCTGTCCTTCCTGCATGCAAAAATTGAATTTTTTTAGCATTTCTATTATACAATTCGATGATCAGAAACGACAATTTTTTTAAAGAGCCTAACTCGCTTATATGGTTTGGGTCTGCATGTAAGAAATTTAAGAACTTTGCTGAATTGTGGAGTTAATGTGTTACGAAATTTGGATCTATAAAATGAGCAAATTTGCTGAACATGTCTTGATTTTGTAGGTGTAAACATTTCTCTTCCAACACAATCTATATAGAGCTTCAAGAGCCTTTCTAACTAGTTAATACTTCTCTCTTTTGTTTTGACTTCGCTTCTGAAGAATATGTATAAGAAGAATAAAAAAAACTTGGCTGCATGGCTGCGAGGGAGTTTTTTCTAAGATCAAACCAGGTTTTTCATCAGTAATCTTCGTTTCAATTTTAAACAACAACAGCACTTCTTCATAATAATTAAAAAAAAAAAGAAAGAAAAACCTGATGGCGACCCATCATCTTTTTATGCAGCAAGCACATGAAGATAATTTATTGAACTGTAATTAATTTATGAGTGTGCTAAGGCTTTAACCATTGTTCTATCCATTAGAAATAAAGCAAAGCTCCATTTCATAATGAAGTATAAAAAAAGAGTGCTTCATATGAAGTATGAGCAATGTTTCTCTACATTTTGTGTTGCCTTAGTGTTAAATTCTTTGGTGGTTGAGTTGAAGCACATGCAACTCACAATGCAATGTTGTTAAAAGGATAAATTATTCTGGGTGGATGCCGAATGTCATCTGAAGACAAATCAGAATGAACCACATCGGTATCGCGCGCGCGGTACACCGCGCTCATTATTGTTGACGTAGCTCATTCTGGTTGGTCTCTAGATGTAGAGTTGTCAAATATAGAGCTGCATTCGGCGTCGGCACAGAATAATTTTTCTTTGTTTTTTTTTTTTTAATTTTTCTTGTTAAAAGAGGGTTTGGTAAGAATATTAAATGAATTTCATTGATGGTATTAATGTAAAGGAGCTTATTTGCAGTAGAAGAAAGTAAAAAGGTGAGCTGAAGGAAACTATAAATGGAGATTGCGGTCCTGACTATAAATGCAAAGAAGACTCAATAGACACAGTTTTTGTAAGAGGGAGGGCCCAAAGGTAGATGGCTTGTTTGGGCTCTTTCATCTTTGTCTATCCATTATGATTCAGACATGTAGATATTACATGAGAAACCATTCTATTTCGTGAATATTTCTAATTTTTTACTCCTACTTGATTAAAGTAAATTTAATTTTTAGAAGACTAGCATGCGAAACAACTAATCTTGAAGCACTGAAATTTCATAAGCAAAGGAGATAGCCAAATATATCTTATTTAGTTTTATCGATTAATAATTATTTTAACATATATTTTCTCCTCCAATTATTTTTTTTTAAACAGACCAAACAGGCAAGTACTAATAGGTAACTAGCACAGCAATCTGACTAGTCATGCAGAGGCATATCTGTCTTCTTCTGAGATAAAAATTAAGCCATTGTCAGGTTCTCTTGGTCACAATCATTTGCATGCTGACACATATATTTTCAAATGTCCGTATACTGTAGCTATGACCATATGTCAGTCCTATCATTTAAGTTAAAGACAAGTTTCATTAATTTCAAGTTCTCAACATCATGGCTTTGTCATCTAACTCAACAGTGGGTCTCGAAGTATTAATGGAGATCTCAAAGCATCAGCCATGAAAGTTATACGACAAATAGATATCACTGAAAGTTAAAATCAATCTTACAAATAGAAAGTATTCTAATCCTAAATTCTTCCTTTTCAAAAAGCTGCAAAACAACTGATTGTGCTAATTAAACATCAAGCAATATTTATAAAACGCATTCAGATCGAGTTATTAGGAAATGGAAGTTTAGTTGCAAAGTAGCTGGGTGGCTAAAAGTTTTTCTTCACAAGAACAAGATTATTTGTATAAAGCATACAACAACATCAAACCTTTGTCCCAGTAAGTGTCCGGTTAAAAATCAAATTCTCGTTTAAATCTAACAAAGAAAGATCATTTTTAATCTTTTCGTCTAACCGAGTCTTTTTAGATATATGTCTCTACCTAATTTCTTAATATAAGTCAAATCTAATACCTCAAATTTTCTAACCGGGTCATGAGAAGGCCTTCGTTTAATGTGATCAAACTATCTAAGACGGCTCTCTCTACTTGTATAAAGCATATGAAACCAAAAAAAATAAAAAAAAACAAGAACAATGCATTCAGAACAAATAGCAGTGAAGAGTTAATGAATTACATCGAAGTATTAAAGACGTAGCTGCAGGCCTGACACAGATTGAATGAACAGTACAACCTGTAATTCTTGCATGATACAGGTTTTGATGTTAACGTTGCATGTATTCTATAAAAATAAACTAATGCTTCCACTGAAATGAATTTTTTTTAGAACCCTACAGCTTGGAAAATAAAGACAAGTACAAGTTTCTCATTGAACATTTGAATGATCTTATCATCTGAGATTTGAATTGATTTATTGGTGTCAGGTTCACTTGACAACTCGCGCTTAGAATTTTAGGGGCCTACCCTGGGCTAACGATATCTTGGTTAAGTAATTGTCCCTTAATTAGAATTTTAGCCTGTCACTTTTGCTTCAAGTTATTTAAAAAAAAAAAAGAACGAAAGAAAAGATGAAAGCTTTGACATGCAAAACTAGCCATACTGGACTGGAACATTTGAATCAGCTTCCATGCAAACCCTAAAAGAAGCTTAATTAAACACTGTCAGTATTAATTCTAGAAGATGAACTAGAAGAGATTAAAAAAAATACTAATTGATGAGCAAACCTAGAGAAGAGTGTTCCACAATCACATCTATACTCCCTGGTTCCACAAGTCTTGACATGAGCCTTCCAATCAGAGTAAACAGCATATTTCTTTGAGCACTTTTCACACTTCCACTTCTTCTCACCATGTTTCCTGCAAAAATGCTTCTTTATCCCTGTAAGATCTCCGAGAGCTCTGGAAGGGTGATGATGAACACAGGAAGCCTCAGGACAAACATAGACTCTCTTCTTCACAGCCTCCTTTCCATTATTCCTCTGCCTCAACCTCCATGGCAAGTTGTGCCCTCTCCTATGAAGCTGCAGATTCTGATCTCTCTGAAATCCTTTGCCGCATATCTCGCACACAAATCTGTTGGTGGCTAGAAGGCTTTTAGGAGAGAGAGCCACCACTTCTGCTTCGGGGTCTTCTTATGAAAAGATGAAGAACAATTCAAGAATAGAAAAAGTTACATACTGTAACATGCCATCATTTAAAAGCTCTTATTCATTACCTGGATTTCCCGCTTGGCTTCTCTTAGTCTTCGGTTTCGGGTGAGGAGATGTGGGTGTGAAGAGATGGCTAAGGTTATTGAAGTGATCATGGGCTTTGGTTTCAGTGGAAACACTTGCGTCCTCTGATATGGATGTGGAGTTGGAGATGGTCGCTGATGGAAACATAAGGAGAATTTTTGGCTTTGTTTCTCTCTACTACTTCTTCGTCTTCTTCTTTTCTCGCGCAACAATGATGGAGATGAAAAGGGCAAAATAGGAGTTTAATTCTGGCCTCTTCTGTGCTATCGACTCTTGAGGACTAAAGAGATGGGATAGGAAGGGGAAAAAAATCAAGTCAGTTCTGTCATTTTACTGCATGCAGAGTAGCAGGTGGCTGATAGAGTGAACAAACACCTAGCTTTTTCCACTTGCTCTCAAAGCGCAGTCATGAGGGGCCAGAAAGAAATGCTTGAAAGAAGAATGGGTTATTTCTATAAAAACCCCAATAATTTGGAATTTATAGAAAGAATAATTGTTAACTTTTTTATAATAAGGGTTATCTCCCATAAAATTTTATATTGCTTGATCTCTTTTGTAAAAGCGACTATAATTTTAAAATTTTGCCCTGAAGAATCGATCTTAGAATATATGCTCGGTTTTTAAATACCTTGGCATATCTTTGGGTTTCTTGAATTTCTAATATGCCTTGCAATTCTGCTATTACAACAGAATATTAAGTACTTTGTATACTAAGATTTCATTTTACTTCCAGAAAAAAAAAATATATATATATATATAAATACTTGATTTTGTTGAAACTATTGTATAATAAATTTATTATGAAAGTTCTGTTGTCTTAATATAAAAGTAGCCAATAATTCAAGTGTGCAACCAAAATTTTATAACAATTCTAACATAAATAAAAGATTAAAAAAAAAAAAGCAAGGCTTATAAGTCAAAGTTTGAGAAATTACCTAGTATCACGGAAAAATTATTACGTGCGGTGTCTAGATGCATTTGGAGGCCAATCCAGACAAGTCATAGCATCCAATGCACAGTGCATTGGATGATGTACCGTGTCCGGAGGCCAATCGGGACACGTTCGGACACCGCACAGAATAATCTCTCAGTATCACCCTATTCATATTTTAAAAAAATAGTAAAATTATTATCTTTATTTATAAATTTTAAAAAATTGCTATGATTTCATGAATTTTATACAAATATGGAATTGAAAGACTCTATGATGAATCTTATACAGATATAGAAAGGATTTTAAAACAGTGAAATGAGTACAATCCTCATAACTCCTAATCTCTTTGCCTGACTGTTGCCAAAAGCGCCAGAGAGAGAGATTACAGGAACTGGTTTCTGTTGATTTATAGTGGGTGTGCTTTTATTCTAATTATGTAGAAGGAATGATAATTGCTGCTGCAGGATAGGAAAGACAGAGAGGCAGGTTGCAGATTTGATAAATACAAAATATATGATATGAATATAAAGTCAAAGAGAGTATGAGACTCAATCCCCAAAGTGATATGGATGAGAGAGGGAAATGACTGTTCCCTTTTCTTTTCTTCTTTATTTTTATTTTTTTATGAGACTTTTGAGCCAATTGATATCATATATTTAAGTTTTTAATTCAAAATCTCTTGGCTGATACAGGGGGGCAAACTAATAAGTAAAAAAATATCTAGATTTTGCAAATATGTTGGGGTCCAAGAGAGCAGCTCTCATGACGGGATTCGGCGTTCCCTAACAATAACACCTCTACACAATGTGTTTGATTATGTTGGGGGCAGTTGCCTAAAGATCATATGTAGTATTTTAAAACTTTTAGGGGGGAACAATTGCTTAAAAACCTTTATAATAAAGATTAAAAAAATCTAGATGAATTATAAGAGAGAGAGAGAGAGAGAGAGAGAGAATTGATAGGTTTTTTTTGCGATCTTTGAATCTAAGATATCTTTGTTGATAGTTAGAGTTCTGAAGCAACAGATCAAGATGAACTATAAGAGAGAGAATTGATGTTAAGTAAGAGATTTCATATTAATGAGGATGATGCTTACGTAGTGCTTTGTGTATTGCAACAAAATGAGCAAACCATCAAAAGTGGAGGGCTTTGATAGGAATGGAAGGGAATGATAATAAAAGCAGTGGTGACTTATTTCAAGGATGTTTAGAGAGTGAAAGCTAGGGTGGTTATAAAGCCTAGGAAATGAGTTAAAGGCACAATGAAGCAAAGAGGTAAGATCTTTTCAATGCCCCCACAATAAGCTTGATTTGTCGGTTTGATTGATGAGTTCACTGCTTCAAAGCGCAAGCTTTATTTTATCTTTTAATGAGAAATATTATGCTTCTAAAAATTTGTATTTTTAAATTTAAATTGCATCAGATAAATAAATGTATTCTCCATATTTTTGGCTTCGTTTGAGATGATTTTCATATTGATTCTTAAAGAAGTTTTCAAATAAAATATTAAATTTTTGTATTAAAAACTGTTTTAAAGAAATAATAAGAAAGTCATTCCAAACGAAATCTTAATTAGTTGTTCACCTCAAAAAAGAAGCCCTAATAAGTTTTTTTAAAGAGAAATTATATATGAATATCCTGAAACAAATTATATTAAAATGAGTTTTAAAATTACTAAATTTGTCATACTAATCTTAAAGTAAATTAAACACTATTCAGACCCATCTTAAAACAATTTTATTAATATTTTGATCGGGCACGAACCTCGAGGCAAAATCAAGTGGGAAACTTCAAAAATTAAATTCAGGATCATCTGAACTCCAATTTCAGCAAACTAGCAGTTGAACTGAACGTCGTGAAAATACAAACCCAATAACACCAAATTCAACTTAATCAGAGCCCAAATGGGTCCAAATCAAAGACCCAAAGCGTTGTTGGAAGGTTTAAACCACAAATTTGGATTACCCAGTTTCAAAATGTGACATGCTTATAGTCGAATTGAGCAGCTCGACGAGACGAATCCAACCTGCCCAAGATCTCTGAATTCCTATATCACTAAGACATTCAAATGTCTAGTAAACGGTCCACAATCAAAGGAATCATCAGCGGCTGTCCATTCAAACCAATCCCAATTTTCCCTTGATCTTCCTCATATTTACTGGTCATGCATGCCACTCTCAGAAATTTATAAATAGACCCCTCACTTTTCATAGAATGGGGGGGCTGAAGCAAAGAAGCAAGAGAGAGATCGGAGATTGCTCTTAGCTACTCCTCGACCACCATCTGAACTTTTGTCGAACCACCAACTGACGCTAGACCTTTTCCATGCCATCGCATGACGCCCGGAATTATGTCGGACCACCACCTGGCACCGGACTTATGTCGGACCATCACCTGACGCCAGACTTCTGCCGGACCACCACCTAACGCCCAGACTTCTGTCAGGTCACCACCTGATGTCAAACTTCTACATACCAGACCACCGACTAACGTCAGACTTCTGCCGGACCACAACCTGACGTTGGACTTCTTCCAGTCCACCACCTGACGCCTGGACTTCTGCCAGACTTACACCCCAGCCACATACGGTCCTTCCGACCTTCGTCACCAAATTATGGTCTTTACGACCTATGTCACCTACTGACTACAGTTTTTCCGACCTTCATAGCCCATCGATAATAGTCCTTTAGACCTCTATCACCATACTACGGTCTTTCCGACCTCAACGTCTACCGACTACGATCCTTTGGACCTATATTGTCTGACTAAAGTCTTCCCAACCTCTATCACCATATTATGGTCTTTTCGATCTCCAACGCTCGTCGACTACGATCCTTCCAACCTACATTGCTAGACAACGATCCTTTCGACCTTTATCGCTCGTCGACTAAGATCCTTTTAACCTCCATCGCAAGATAATCGTCCTCTTGAATTCTATCACCATACTACGATCTTTTTGACCTCCAACGCTTGTCAACTACGGTCCTTCCAACCTCTATTGCTAGACAACAGTCATTCCAAACTTTATCTGTCATCGACTACGATCCTTCTGACCTCCGTCGCTAGATAATAATCCTCCTGACTTCTGTCACCATACTACAACATTTCTAACTTCCAACACCCGTCGACTACGATCCTTACGACCTTTGTCACCATACTACGATCTTTTCGACCTTCGTTGCCTGTCGACTATGATCATGTCAACCAAACAAACATGTCTATATTGATTATTGTAATTCCCATCATGTAATATACTATATATGATATTATATATGATATAAGACAGTCCCCCAAGGAAGATCCTTATTTGTGATCGACTGTAAACATTAGTAGAATTGTTTCAAATGAGCGTGGCCTTGTGATTTTCCCCTTTAAAGGATTTTTCACATAAAAATCTTGGTATCTCTAATTAATGCTACACCCTCTATCTTTTTATCTAATTGTGTGCTAGATCTTCGTACAAAGCTAAGGCGTTAAACTTTTTTACTTCTCTACAATTGTGAATATTCTAGCTTGCAACAATAATAGTATTTTTTTGCTAATTTGTGATTAGTGACTCTTAGATCATAGATTGGACTTTAATTAGGTGTGTGGATGTTCTTGTTGGTTTTCTAATCTTAATCTTCTACCATCTTTAGAAATAGTGCAAGCACAACCATTTTGTTTGAATTTCATCAATAAAAAAGAATTCTAATCTCCCACCGTCCACTGAGATTGTGAGAGAAATTTAATTATCAATTTTAGCTGATTTTGTTTAATTAAATTAATTATTAAATTTTACCATGTTAGCTTTGTATGGATTTTGATTATGTTGATCATTCGTGTTTCACTGTTAATTTAAACCTTAATTTTGTAGGTCGAGCTCGATAAGAAGCTTGTTGATGGGTTTCTCAAAGGTTTGCGGGCAAAGCCCTAAAAAATTTCTGCCTATACAACCATACATCATTGAGGCACTATAGCTGAAGCACTGCAGCTCTTTAAGCTCAGGCTGGAGACCGAAAGCAGAGCACTGCAGTGCTCCAACCTTAAGAGGCGCAGCATTATGAGTCAGGTTTAAGAAAAAGAGTTGAGCGCTACGGCACTCCAAACCCTAACACTGTAGTGTTACGAGTCAGGTTGAACAATTTTTCTTCTTTATTATTCTTATTTCACTTGTTTAATGAGTCTCTTATTTGTTTTGAGTGATTATTGTATTTGTAAAATAAAGTGATACAAAGAGAGCATAAGAAAATATATAGGTACAATTTCTCCATATTTTCATAGTTTTTTTTTAAGAGCGGTATTGAGAATTTTTCAAAATTTTTTATGTTAAATCTTTGAATTCTTTCTTCTTTTTTTTGTACTTTATTTTTATTATTATTTTTTTCTATTTGTTTTGTTCTGTGATTATATTTCCCAACACACCGTTTTGAAGAAAATTATTTCTTAGCAAAAATGAAAAATCTTGAAGAACTGAGCGGACCTCTAATGTCAAATTTTATTATTATTTTAATACAATTAGCATTTCCAATTCTTAAAATTAGAGACAAAATTCAGGCTGCGCTTTGAATTGTCCACATGGCTTTTGTCATTATTCCGCGGATGACAAAGCGGAAGTGAAAGTGGCAAAGTGCGGTGCGGTGGAGCAGTAGGGCCCGCCATGACGAATTTTAAAGATGATCTTCTATCACTTTTATATATTCCTCTTCGGCTTGGGCCGCTTGGCACGAGTGAACCGAACCGGGTTCAAATATGACAACGGCACTTATGGTAAGAAAACTTACCATGTTTCTTTCCATCCAGCTCTATACTTTTGTGGGGGATTTATATATATATAAAGCATTTAATTTTTTAATTTATATATTTAATATTTACTTTACTTTTTTAATTTATCTAAACAATTTTGTAAAAAAAGGGTTAAACTGTGATGAATCGCCTTGTGAAGACTAGTTTTTGCCACAGCTACGGTGGATTCCCTTAACCAAGCCGCTGCGTATGAGTCGCTGACTCATTTTTCAACAAGCATGCGGTCAATGATCACATTCTCCTTGCACTGTTTGGGAGCTCACGATTTCATGTTCTATTTCACTCCCCAATGGGGGTGCTTTTCACCTTTCTCTCATGGTATTGTTTGCTATCAGTCACCATGGAGTCTTTAGCCTTGCAAGATGGTCCTTGCTGATTTACAATGGATTCCATGTGCTCCATGCTACCCGGGTCAGAGTGTAAGCTAGTGAAGTTTTTGGCTATTGGACTCTCGCCATCTAGCGTGCAACACACCACAACTTCGCCTAGCATGCAACATGACGCTTGTATTGCTCTCCTACAATCCCATTTTCACGATTTAGGCTACTTCCATTTCACTCGCCGCTACTACGAGAATCACTTTTGCTTTCTTTTCCTATAAGTACTCTAACCATGCTTCGGTTTGTGATCACTCTATAGATAGAAGTTTTATTTGGTCCGGTCGACCGAATGAGAGAAACATTCGGTCGCAGGCAAAATCCCGTTGTACCGAGGTGTACTTCGAAAAACTCGGTACACCTCGGTATAGCGGGATTTTGCCTGTGACCAGATGTTTCTTTGCATCCGGTCGGAGGACGTAATAATTGTTCCTATAGATATCCATAGAAAAGAAATAAACACTTAAATGAAATAATTTAGCTACTTATTATGAAGACGAAGGTTAGATATAGAAAAGAAAATATTATTGCTATTGCTACTAATCTCTTCCTTTCCCTGCTACAGGATTCAAAATCAAAACTTTTCTTTGCTACAACCAAAAAAGAAATAATATTTGCTTGGCATATCCTAATGTAATTTTTGGTTAGACTAGGCTTGAAAATTATTGAATATACTTGCAAATGAGTGCAATATAAATTCTTTACGTGTAGTACTAATATCAAAATAAATTTAATAATTTAAAAGCTCATCTTGATCAAAATTATATTAGGATAATATCATCACATTTTTTCTTACCATTATAGCTTACTCATAATATTTTGTTCGTTTGTTTTTCCTTATTTTTGGTTTAATTTAAGCTTTACATATCATTAATTATTGAAATTACTAATCATCAACCAACCAATAAAAGATAACAAATAGAGGTGGATTGCAAAAGGATTAGCAGCTCAGTTACTAAGATTGGAGAAAGTTTTTTCGTATATTCTAAGCAATACAATATGTTATTTTATGATTTATCGTTCATCCTATAAAAAAAAAAATTAAAATGAAATTTGCAGTTTAAAAAAAATTACAATTTGGTCAAGTTCTGATTACACATTACAGCAAGCTGCTGCAGATCTGCTTTGAGTTCACATTAGCTGCAGTCACTACTAAAAAGTTATATTTTTAGCATCAGTTGATAGTAGCGGTAATAGAACCGCTGCTAAAAACCAATTCTAACACCGTTTAAAACTGGTGCAGTAACACCGGTTTAAAATCGTCGCAAATAGGAAGCCCTATTTCCTTTTTCTGCGCATGAGAACAAAATCCCGATCCCCTCTCTGCTTTTCTGCATGCGACTCGAGCGGAGTGAAACGACGGAGTGCGTGTATTGGCTACTGTTGGAGAGGAGCACAACGCACATCCCGCTCGCAAAGATAAATGACGAAAATTTCAAGCAATGGTATATCGTAAGTAGCAAATTGCTTAAACTGGTAATTATAGCTTAGAGGAAACCAAGTTGTTCCAAGAATCCATGGAGATGTGAAGCTCTAATCCTCTTTCCTCAACCGAGAGAAGAAGTTAAATGCAATGAGGATGAATATTCTGGAGAAAGCCAAGTGCTAGATAAGCTCTTTTTGAAAAGCCAATCTTTTTATCCATCCATTTGAGAACATTGTGTCCACATCGAACTGATGGTAGTGGATAAGGAGGCTGTTGATTAAAAGATTAAAAGGGGACTTGCAGTTGATCAATAACTATTAGTGGTTGACAATTAGCTTCCGTTCTATTTATCGATTGTTCAATTTAGTCTTCGTTTGAGATCAAACGGCTTTCTTACTGCTTCTAAACCAATTTTTTGTACCTAAAAACTATTTTAAGAAGTAGCAAGAAAGTCATCACAAACGAAGCTAATCAATCTAAGTACATGGATTGCAAGCTTATTTGATTAAAACTAACGAATAAAAAATTAACCAAAGTAATAATACTGTTAGCAGTAATATGTTGACTAATAGGATTATGTTAATTAATTTGAATGATGCACGGTTAAACAGTTATTCAGAAGCATCCTATCCTTCAATGGAGAGATTATTCTGTGCAATGTTAGAACGCGTCTGGAGGTCAATTCGGACGCACCACGTCATCCAATGCACTATGTATTGGATGACATGACGCATCTAAATTGACCTGCAGATACGTCCGGACAACACACGTAATGAATTTTCCCTTAACGAGCTTTTGATGCTTGGGTTCAAATTTGTTAAGCCAGTTTGTTTTCACTATGAATCTGTTCTCTCCAAAGTGTAAATGATAATAAAAGCTAATTTATTTTAGGAGATGTGAGTATTCTATTAGGATCAATGTGACACATGTTGTCTTTATCTGTTTTCGCTTTTTTCTGTCATGCTATTTATAGGAACGATCTTATTCAAATAATAGAGAATGCAAAATTTTTCTCCTTCAGATGTGTAGCAGAGCAGGCCCTATTTGACTTACTTACTCTGCTTTTAGAAAAGCAACATATCCAGAATTTGCATACTTCATTTTTAACTTTTTATCTCTAAAAGAAAACGATCTTTCAGTATATAAATGATACAATACCCTTTGGGGGTTGGTAGGATGAATTTCCTCAATATCAACCCTTCACAACTTACCAAATATTAAAAATATAATAAGATTTTTCTTATTGCCAAATTTCTTTCTTGTTTCATTATTCACTCCAACAGGTACAATAACAGCTAACAGCGAACTCCATCATATGTTCTTGAGTGGCTAAGCTTTTGACTCATTCTCTATTAATCTCCAAACATTTTTTCTCTAACAACAAGGCATTATTGTGGGGGTGATGGTACATATGGATTAAAATCCTTTCCTCTATTCTCCCATTGTGGCTGAACTAATCATCTCTATCATTAATCCTTATTACAGTATATTCATTTTCTACAAACGCTAGCCTTCATATTTCACATATGTTCCTAAATTTCATGCCAATTTACACTCCATTCATTCTCACAAAACACAATACTTATCACGGTAATTGTGATTTTTTAGAATCTAAGTACAAGGAAGATAATTGATGGAGATGTTGAAGCTAATGTTGTTTACTACTTGACATCTAGAATCTTTTCTACTCTACCTTCCACCATCACACTTCTCAAACAAGTTCATTTTGGCCATCCACCATCACATCATCTTCAGCATACACTATTGTATGCACTCCAAAACTTGAAGGTAATGCTTATGAAAAATCTTCCTATTTTTCCTCTCCATTATTTGTAACACCATCGTCTTCCCTTGTTTAGCTTCCTCCTGAAGCTTCGGGTATAAATACTATGATCTTCTCACCACCTCATCAACTTTGTCTAATCCCACCTATGAATGAACTTTTTATCTTCGTTTTCCTATTGATCTTCGGAGAGAAAATCCAATTGCTTATCATCCTATTCAAATTATATTATCTTTAATCCCCTTTAAGCTGATTTTTTGTTGTTTTCCTTAATATTGCCATTTGTTTCTATACTCATAACATATCAGGAAGCCCTACAGGAGTCTCGGTTGTAAAAAACAATGGACATTGAAATGCATTCACAAGTGAAAAAACAATAACATAACATCTAAAGATCAAAACTGCTTAAAAACAAAGTTTGTAAAAGATTAACAACTGTTCACTTTCAAATAGGAGATAATTGAATCGCCAAATAAATTATTATATAAGCAACCAGGCGGTAGATAACTGAAAATTGTTGAGATTTTAAGCAAAGCACCTTCTTAGTTCTTTAGTCATACAAGTACAATAGCAGGCCGTAGGCACTGAGGATAAACTAATGCCACATGTTCAAGCATTTAGTATGGCACCAAGCAATCGATTTTATGGATTTTAAGACGCAGCTACAAAGGTATCATATCAAAACAAGACGGGCACCTTGAAATGATGTTTATATATAAGATGCAAACGGTAATCAAAGACGGTATTAAGGTAGGTAGTTAGGAATGGTGTTAAGTGATGCAGTTCTCGAATGACCTTAGCGAGCCTCAACAGCAGCTGCCTTGTTCATCAATGAATCAAGATACTCCTTCCTGCAATGAGCAAGCAATGATTAGTAATACAATAGCTCAGCAAGAATGTTAACTGTAGGATGAGAAAAACTAGTTAATTTTACCTGGAAGGAAGATGATCATTAGGTCGGTTGTGTGGAGTCCACACAGGCTCACCCACGAAAAGTCGCAAAGCCTGTGAAATGAATTAAAAAAAAAAAAGTAAACCATGGAAAATATAGTAGTAAACATGCAATACTTACATCACCAAAATATAGAAATGAAGCATTTTCAGTTACTCATGTTTATCGCTGCAACCATAGTGCAGGATTATGGCAAATTTAAATGAAGACCTAGTCATATCCCTTCTCAGTATTCATAAATTGCCTAAGATCTTCAACTTTTTGCCTCTTTAGAGATTAATTAGCGAGTGAATTACTTTATATATATATATATATATATATATATATATATATATATATATATATATATATATATATATATATATATATATATATAGATATAACACATATAAGCCTTGCGGAGGTGCTAAGGAGGCTCAATTGAGGGTAAAAATGATGAACCTTAATGTAGTTATTTGTGTCTAGAGTAAATCGATGGTAAATTCCTGCAGGCAAGACAATCATTCCCCCTTTCTTCACAGCTACCCGAATCCATTGGTCATTTTCATCCCTCACATCAAAATAACCTTCACAGGGAGGGGAGATGTAAGAAAATGAAATTTCACAAACAAGCAGTTCACAATGAATATAAATCTCAACTGGATGCCTAAAATCAGGAAGAAAAACTACCGCTTCCTTCAAGGCAGTAACGAATCTCTTCGTCAGTGTGCAAATGTTCCTCAAAGAAGCTCTTGATCTTGGCTTCATAATTTGGCAGCTTCTCTGGGCAAACTTCACATATGTCCTGAAAGGGGAAAGAGATAACAAAAATGATAAATTTCTGCAAATGGCATCTTCCTGGACTTCATGAAACTGACTAACAGAAAAAGGAAAAGTTTAAACAAAAATACCATGTAAGAGTAGCCCCTGGCTTCACGAATCTTTTTCAGAGCATCATCATTTTCATAGTCATCAGCATTTAGCCTCCAGCTGAGAACACCGAGTTCTTCAAAAGAAAGTTCATAAAAACTTTCAGCACCATGAACAGCCGATTGACAAATGCATTGAAAGCAAGGAAAAAGAAAATATGGAGGCATGCAAACCTGCAAGTTTGTCCATAGAAACAAACTGCTTTGGCTTGCGGTGATGGGGAAGCCTCTGGTCTTCTTCCGTGTTATCCATATACCATGCTTGGATTACTTCTTCCTTTCCCTCCTAGATTGAGTGGACAGTAGAAAAGAAAATATTTCATAGAATTTGTTTCGATACATTTCTGTATACTAACAGCAAGTCCAAAAAAGTGTAATCTTTGTCTACAAATATACAATATTACTTCCTCCTGTATGATTTTAGCTTGGGCAGGGGTAGCATAGTAAAGAGGTAAATCTGACATGAAAAGGAAGATTTTATGCATGTCACCTAACAATTCAACAGCCCAACAAAGTAAATGCTATAGGTAGGATGGCTGATGGTTAAGAGTGTAACAACTAACAACTTTAACCCTTATTGAAAGAGACATTGTCAGCTCGTATCTAATAAGCTTTACAGTTTTATACTATTGTTGTACCTTCTAAAGGGAAAGCACATCCCAAGTATGCGCTAGTTTGAGCATGCTTAACTTTTAAGATCCTAATACAACTGCAAGAGTTATAAGAAAATGTGCCTCAAGGTTTAACAGTTCAGCTCACTGAAAGTAGTTTAACGAAAAGTAAATTTTGCATCCATAATGAATGAACGTATGCAGTTGCTGGTAAAATAAGAGCCTTTCAGCTCCATTGGCAGATACAGAACTTCAGAAAGACAAGAATTTGCTAACGTTGAGGGGAAGGATACATAGAAGGCTATAATTCAATTGCATCTAAAGGCTTGTGGAGCTAAATAATAAAGATTAAAAAGATAAACAAAAGAAAATTCTATGGTCATTGTCAGTTCACAATGCATTGGAAGAATCACTATCAGCACATAAAACAATCCCATAATAGGATTTTATGAAAGCACTCAATCAAAGGATATTAAATACAAAAGTTGATTTGAGGTTTCGACTATAACACTTGATGCTTTTGCATTGGGTATAAAGAAAAAATTCAAAATAATCCTCCGACTATTCATATGTAGCCAATTTAGTCCTAGTCTACTATATTTCTCCAATTTAGTCCTAGAGTACTACATTTCTCCAAAAGTTTATTTGAGGTTTCGACTAGAATACTTGATGGTTTTGCATTGGGTACAAGGAAAAAATCCAAAATAGTCCCCCGACTATTCATATGTAGCCACTTTAGTTTAGAGTACCATATTTCTCTAATTTAGTCCCTTAACCATAGAAAATTGATCCCAAAAAGTCTTTTAGGTCGAACTTGAGAGAAATTGAGAGACAATATTGATCACAATTTAGTCCCTTGACTATATAAAATTGATTCCAATGTAGTCCCTTTGGATACTATGGGTAAAATTGGAGGGGGGTTATTTTGTACATTTACCAATTGTGCATATATAAGGAACAACCTTATTATTTTACTTCATGACCCAAACACATGTGCTCTAAAAGTGACTAAACACGTATGGAGAGAAAGTCCCTTCCATTGGTTTAGGTAAGATTTGTTAAGATCCTTCCAATTATCCAATCCAAATCTCTACAAGCATCTGAATTTGGTTTTGAAACCCAACTCCTCTATATTTCCTCATATTTGAAAACAAACTAGCCCATATGAACGGCATCAGGGTTTTATAAGAAGATCTCTAAAGAATTCTAAAAACTAAAAACCATAATATGTTCAAACAAGGAGAATGAAACTTATTCAAAGCCAACCATACATCACAAGAAAAATGATAGGTGGAAAAATTTTTAATTCTTAGATTGAATTTATAAAAGCAGCTAGCAATTAATATAACTTCACTAATACCAATGAAAAGGGCAAATCAAGATGTACTGTGGGCTCCGAAAATTCGGCCTCGGCCTCCACTCGCTTTTCTTATTCGGCGAGGGAGTTTTAACGAACTAAGTTCCGAGGTAAATTTTGGAAGGCAGATGGGTTTGTAGATAAAACACTACCCAGAGATTTCGCCCTCATTTTGTGAGGACTTTATGATCTGAGTTCTGGTTTCCTATAGGCGCAAGCCCCTATAGTTAATTACCCCTCCCGATTACGAGAGAGAACTTTCGATTAAGGCTAGTCGTCAATCAGATACGTATATAATACGTGATATCTGGCATATAGTAGCAGCATAGGTATGGAAATTGGATTTTGAGTTTAGATTTGGGTATTTGTAAAGATTTGGAAATAATTGGGAATTTGGAGATTTTGATATTCAAAATAGAAATTGCACCATCTTGTACTTAAAGCGGATGGTGGGGGAATGGATGATGAACCCGATCAAGATCCCATGGTTCCATCGTCCCGGGCCATCGCGGTCCCTGGTCTACTTAGTCAGAGGAGGTAGTCGACCCAACCTGACAGAAGGATCCTTGTCGGCAGCCATGGGTTGCTTCGTCCAAGGGGACCTTGTAGACCGGGGTTGAATGTTTGTCTAAGGGGACAAATTTGAATCCACCTTAGCTTACAGAGGGCTTTGTGCCCTATCGATCATATCCTATTTATTCATATCTCAAGGATTTAACGCCATTAAGGAGCGTATTGGCTCTGGCCATAACCGCTATCTGTGGTGCCATTTGGCGGCAAAACCACTCGGTTCAGAGGGCCCCGGGTCATAACCGTTTACCTGCAGTGCCATTTGGCGGCGAAACTGCCGGTTAGAGGACACGTACCACGCCCTTACTAGCAAAAGATTATTTGAGAATGGATCCTAGTGATATTTTCGACTAGGCATTTGGCTCTTTGTGAGCTAGAGTTTATTTGAATTTGTCCACCCCGACAGACTGTTGCGGAGGGTGGATGGGTTTTGCTTTAAGCATTGATGAATGATTTCAAATTTAAATGTTTTTTGGGTTTTTTGGGATTTTGAGATTTTTGTGGAGTTTTTTGGAGTTTTAGGATTTTTGTGGGTATTTTGGGTAGAGCTTTGGAGTATTTGAAATGGACTTTTGGGAGACAATTGAAAGTATTTGGGAACCCCTCTAGTTGATATCTGCATTCAACACGGCCATCATCGGGGTGTTCGGAGCCATTTCTCTTTATAGATCGAACCTTGTCAACTCTGTCGGGCTGTTGACAGAGGATCGGGTTTCGTAGGCTTTTTGCCTTTATTAGTGAATTCATATTGTTGTAGGCTTTGATGGCCTAATATGAATATTTTAGAGCAAATATACCGGTCGCCACAACTTTATATTTGCTTAATGGTTCGAACCATGTCGACTTCTATTGACCCGTATAGAAGGATCGGTTTCGAACCTGAATTCACTTGTCAACCCGCGCAGCATCCCTAGACGTCACGTGTGTACCAATAACACGCTCGCCGGGGCCCATGCGGGTTTTATAATTATTTTTATCCCTTTTAGTGTACCTATGTGTATACAATTTATAGTGCACATGTAGGGGTACTTTGAAAGTACTTGTAGACGCCTTCTGTCCGCTTGCATAGAAGTTGCGGATCCGGTGGCTTAGAGTAGCAGCTTCTGGATCAGTTGTTTGCTGCTTTGTACAGGCAGACTGTCGTGCACTATTTGTTGATTTTTGTAGGCGGATTATAGTGCACTAACTAATCTCCTGCCTTGGGTTATAGAAGCTTGTAGGAACTTGTAGTTTTTATGCATTTTGTTGTGTACTCGGCTCCTTTCAGTACATCCGCTACTACCTTGCTTGTAGGATTCGTCAGATGCCATCATTTGTAGGTGATATGTTTGCCAAAGAACTTTGCTCCTTTAACTCTATTTGTTAAAGATAGATGCATTCAACTATCATTGCGTAGTTCCTGACTATAAGGATGTCGTAGCATTTACAGCTTGTTATTGATTAGCACTTTCAGACTTATTATGTACATGAAATATTTTTTTGTCGTCGTTGCAATCATTTCAAATCACCAATTGCATGATCCTTGATGTTATTCATGAATAGTTCATTACACACATTATAGATCCTTTGTTGATCAATATATTTGCTTGCAAGGTTTGAGCACTTTTGCTTGTATTTTGACATTGCTTGTAAGGAAGATGTATCAGTTATTGCCTCCTGCTACATGGTTTGTAGTGCATGTATTTGTCGCATGTCTTTTGATGTTCACAAGAGATTGTCACATGTGTCTGTCAATTAATGATTACTTGGTGCATAGGAGATTATTTCCTTCACAACTCTCTTGTTTCATTTGTGAGCATATATGATGGCTGGCATGTCATCATATCCATCACAAGCTTCTAATTGCATGCATCCTCTTATATGACTGTTGTATTGATTGTTTTCAATTTTATCTTTATTATTCGCAAAGCAATGGTTCACATTCATGATTACTCTTGTCAATTTCATTGCTTGCTAGCTTGGATACATTTGACTGCTAGATATGGAGGAGCCATGTTGAATTCTACAAGTCTTCAAGTGTTATATGAGGATGATTTAAATCTTGTGATGAGTTTGCTTGACAACTCGTACATTCCGATTTGGAGTGACAATTCCTTAATATTCATTGAAAATTTTGAATTTGTTAATAATGAAGATGCCACTGTATTCTTCATTCACTCCTCGTCTGCATGCTACCACTTTTGTTTTTGAATCACATTAGGTCCAAGTTCAACTTGGGTTTCATGCCTTTTGAGTTCAAGCTTATGTATTACATTTGAATTTGAGTCTGCAAGTCTTATATTTATCTCAATTGTGAGTTCATATTCAAGTTCATTCAGTCTTCCATAGTTTGATTTGTGTTCAGGTTCTAGTCCACTCAAGTCTTTACTTGAGTTTAAATGTCCAAGTCAAGTTCTTGTAGTCATGTTGTGCCACTTGCAAGTTCAAGTCCCAAATGTTTGCAGAATCAAGTTCACAATTGATGAAGGTTGAACCAAGTTCTCATTCCTTACAACATTACTTGATTGAGCTTGATTTTTGTTTTAAATTATGCCAAGTTAAATTCATTTGATTTGAGTTCTGAGCATAGTCCCAAGTCCTTGGTCGTTCAAATGTGTCCAAACCTTTATTTTCTTCGAGTTCAAAAAGGTCCGAGTGTAGCAACATTTTCACCCGAAATTTCGGCAACCTTCCGGCGTCTCCCCCGTTTAGGGGAAAACTACGGAAAACTAGGCCTTTCCCACCACGCTAAGAAAAGCGTGCATGGTAGATGCCCTCTTTCGAGGACACCGCGGCCGTGTAATTTTTCGATCCCCCACCACGCTAAGAAAAGCATGCATGGGTATTTCTTTTGTAAAAAGTATTTTTTTTTTATTTTTGAAAATATCTTATAAGCAAGGCAGTTATTTCCCCGCAAGCGGGTACTTACGGGTATCCCCGCTTCGTCGTGCGCATCGCACCGGGATCCCTTCCCACCACGCTAAGAAAAGCGTGCATAGGCGGGGTTTCCAAGGCGATACGAACTTCGAAGAAGGAATTTGGGTGATTACCCGCTTCGTCGCAAGCCTCGGGACGCACTCCCTCCCACCACGCTAAGAAAAGCGTGCATAGGTGGTCGTTTTGTCTCGACGAGTGCGTTGAAACGAGTTCTCGGAGTTTTAGGGTTTAGAAAGATTATACCTGCGCGGGATCGTCGGTACGTTGATTGAGGGAAGGGAGAAGCACATGCATTTTCTTTTTGAAGAAATCCCTTTGTATATATATATATATATAAAATAAATATGTTATTATATATATATATATATATATATATATATACATATATAAAAATATATATATACAAAGATATAGGCAGAGAGGGAATACCCTCTCTGGATCCGACCAAGACCGGCGACAGTGGAGAAGGCGAGGGCTCGGGCTGGGTTAGGTTTAAGTGAGGGGGCACGATTATGAGAAGGAGGCGGGTTCGCTTTGCGTGAGGAAGGGAGATCGGGATATGGAGGAGTTCGGATGGGGAAGCTAGAGCAGAGGAGATCGGCTAGAGGGAGGTCGGGCAAGGCTGTAGATAGGCGACCCTCTCCCTCTCTCTTTCTCTCGGCTTCTCTCTGGATCGGGAGGCGACGGGTTGGACGAGGAGATGGAGCTCGGCTAAGCTAGGTAAGGATCTCTCTCTCTCTCTCTCTCTCTCTCTCTCTCTAAGGATTGTGGCTTGCGAATGGAGCAGAGGGAGGCTGGGAGGAGGTCGTGGCTTCGGACGTGGGAGAGGAAGCAACGACAGGAGCTCTGCGTGCGTGGAAGTAGCGAATGAGGGGGAGAGCGAGAGCTTCGTTCGGTTGGCATTTAAAGGCGTCGAAAGGTAGCAATCGAGGTGAGATCGCAGATTTTGAGCAGGAATTCCGGGACGTGGACTCAAGCGGCGCCGAATCGTACGAGGTAAGCAGGATTTACGGCAGGTCTCACGGCTGGATTTGAGGATCCGACGGTTAAGGTATGTATATTGGATTTTTTGCTTTGCTTTCTCCTCTCTTTGTTCTCTGGATATTGGTTAACATGTACTAAGATAACTAGATCTAGAGAAAATTTTGGGGTAGGTTATCATCCATGTAAAAAATGTAGTAAAACAAGTAAAATCTCCATGAAATAAATTTTATGCCATTATTGATGTGGGGAAAAATCGTTGGATTGTTGGAAGAATCGGATTAGCAAGAAGAAAATCACAATCCCGAGAACAAAAACAAACACCAAGCTTCAAAAAGCTTCAAAGAGAGTAATATTTCATCAACAAAATTTCCTACTGCAATATTTTGTCTATTTATAGACTAATAAGAACATTCTAGAAACATAAGTAACAAGCTTATAACAAATTATGATAAACTATTCATAAGAAGTATTCTAATAAAGATGTTCCTATATCATACTAGAATCATGTTTGCTATAATCATGTTTTCTGCAGTATCTAGTTGCCCCTGGTGAAATAATCGGGTGTGTGGCTACTCAATCAATTGGAGAACCAGCTACCCAGATGACGTTAAATGTTTTTCACTATGCTGGTGTTAGTGTCAAGAATGTTACTCTGGGTGTGCTGAGGTTGAGAGGGAACAATATGTTGGCCAAGATGGCTCTTCGAGGCATTTCGGACATTAACAAATTTTTTATTAAGTCTAGAAAGATAAGCAAGTTTGATGAGGATGAAGGTTTCAAACCTGATGTTGAGTGGATGCTTAACATAGAAGGTGTTAATCTGTTGCTTGTCATGTGTCATGAAAATGTTGATACATCTAGGACAACAAGTAATCGTCTGATTAAAGTTATTGAAGTTCTGAGGATAGAGGTTGTCCGTCGTGCTTTTCTGGCTGAGCTGCGTGTGGTTATATCCTTTAATGGATCATATGTTAACTATCGGCATTTGGCTATTCTTTATGACATTTTCAAGGGGGCAAGGAATGAGGATAAATCTAACAATGTATTATTTGGGAGGGGCAATTTATTTAAAGCAGTTGCAAAAATTATTGAGAACAAAAATTTCCATCCATGAGGATTGCTATCTCCCTCTTGACAACGTGCCTCGACGTCGAGATCTTTTGACGTAAGGGGAGTATGATGTAGAAACATTTTTAGTAGAATACTCCTTAGGAATAGTTTATCATAGTTTGTTATATGTTTGTTACTTATGGTTCCTAAAATGTTCTTATTAGTCTATAAATAGGCAAAGTATTGAAGTAGGAAACTTTATTGATAAAATATTACTCTTTTTGAAGCTTTTTGAAGGTTGGTATTTGTCTTTGTTCCATGGATTGAGATTTTCTTCTTGCTAGCCTAATTCTTCCAATGATCAAACGATTTTTCCCCACATCAATTATGTCATAAAATTTAAGTACCGTGTGAATAACTTTAGTTGTTATGTCCTCATAGGACCAATATTCATAGAGTTGAGATGAGGAAAAGGTCGGTTTGAGAATTTCATGCATGCACCCTAAATATTTTCATACACGTACATGCATGTCCATGAAACATTATACTCAATGTGCAATGTTAGGAGAAGACTACTAGAAAATCAGATAGCTAATAATGACTCTAAGGCAACTGACTTGAGGGATTGATGCTCATAAATATCAAAATTTGAGACATGTTAAAAACTTTGAGTTTGATGATTTTTTTCTTTTTCAATCTTGCATGTTTGGTTGGATGTTGGTTCCTTCAAAAGCGGTGCAATAGCAACTACCATTTTTTGGGGAAGTCATCACTTTGTGTAGTAGTGAGGCCTAGATTTCTATGTCGGTGATCACTCAATTTATTCTCATTATTTTTACATAATTTGATTGTTATATATTGACCTATTAATTTGAATATTATAAACATGAAAGTAAAGGTAACAAAATTCATCATTTTTAGCTAAGCACCATCACAACCTAGAAATAATTATTTGACAGATTAAGTCAAATCCACCACACTCAAACTCTTCATCCGTTTTCATAAAGATCAGGTAATCATCAGACGTTAATTATGAATGCACATTCTGGGAGTCAACCATAGTTAAGAGCAATTATCTTCATTTTTAACCTGTTTCGAGAAGTAATTAATTGAAGCTTTTAACAATGTTCTTCGTTGACAATATAAAAGAAATGCAAAGGAGACTGACATAGGATATGAAAGACTGTGTTAAACAAAAGTTGATCGCGATCCAACCAAGACTTCCAACTTGTAGGCCAACGAATAAACATAAGGAACTAGCACTCACACTTAGCAGAAAGATAGAAAACAACCATTTCATAGTTGCAAAGCCAATTTGACGGAAGAAAATTGTATCAATAGATCCCTCGCCATTGAAGAATCATCAATTTCAAACATAAAAAACCAAATTTAAAATTTTTAGATGAACTCGCCATTGGCCTTTCCAATCGCAAGATGCGGTGATCCTATTTTCTGTAAAAACAAATTTTGCTAGGCAAAACATCACGTAAATAAGATAGCATTGGCTAGTATGCTTCAATTAAATTCCAAACCAGAAACCCTCAATCAGCACAAGACTAAATCAAGTAAACTACAACCCATCCTTTTGGTGTTCAAAACTAATTCCTAAATATCAAACAAATTCCGGCTGCTTACAAGAAAAAGGTTTAAGTTCAATATTTACGGATCAGCAGTAGACGCAGAATCTCTGCGACACTTGCGCCTCCAAAATCCCAATCCTATTTTCCGGGCAACGAAAAAAAATAAAGAGGCCCGCCATAATTTAATTCATAGAAAAAAAGAGGAGGATTTCAAACCTGGAACTCGTTCTCCATCTCCTGTGCTTACTCCCCTCGATCGCGAAATATCAAAAGCTTGGAGGCAACGCGAAACTTGTGCGGATAAAAAGGTTACCTTGGTCTTCGGTTTTTGTATAACAATCCTACGCATTCATTATAACCAGAGAAAAAGGGCCAAAATATTTCTTTTATATTTTTATGAAAAATCAAAATAATTTTTAGCAATATTAATAACTATTTTAATATTTTAAAATTTAAAAAATGAATTAAAATAGTCTCATTATTGAACTATTTTGATTCATTTTTTAAGATTTTAGGGATCAAAATAATTTTTTAATTTAATTGTGGGTTATTTTATTCCTTTATAAAGAGTCAAACGATCATTTTAATTTTTTTTTCTCATTATAATTATATAAAAGGGTGATCTACATACACACCACATAATTTTTATCTAAAACCCTCTTACATTAATAAACTCCAAATAGAAAAATATCAATTACATTTAGTTGGGTCACTAAACTCAAAAAATTTAGGGTTATGTGTTTGAGAGTAAGGTTTTATTTGGGACGATTTTTTGTTGCTTCTTAAAGAAAAAATATTAATTTTGTACTAAAAAATGTTTTAAGAAATAGTAAGAAAGCAATTCCAAACGAAGTCTAAGGCTTCGTTTGGGACGGCTTTTTTATTGCTTTCTAAAACGGAGTTTTAATACAAATTTTTTTATTTTTGTACTAAAACTCCGTTTTAGAAAGCAATGAAAAAGCCGTCCCAAACGAAGCCTAAGACTTTATTTGAGACTTTTCTTATTTTTTTCTAAAGCCCTTTTTTAGTATAAAACTTTTTTGAAAGTTGAGAAAAAATAGTGACCTAAAGATATTCCAAACGAAGCATAAGGCCATTGCTTTTTCTCTGCTTTCAAAAACTTTTTATAATTAACATCTACTTTAGATAGTGGTAAGAAAGTTATCCAAAAGAAAGCTTTAAATCGGATTTAAGTTGAATTAAGCCTATTAAATTTATCAACTAAAGCTTCGTTTGTGATATCTTTCTTGCTGCTTTATAAAACAACTTTTCAATACAAAAGTTTCTTTAAAGCCGCAAAAAAATAGTGGTAAAAAACTATCTCAAACGAAGCCTAAATTTAACTTTTTAAGTCAAATTTTAAAAAACTTAAAAATATGATTAACACATATTTTAATCTAACTTCCTTCCAAAAGATCCACATATGCTTTGTACTTGAAACTTTTTTTTGTTATAGGTTCTATTGTTGTTCCTCTTTTCCACCAACTTCAAATGATATCATAAATTAGATGGAGCATATCTTACAAATAAGATGACTCGGGATTGATCACATATGAATTTGATTCATTGGAAGAGTGTATCTCTAGAAGACCATTATTGTGTGGGCCGTCACATAATGATACAATTACCAATAGACTTATTTGGTGGCTATCGCAACATCGAGAAATTATTAAGTGCAAAAAACAGATACAGAGAACCGATCGGTTTTGTCTCTATAAACAGTAAAAGCACAATTATTGTTCATCACTGCACTTTTACTGTTCAACACGACCTTTTTACTGTTTATAAAGATAAAATCGAACGATTCTCTGTGTCCTGTCTTTGCACGTGATAATCTCTCCACAACATCAGCTCTTATGAGAGTGATGATGAAACATGCATTTAATTCAAACAATACACAAAAGGGCGGACAAGGCTTCAACTTTAGCTTGAGCTTGTATATTTTGCACTTATCATATATTTTATAATTTTTAACTTTTTTTTTTTTGTCCGGACGAACTGACTTTAGTCCAGGACGAACTGAAGAAAATTGTGAAGAATCTGTCAATTTCGTCTGGACGATCATGTAAGGGTCAGGAAAATTTTTTGTATCAGAGCATAGTTATTGGAAGAATTGATTGTTACCAGAGTTATAGGATTTGATTGAGAGTTGAGTAGAATGGGTAGTTTCAAGTGCATCATTTGGCATATATAGTTGCATGTGTGTATCATTCCTATTATACTGAACTGTGCAGGTGAAAAAGTTAAATGGATAATCCGGAATCAAGTGTACCAAATGAGCAACATAATGCAGCTCCAGTACCTTCAGAAAGTATGATGTAGTTGGCTACTGCTATAGCACATGTGATGGGAGATGCACAGAGTAAGCTGGTTGGAAGTAAAGAAGAAGAAGTAGATAAGCATTTACAGCATTTCATAAGCTGAAGCCTCCGTTGTTCAAAGGAGGTGTAGGACCCCAGGCTGCTGAAGATTGGATAATGAGGATAGAAAAGATCTTTGACAGCATGCAGTGTCCGAAAAATCGAAAGGTACCTTTAGCTGTGTTTTTGTTTGAAGGAGAAGCAGAGAGATGGTGGATTGGACAGCAGAGAGAGAAATTTTAGGGGAAGACAAATGCTGAGATCACTTGGGATGAGTTTACTATAGTGTTTCGGATGTGGTTTGTACCTCCTTCAGCCCAACGACAAATGCAAGAAGCTTTTATTAAGTTGGAGCAAGGATGCAAGACAGTGATGCAATATGAGACTGAGTTTACAGTTCTTGCTAGGTACGCTTCTCATTTGATCCTCACTGCTGAAGAAAAATACTATAGATTTCTGCAAGGATTGAACAGAGAATTAAGACATCCGCTAGTACCATTACGGATTCATGAGATTTCTGAGTTGGTGGAGCGAGCCAGACTGATAGAAATCAATTTGGCAATGCCAGCATCGAGATATGAAGTCACCAGGAGGAGTAGAGATGAAGCAAGTAGAAGAAATGAAGCGAGTAGAGAAAGGGATAGAGATAAGAGAAGCAAGTATGGTGATTCGAGGGGATCTGCATCGGTAGCATCTTCTGGTAGCTACAGCAAGTGCATTCATTGTGGTCGACGACATGCAAGTCGGTGTTGCTTATTGACTGGACAATGTTTTGATTATGGACAACAAGGACATAGAGCAGCAAATTATCCTCCAAAAGGATTTGGAGGAAGAACTGATTCTGGCACAAGACAGTCTGGACGTACTGCAGGACAGAGGACTGTTGGCTCAAGAGCATATAATGAAAGATCAACAAACAGGATGAATGATAGAGCTGTCATTGATAGTCAGAGGGAGACCGTTGCACCACGATCTACTGCACCTACTCCGGTGATGCCACGTGTATACAGTTTACAGCATTATGAAGATCAACGACGACCTGAACATTCTACTGGTAAGATTATTTGACTAATTTATTGATTGATATATGATCATGCATAGTGACATGTGATTGAATGAATTGGATGTTGTATGGATTCAGACGAGTTTTGATTTCGATTCTGATTCGATTTAATTTTGATTTGAGTTTTGATTGGACGGATTTGTTTTATATCGATTTTGCATTCGATTCCTTAAGGGAAATGTTGGGACGACATTTTTCTTAAGGTGGGTAGATTGTAAAACCCCTCAGAAGCTGATTTTTTTTAGTGCTATTAGTCCGGACAAACTGAAGAAAATTGTGAAGAATCTGTCAATTTCGTCTGGACGATCCTGTAAGGGTCGGGACGAACCGAACAGAGAGCATCGTCTAGTGACTAAACAAATTGGAATTAATTTTCGTTAGTACGATATGTGTCCAGAGGAGATCGTCCCGGGACGATCTGGGCATCGTCTTGGACGATCCTGCTTGATAAGTATCGGATTTGAGATATTTTGGAAATATTTTGAGGGAAGAGAAAAAGTAGGAGAGAGAAAGAGAAAGAAGAAGCTTGATTTCGGAGGCCGCGAAGCGCTTTTCGTCCGACGACGCAGTTGAAAGATTTGTTTGTCTCACAGTAAGAACTCCGAATCCTATTTCTGATTTCGAAGATTTTGAGTTTTGATAATTCTGTGCCCAGTTTTGTGTTTCTGTTACCGAAAAACGCACATAATTTTGTATTGACGAAAGTTTTACCGCACAACTTTTGATATATTTCTGATATGATATTTCTACACAATTTGTGTATTTTCTATAAAGTTTCTACATGTTATTTTGAGTTCTGTGCGACTTTTATCGAATATAAAATTATCTGGTTATTGAAAAATATTGCTTCAGCACAAGTAAAGCTTTGTAAAGATATTTTATTCAATTTCTGGTAATTTGATAATTTTCGGGAACTATGCATTTTGAAACGACGTCTGTCTTCTATACGATATTTTAAGGGGTTTTTCTGCATTGAGCTAAATTGTATTTATTGATTGCAATACTTCGTTGATATGCATACGAATATGAATATATGATTGAATTATTGTTATTTTTTTACTGAAAGACAAGTGAAGACTGGTTGAACCGTTGGTTGGAGATTGACTTGACATGTACATGATGGTGGGCCGACGGGCTTTCCTTTAAAAAGGGTTTGGTGTTATCCTCTATTGATCATTGATATAACGATTGAGAGTCATAAGGAGATTATTATGCCGACGGGCGGCCGACGGGCAAAGAGTGACGACTCTATTATTGAGCCAACGGATATTTGGATATTTCTACAACAGCACAATAGATACATAACGATACATCGACATTGAAAAACGTCTTAATAGCCAGTGATTGTACTTATTCAGTAAGACTATTGTATTGAATTGCATGTGTACAAAATTGTCTTTATGATATAATTACGGATTTATAGATTTATTGATATCGACGGATTTAATGTATTGGATTGATTTCTTGACGAATGGATTTACTGATGGATTTACGGGTTTACTGTTATTGTCGGTTCATTGATACTGCATATTGTACGTGTCACTAAGCATTGATACTGATACTGATATGGATATCGATATTGCATTGATTTATTGTTACTATGGACATGGATACTATTGATTCATTGATACTATCGCTTCATTGATACACCATATTGAACTGCTTCATGTGATTCATTGATCAATATGGAATATGTTTTACTGTATTGATTTGATTTCAACTGTTATTGTGATGTATTGGAATTGATTGTTTTATATGATTTCATACTGATTGATGTTATTGACCAGAGATAATTGATTTGATTGATTATATTGATACGATATTGATTTAACGGTTATTATCGAGACGATGATTTTTCTCTATTGATTTGATTGGATTCTTACGTGATTTATCGTATGTACTGATTCATGGAGCTTTATGGACTTCTTCCTACCGTTTATCGATTCTTTTACCAATGATTGTGGGTTGTATTGATCATGCATTGATTACTGATTTTTCGTATATACTGCATATATTCACTGATCATGTGCAACTGATTGTTATGGATTTAATGGACTGACATGCATATTGTTTCAGTACTGTGCTTTGATTTCAGTTGTAGGTATTAGGTGACCTACTGAGCTTTTTGAAGCTCATTATATGTGGTTAATATTTTCAGGTCAGGGCAAGGGAGCAGGAGATTGAGATTGATCTGGAATCCTCAGGTTTTTGTTCTTTTTTGTTATAGTGATTATTTTGTACTCAGGACAGGATAGATTTCATTTCATGTTATCATTGTGTAGATTCTGAGTATTGTATATGAACTTTTGGGATATGAATATAATTGTACATTGATGTTTTAAATTATAGAATTTTGTTAGACTGTTTGTTATTGATTGAAGACTATAGATAGTTCTGATAAATGATTGATGGTTTTAATGGATTGATTGAAATTCTTTTCAAGTTAGATCTTGGGGAGTTACAACCAACCCATCGCCCAACGGACTTCCACCGAGTTTGCCACCGCTTCCTTACTGGATTCTTTCAATCTCTTCCATAGAGGTTAACATTGTCGAGCAATACTTTCACAAATAATCTCGAGTAGCTCAAACATCCCTTGTGAATTTTTTGTTTATTTTTTTCAATTTTAGATAACGACATCAAGCATTGCTCTAACAAATAATCCTATGAAAGTACACCCATATGGTAGCCTCTAAAGAAAATTAGTAGTGGACATGTTCATTACTAAAAGACTCTATGAGTGCAATTGGTTTCTAGGACCTCTACTCATTTAAAAATTTTGTAAGGCTAAAAAGCCTCCAAATATATATATATTTCTTCGAATCATCAAAGATAAAAGTTGCAGAAGGCATAAATCCCTCCAATCAAGTTTTTTTAACTAGTGGGCAAATTCACAAATAAAAAATTATTTTGACATGAATATAGGATTTTTCTTACTTAAAATATTTTATCATAATTTTTTCCCCTGTAAATTTTGAACAATTATTACGTCCTCTGACCGGACGTAGAGCTACGTTCGGCCGCCAATAGCATGTCGCCACGTGCTCTTACTCTTTATCGCGTGGCCCGACGACTTGACCCGGAGCGGAACCCGGGAATGCTATGTTCACGATTTTCTCGGTATTGCTCGGTATTTGCTCGGTATTTGCTAGGTATTATTTTGCAAAAATGAGAAATACCGCTCTCTGAAGACCAATACCATGCAAATACCGAGTTGTACCGAATTTTTTTACAACTCGGTACAACTCAGTATTTGCTCAGGATTTGCTCGGTATTGCTAGGGATTTGCTCGGTATTGCTAGAAAAAACTCGGTACAACTCGGTATTTGCTCGGTGTTGCTAGGTATTTGCTCGGTATTGCTCGGTATTGGTTATTGCCGAGCAAAATCGACCAATACCTAGCAATACAGAGCAATCTTGGGTCCGTTCCGGGTTGGGTTGTCGGGGCGCGCGGTAAATAATGAAAATGCGTGGCGCAATTCTACTGACAGCCGAACATAAAGTTGCGTACGTTCACCGGACCAAATAAAAGTTCGTAAATTTTATCCTAAGTGTGAATGAGAACACCCTCGCCTTGAATTTTCTCCCAAGTTGGAGACGAGCTGAAATTCATAGAATAGATAAAAATTTAAACTTAGAATTGCACCCTGCGGGCCACCGCACGTTGGAGCCTCTATCATGTATTCTTCTATCATGGTGGGATTTTGGGTGCGTTCACTTTTAATCAAGCAAACATATATTGAATAATATTTGCAATTATTAAATGACTTTCAGCTAAAGAAAAGTAGTTAAACGACACTGTCATTATCCATCAAAATAAATGTACGGTGCGATACACTTTTGCTTGGAGGCTAAGAAAGCAATGAGAATGTTCTTTCTAATTTTTTACGTCCATAATTTTATGGGCAAATTATTGCAGCCGATCACGGGACGCGGAGATAAATTCGGATATTAATAAAATATGATTTTAAATTAAGCGCATCAAAAGCGTAGGTAAAGCGCAGGTAAAAAGTAGGTCAAAGCGCAATCAAAAGCTCAGGTAAAGCGTAGTCAAAGCGCAAGTCAAAAACACAGTCAAAAGTGCAGGTGACGTGACAAATTTTTATTGGATGTCCGAACCTATTTTCCTCATCTTATGAACGGATGCAATAATTTGCCCTATTTTATTTTATGATGTTTTAAACTCAACACACATAATCTATTATTAGTTATGCTACGTCAATCATATAAGAACTGAATTTTATTATTTGTGTAATTGACATATCTTTAAAAATTAAAACTCAATACATTATTTTATATTATTTTTTTTTAAAAAATAAATTCAGAGTTATTTGAAATCTTATTTCAATAAATTTATAATCGAATTTAAAATCTAAATAAGACGAATTTATCAGCATTATAATTGATATGATATGCATCATTATGAACCAAAATCAACTACTTGAAGCAAATTTGAAAGATTTAAGATATTAATTGAAGAGCTAAACTGCCTCATGATATTGCATTGATGCATTCTTTTAGCAATTTCGAGCGGCTTGATAAGGCAAATCTAACGAACCTAAAAACATTTAATTCTGAAGTCATTAACGAACACAAATATTGAATAAATGAAGAACTAAATGGTGCCATGATTATTTATCACAAAATTAAAAAAAAAAATTCTCGTACAACTCCCCGACGTTGTATACCCGAACACCCTGATATTGTGTACCGAAGCACTCCAGCGTTGTGCTCTCGAGTAGCACGGTGCTGCAAACTTTACTAGGAGAAATGACAGAGGGCTTTGCGTTGTAGCACTCTAAATTCGGCACCTCGATCGGCGCTATCAGACGGACCAATGGAGGAGGTTTGAGTGTCGTATCGCATTAAACTAGCATCACAGTGATTCGAAGTGGACAAAACATTTTTAGTTCTTGTTTTTCTTGAAGTAGCGTCCCTTTGTATTATTAACTTGACTTTCTCTTTTATTTTGTGTGTGAGAATGATGTAAGAGAGAAGATAAGCAAGGGGAGAGCAAGAGAGAATAGAAATCTGTACTTGTTTCTCTCAATTTTCATAATGAATTTCTTGATATGGTGTGGCTCCATAGTTTTTTCACTATTTCGAATTTTTACACGTTAAATCCTGATGTCCTTTATTTATTTATTTTGCTTTTAGTTTCTTGCTTGTATCGTCGTCATTGTGGTGTTTACTCCTCATCTCCAATAATTGTAATGATATATTATTATAAAATGCATCAAAATGATTTTCTTGTTCTTGAATGTATATTAAATTAATATAATTCAAAATATTATTGATACGACATCACAAAATTAGCTTGATCGGGCACGAATATCAAGGCAAAAGCTAGTTATAAACTTCAAAAATTAAATCCGGAAGCACTAGAACTCCGATTTCAACGAGCCTACAGTCAAACTGAGCGTCTCGGAAATACGAACCCAATGACACCAAGTTCAACCCAATCCAAGCCCAAATGAGTCCGAATCAAGGGTCTGAAGCGCTAATGGAAGGCCTCCGATTTTAACTAGCTTTTACTTGAATCGAGCGGCTCGAAGAGACGAATCCAACGAGCCCAAGATATTTGAATTTCGACATCCTTAAGGCCTCCAAATGTCCAACGAACAGTGCACGATCGAAGGGTTCAATATCGGCCATCCATTCAAACCACTCCCTATTCGTCCATGATCTCACACCTATTTACAAGCCATGCTACTCCAGAAAAATTATAAATAGAGCCCTCATTCTTCACAAAGGGGACTCAAGTGAAGCAAGAGAAGGAGAAGAGAAGGAGGAGAAGGAAGAAGCTCCTCCTCGACCATCGTAGGAGCTCTTCCCGCCGCCTGAAGACGCCGGAACTCTGCCGGATTTTCGGGAAACGCCGGAAATTGCATAATTTTGTAACTTTGTGAGAAGTTGATTGTAAATTGATCGTCTTGATTTGTAAGACGGATCAACCTTTGTACTTCAAACAAATACTAGTGGAACTTTACAACTGGGCGAGCCCCATGATTTTTTCCCTCTTTCGGGTTTTTCACGTAAAAACCTTGGTGTTCAATTCTCTTTTCTGTTTGTGTGCTGAATACTCGTACAATGCTCGGACGCGAATTTAGAAACTCTATCGCCGCATATATTCTAGCACGCAACAATTATAAATAGTATGTCACAGATTTAAGGACATTAAAATAAATTTTGCATTCTTATATTCTCACAAAAAAATTTCCCCTCTAGAAGATGCAACTCTTCTGCGAACCGGTTTGTTATCCACGTGTACCAAGTGTCGCTTTTGCTAACATGCACTCCGGTAATCCCCAACCACAATTGCAAGGATAAAAGCTCCGTGGAAGCCTACCTTTCTTTCAGTTTCCTCGTGTTCCGTCGTTCGCCATCCGCTTTCTGACTGAAATCCTTGTTGTACCAACACTAGCATCTCTAAGAGCAAAAACGAGAGGAGGAAGATGAGCTGGTATCGACCGCCGTACTGGAAACGCGGCGATGTGGAGGAGGGCAGCGAGACTAGGCCGCTTTACCCGATGATGCTTGAGAGGCCGGAGCTGCGGTGGGCGTTTGTGCGTAAGATCTACACAATTGTTTCCATCCAGTTGCTGCTCACCATCGCAGTCTCCTCCCTTGTCGTCTTCGTCAAGCCCATCTCTTATTTCTTTGTCTCATCAGGCGCCGGACTTGGACTCTACATTTTCCTCATAATTTTACCTTTCATCTGTATATCCTCTTCACCCCTTTCTTGTTCTTTCCATTTGCAACTTTTTATTTTAATCATTTTTTTTTTCAGTTGATTAGACCGTTATCTGGTTTCCTTTTTTCCCCCTGATTTCATTCTTGACCGGTTAACTTCGCGGTGGTTTTCTTATGCTTTAAAATATTTGCTCTTTGCTGGAAATTCACCAGTCTTTGTTATTTCCTGATTATGAAATTCTTTTGCTATGTTAATTTTCTTTTCTCTAAACACAATATGAAAGCCCTTAGAAGTGGTTCTATTTTTCATCTATTATGGGGCTATTAGGGTTCCATCATGGTCTTCTGATTGTCTGTTGGATCTTTTTCACATGAAGTTCAAGTTTTTGTTTCTCTTTTTCCAACTTTCATCTTCATTTTACTTGTTAATTGCCATGTAGAATTCAAATGTTTTTTCTTGGATTGAGAGATTTTAGATATCATTATTGTTTTGTTATATTTTCAGTGATGTGGCCCTCTGTACAACTACTACCAGCGCCATCCGATAAACCTTCTTTTACTCGGCCTTTTCACTGTATCCATCAGCTTTGCTGTGGGACTAAACTTGTGCCTTTACAAGTGGTAAGCTCTTCGAATCTTCCTTCACTTTATTGATGCAAGGAGGCAGAAAACTTGAACTATACTAGTAAATGGACACTAATAAATTCAAAATTTTAAGCTAATGAGTAAAATACATCATTAATATATTAGCAACTCCAACCATTTTTTCACAATGAATCTGTTGAAAAAGTAATTCTTAACAATCTCCTTGTATTTGTATTTTACATCTATTGTGGGGATTCATCTCTTCTGCTTCATTTGTGAATCTTAACACCAGCTGAATTATAAATTTTAAAACTGGTATGGGTAAGGAAGAAATTTTTTTTTTTCTTTAGATGTCAATTTGTTATCTTTGCTTTTGTATGGGAAACAGGGAAGGTGATTCTGGAGGCTGCTTTTCTTACCGCCGTGGTTGTTGTCAGCCTCACACTCTACACCTTCTGGGCAGCCAAGAATGGTCATGACTTTAGCTTCCTTGGACCATTCTTGTTTTGTGCAGTGATAATTTTGATGATGTTCGGTATAATCCAGGTAATGAATCTTGATCATCCTCTGCATTCATGATTGCCATTGTTAACAACTGCAATTTTCTCTTTTCTTGGAACTCAGCTTTTCTTCCCAATGGGAAAGATCTCACATATGATCTATGGTGGCCTGGCTTCTCTTGTCTTCTGTGGATATATAATATTTGACACTGATAATCTGATCAAGCGATATGGTTATGATGAGTATATTTGGGCTGCTGTGGCGCTGTATCTTGACATCATTAATCTGTTCCTCTCCCTGCTTAATCTGTTCAGGGCTGCTGATAATTGAAGCAGTTGTAGGTGCGACATCATACTTGGTTTGAATTTATGGTTCTTTTTGCTGCCATTTGCTTTTATTCAACTATGTTTTATACAATTTAAAGTGTATATCCTTTTTTTAATTGTAATAGAAGCTGTTGAGAATATTTAAATTTATGTAAGGTAGATAAGTACTTGTTAAAGGTTTGATTTTGTGGTCAAATTGAACAGAATAATCTGATTAAGAGCTTAAATAAATGAAGAGGCCATTGAATGATGTATATGTTATTCGTAATAGTCATTAGAAGTTATTTTGAAATCTGAGTTGGTAGGAAAAATATTTCCCTGATAGCTTCCGGGGATGGCTATTAATTTTTTGACTTGAATGGGATGGCCGAATTTTTATCATATGAGAACGTTAAGAAGTTTCCTTGATATTGCGGAGGAATTTTGAGGGATGATGCAGCGGGAAGTACTAGTTTCATAGTTAAACGTTATCAGTTATGCCGTCTAGTACTTTTTAATTGAGTTAGGGGATCTTGCGGGCACTCAATGGATCTTGCGTGGTACATGTTTATTTTTTTTTAGGCAAAAATCACTGTAGCTAATTCTAGATCATGAGTTGTATAATTCTTTTCATGAGATTTCAACTATCTGGAAGCATAGACAATAACTTTTTTATTTTGCATCAATACACTATCCGACTGATGTAGGACAGAAAATTGACTTTGCTATAATCTGAAACGGTCTCAGGAATCCACCAAAAACCTGAGAGAAATTCACAGGTTTCTATGCTTGGGAGCAAGGAGAATTAGAAGGGAAAGCTTTAGCCTTTAGTCCAACAATGCATGGCCGTGAGAGAGAAGGGATTGAATTCGTAATTGGTTTGAAAGAAAAGGAAAGAAAGATTGGAGGATGGCGGCAAGGGAAAAGAAACGGATATTAATCTGTTTCCAAATTGAGAGAGCTCCTTTTGGAAATCAAATTGTTTAACAGGTTTAGTAGGAATAGGCTATGGACGGGATGAAGAGGCTTAATGTAGGAAAGATTTCCTAAGTTAAGCTAATAGTGAGAGAGGGATTTCTGGAGGGAATTGAGCACGGTGTTAATGCCAGAAATCTGGCCAGCATCCAAGAGGTTTAAATTTCCCAAAATCAGTGATAAAAACTGCTGGACAGCAGGTTAAAGATTCTAATTCCAGATTTTCACTTGCCTTGATTTCTGGAATTTGAATTTTGTGGTGTGTATTAAATGTAGTGGCTGAATTTGAGGGAGGAGTCAAGTTTTAATAGCTATGATAAAGCTGAAGGTAAATGCCAAGTCTCACGTTCTGCACTAGAAAAGCTTTTCTAGCGCAATTAGGATAGAGGGTGGGCGGCAGAGCATGAGTAGAAATTGGGATTTGGTGAGAGCAAATAAAGGCTTCCTAATTTAAATTCATAAGATTGGAAAGATTTGCCTCAATCCTTTCTTAATTAAAATTTAATTAGGCATGAATTCAAAAATTTTCCTAAAATAGGATTAGGGAATTTAGGAAGGTTTATTTGAATTTCAAATCAATTGAGTTTGAATTTCAAACTATTTCCAAATTCATTCAAACCTAAATTAGGAAACTTCAATGGGATGATTAAGGGAGGTGGCCGGCGGGTTATGAAGAGGTGGCCGGTGGCTTGGGTGGAGGATGGGGATGTCGACAAGGAGAAAGTGAATAACAAAAAAATAAAAAAATAAAACCACGAACCCGGCCGTCTCCAAGGTTGGTGGGTGATACGATTTCCCTCTCCAAGGGATCTCAAATCACGAGCCCGGACCCATCCTGCGGCTGGGTGACAAATTCGATTCCTCTCATAGGAACCCACTAACGCTCTCTCACAAGAAGAACACAAGTGTGGGAAATAATTTTTCATATTAATCAATCATCCATTACAATAGCTTAAGGCCCTTATTTATAGGCCATAACATGGGAAAATAAAAAATTACAAAAATGCCCCTTGGGCCAAAACACTCACATAAGCTATCCTAGGGGTAAAATAGGAAATACATAAAATAAGAGCTAAAATTCAGAAAATAATACATAAATGAAAATTTAAATAATGGCCGTCGATTTACGACGCCGCCTGTGATAGATGCGCCAAATCTTCGTTTTGATGTCCGCATCACCGACCCTTTTAGAGAAGCATATCTGAACAACTGAAATCCTTCAGTTTCAGAAGGAATTGTCAATACAGATGCAGTTGTTAAACGTTATTTTAATTCTTGGAAACTCTATTCACAATCATTAGTCCATTCAAATTTCATATCTTTCCTGATCAATTTGGATAAAGGCAAAGCAATTCGTTGGTCTTGGCTATTCTACTATTGCTTTAATCTTGTCTGAATCCACGGATAAGTTACTCTTTAACGCCATCTAGACTCATTGATTGTTGATGCCTTTTTGTCACTTAAGTATGAAAAAGAGTTGCTTATGATGCCTTCCCATTGTTGAATTCTCATCTATCTGTGAAGCTTGGCACAAGTACTAATTTATTTTGTAGAGAACAGTAGTAGTGTTATTAAATTTTATATTATTTCTTTCTCTCAAAATGCGATAGACAATGTAATGAATGGACAAAAAGAACTTGTTGTATTCCTTGGAGGTATTAATATAGTGGATATGTACTCCAAAATGTGTAGGATGGAGGAGCTTTTATTAGGTCAGGTGTAAGGACGTAGAGGAACGTCCGGTCGGAGGCAAAATCCCGCCAAAAAACTCGGTATTTGCTCGGTATTGCTAGGTATTATTTGATAATAACGAGGAATACCGCTCTGTGAAGACCAATACCGAGTTATACCGAGCTATACCGAGTTATACCGAGCAATACCGAGTTGTACTGAGTTTTTTCTAGGAAAAACTCGGTACAACTTTTGTATAACTCGGTATTGCTCGGTATAGCTCGGTATAACTCGGTATTGGGTCTTCACGTGATGGTATTCCTCGTTACTGTTTGGTATTGCTCGGTATTTCTCATTTTTTGGTGCGATTTGACCTCCGACCGGCCGGAGGATGTAATAATTGTTGAGGATGGAGGGACTAAGAAGGAAGGAGGAAATTCAGGGGAGCCAGCCTTTTAACACAACATTAGAGAATGAGAAAAAAAAAATGGTGAGAGAGTAGCGTTCTCACTGCAATTAGCGAGGAACAAATATAAATTTTGGAGAGCAGCTAGTTTAGTTTTTTTTTTAAACTAAAATGTGATTTATTTTATTTATTTTTTATAGTTATTTATCATATACTAGCAGTTAAAAATTGACTCATTAGCTGAATTTTTGAGATTATTTTTTAAACTAAGATGGCTCTATAAACATTATTTATGGCGAAATTCCTTTTTTTTTTTTTTTTTGGACATATTGAGATCAAATGAAATTGAGGAGAACGAATGAATCATTTTGAATCAATTTGATTTTATTTATTTGAACATTTTTTATATCCCCTAAAGTAAAATGGCAAAAAATACACAGACAATATTCTCAGGGTTATACGAGTTAAGCTACAGAACAAGAGATCCAGTTAAGTAAGATAGTAATAGGTCCATTATCAATAGGTATTGTATGGAAAGTTTTTTTTTTTTTTGGGGAAAATATATTGTACGGAGTGATTGTACATTATTCTTAAGGTTTTTTAAGATTTTGTATATTGATGTTTTAGGTATTTATAGATATGATGTGTGACATAAACATTTCACATTTTATGTTAAACCAATTTTCAATTATTTATCCATATATATATATATATATTTTTGTTTTTTTAAGGGTTTATTTGATTTGATGAGAAAAAAAATTGTAGAATAAAAAGAATGAAAAGTAGAAAAGAATGTTGTATAAAGTAAAAATAGCAAGGTTGTGAAAATCGGATCATACGAGGTTCATGATTCGATTGGTCGAATTGGGGTTGAACTTGACGATGTAATAAATAATAATATTATTTAATGTTAATAAAATTAATATAATTATTATGACAATCTAATCTTAAAATCATCATAATTCAAACTTAAAAAATAAATAAAATTCATACACATATGATATATTACATAATTTTAAAGTTAAATATAAATAATTATTATATTTATTATATATTTCAATATAAATAAGTATTAATTTTAAATTTAAATATAAATATCTCCGATCTTTTATTTTAATTCATATTTAATAGAAATTTTGTTTATATATAACTATATAAATTTAATATAAATAATTACTAATTTATATTATATATTTATGTATAATTTACATCTATAAATTATATATAAGTTTCACATTATAAAATTATATTTATAAAGTTATAAAGCATTATTTATTTTAGATTTTTTTCATTTTTCTTATTATCATTTAATTTCATATTTAGAGACAAGTTTTAAAACTTTAAAGATTCTAAATAATTATTTTTTATTTGAATAATTATAAATACACAAACAATTATAAATTTAAGAACTTTAAAAATTATTATAACTATTTTTAATTTGAATATTCTATACAAAATTTTTCAAAAAATTCTCATGCACACATTGTAAAAATTATTATTTGTTTAGTCTCACATCACTTAAGAGCTTTATAGTATATTGTTTATATACATTTTCATATATTCATAGATTAAGAGCTCACATACGGTGATGGAATCATGTGGATGTCAATAACTAATGTTTATTACATAATAATATAAATTTTTTGGAATTATATTATTAAATAAAATAAATTATATTTAAATTAATTTAGTATTTAATAAATATTTTATATTAAATTAAATTATTTAAATATATTATAAATTGAATCTGCCTATTCTGTTTCCGACGATTCAACCCGGTTCTCATCAGTATTTCAAGAGGACCAAATTGGCCATAGTACTGATTCACGATTGAATCTGTTGGTCAAATCCGATTTTCAAAACCATGAAAAATAGTGCATTGAAAATTTTTATGAGTTTTTCTTGAGTACTTTATTTTATTTTTTTCTTTGTAGAGAGCTTAAAAGTAAAACAACCGTGCATTTGAAATAATAATTAATTAAATTTAGCTAATGATGAAGATGGTGGGCGTTGGCGATTGTCATCAATGGTTGATGTGATAGGTAGTTAGTTGGCAATGGTTATGTTAATAAACGCTATATTTCCATATGAAGAGCTTATCCTTTTATATTAAAATCCATTAGTAGTAAATTAAAAAATATATATATATTATAATATTAATAATTACAATATATTACATGAAGAATTATTTTAAAGTATAAATTAAGCAGCATTGCATTACTATGTTTTTTACATTAAGATTTTCTTTGAGACGATTTTCTTACTACTTAAAACAATTTTTTAATATACAAATTAAAACTTTTTACTAAAACAACTGTTTTAAAAATCAGTAATCTGAATTTTATAAGAAGTAAGCTCTCCACACAACAATCCAATGGAATATAAAAACAAATTAAATATCACATGAAAGATGACAGAGCTGCGACTTACATTTTTTTGTATATAGCTTTAAATCACCTAACACGAGAAAGGAGATGTGAGGTTGAGCGCGTCATCTGCTAATGGGAGATCTCTTTTTACTTAGTGAGACATTACTCAAAAGTAAATAAAAAGAAATTAAGCAATGCTCTAATTGCACCAAATTCTTCAACTTTAGTGTTCCACTGGCAGCAAAATAATAGAATTTCACAGTAGATTGACACAATCTATAATGGAAAAGTCAAAAAAGTTGTATTTTTTTAGCTGTCATAGTTCAATTTAGTTATGATTTTCAGAAAAAAATTTCAAAACTTTTTATAATGAGAAGAGCTAGTGAAATAAAACTATAAGGAAACTCAAGTTTAATTTATTTAGAAAGAAAAAAAAAAGTTTATTTTACTCACTGCAACTGTTTATGAAATAAAATTAGCATAGTTTGATCCATACAGTCATATAATGAAAGAACTATTTCATAAATATATCTGCAATGCACAATGCTTATGAACTCATAGTAGAGTTCGACAACTTTCATGATATATTTCGCATACACATTAACTTTGCTTCTTGTCTGAACATTTACAGTAAAGAATATTGTAATCGGCTCTCCTTTTAGTAGTACTTCATATTTAGAGAATGAACACATAGCTGTTTCCGTGGACTCACCTAATTATCTTCATCATATTCTACCCAGCGAAGGCGTTCAGATCAGCGCAAGAGAAATCATCAACATCACCAACCATAGCAAGTTATTTAGAGCATTATAATCTGAAAGTCATAAAGGAAATGTTTGTGAAGTATTAGAAACAAAAGCAATAAACTTTATAGTTATTATAAAGCAGATTCATGGAAAGCACTGACCAGCTGCAGATGAATTTCCATTATCAGAAAGACTGGGCTGAGAAGATGGCGACATACTGATCCCAAGGTTCGAGCAATCTGCTCCAATGGAACCTGTGCAGTTCTAGAAAGTTTAATCGTTGAGAAACAGAAGAGTATGCCAAAACAATCTCATATATTACCTTTTTCATATAGTGTTTTTCATGTCTTGGATTTATAACAAAACGTTATAATGTAGAGATTTAAAAACTAAATTAATAGAAATATTGTGGTAAACAAAGCTTCAAGCTTTTGGTTAAGTAGTTGAAAGCATTTCCAAATCTGAAAACATAAATGCCACAAACCAAAGGTTTAATTTTGTTTCTATATTGCATTGATAAAAGAGATGAAATGCTTACAATCCTTGTAACAAGGGAGGCTGGAGACATTGAGAAGGTTATCGTAGCCTTTCTTGCACTCACAACTGTGCTCAAATGTTGAGCTCCGAACGCATTCTCCACCACCGCAAAAACTCCATTTGCAAGCTTTCAGAATGAAAATCAAGTTAATTAGCATCAAATTTTGTCGATGACAATGCTAAAAGTTTTGATAATTATAGGGTATTAGATTTAGTAGGTTCTTATGGGTCATGTACTGCTATAAATACTTCTTTTAGGAGGAATTCGAGCATCCAAAATGAATGTGTGAAAAGCTTTAGCTATTTCCTCTCCCTCCCTAAAGGGCATCTCTAACCAAAAAACTCATTTTACACTCTAAAATACAGTAAAAGTTCAAAATGGCGTAATTCATTTCCAATTGAACTTCATTTCTCTCCTCTTTCGCGCGCTTCTTGCGAAGGTAACCATCTCTTTCCTCTTTCACGCGCTTTTCTCCTATTTCCTGCTCTTCTTCAGCAAATTCACAAGCCAGCGTTTTTTGGTTTAGGTGAATAGTCTGACGTCAATATTGGTGTCGCACTGTTCACCTACCGAATTTTGGCATGAGATTTGGAGTTCGAATGCAGCAAACGACGGACGGCATACAATAATATGCAATTCGGTTGGAAATTATCTAATGAGAGTCTGGAGTTGTGAGCATCCTCGAAGCTCCTGCCCCTTCTCCCTCATTCAATCTTGAAAATTTTAAGCACCCTGGAATTACTTGATTATTATACTTTCTTGTGTTTTTTTGTGTTTGTGCAAGTTTTCTGAGCTTTGTTCGTAACATAAAAATTGAATATATATGGTGAAGGACATGCTTACGATCGAAGAGGCTGAAGTTGTCTGGAGGAGCTGGAAATGGTGGAAGTGCAAGAGGTCCAGATATCTTTGTGCAAGAGTTATTTATGCTACCTGAACATAACAAATTAAGGCTAGTTAGTGAACAATTAGATGACCAATTTGCATCTGCACAGGGCAAATGCTTCCAAATGGTTCCCTGAACAAAATCTTTATAAATCTGGGATTAGATGAACAATCACTGGCCATAAGTAATTTGTCCAAATTTACAAATCATTTGGAAATCAGATAAATACCTATTATGATATATTATAATTTAAGAAATAAAGTTATTATTCAAGCTTTTCTGAATTTCTACATTTATTTTCAACTTCTATAACATTCATTTGTTTGTACAATGTATGATACTGAGCTTCTCAGTTAAATTGTTCTGTAGGCATATGTTCTTGATTTCTCTAGATTTCTTTTGCTAGCTTATAAGAATAGGGGTTATAAGAGAGAAGAAGTATGAATATATTTTTAGGAATTTAGCCGTGTTTTCACTATTTGTGTGTTCTAGTTCTAAGGAGCTTTATTTGAAAGACTTCATCGAATGATCTCCATACATCAGATACTAATTATTGGACTGATTTGATTTTGAAATTAATATAGACAAAGTGAAAAGAAACTCACAGTTGGGTATAAGGCAAGGTAGGAAACGGAAATGTTCTTCAATATGTAACTGAGTCCAACCCGGATTGCATTGACAGGAGAACCCAAATGTGCTGTTCTCAGAAACCTTGCAAATCCCCTTACCACAATACACAGCTTTGCATAGTCCATCTGATACAGTAATAAAACAACTAAAATTCCAGAAAACTAAACATTTATCAAATAGAATAGCAAACAATAATAACTATAACTAAAGGGACATGGAAATAACATCTGTTAGTGTCTAAAGGCATTTTAAGGATGGAAGAACGGTGTAAAACCTAAAGAAGCTGTCTAAACTTATACTGATACTTCGCTTGGAGTTCTTTTGCTTCCGGGAAGAAATTACAGGAACAGGGAGAAACGCTGTTCGGTAAAAGATTAAGTAAATTTTGAAGAACGTTAACATTTATTAAAATTATCATTTGATTGAATATATTCAAACAGCAATAATCTTTTGAAACTTCATAAATCTCTTCAAAACTCTTTATTTCACAATCAAACTTAGTCGGGGGGAAAAAAAAATCTTACCTTTAAAAACATATTTTTTAACCGAAAACAACCAAACGAGAGCTTAGAGTAGAAGAAAGAATTTGGGGGATGGAAGAAAGATGAGAGCAGTACTTAGGACTGGAGAAAGGAATGGAGAGAGAAAGTCTCCCGAGCATGGTTGATGAAGCAGAGCTATCGTTTGCAGGACCACGAGGTAAACTGTAACTTCAGACAAAGCCATTTCTTACTTCAGAGAGATAGAGGAGAGAGATAAGAGAGATAGAGAGAGAGGTGGAGTGGGAAGATGGGAAGTTGCGAGGTGGAGAGCTAAATGTATCACTGCGGGGAGTATTTAATACGTTAGTGATTGTGAGGACGGGTGGAACTGTGGAGGATGGAAACTGATTCCTAAGTCTATAAGCCAGTTAAAGGGAATTTGAGGTCGACTGCAGAGACTTGCGATAACAGAAGAGTCAATGGTCTCTCAAGAAATGTTGAGAAATATTATTCAAATAAAATAAAATATGAGGCAGAAATTGAAATTTTAATTTAAAAGTATTGTAGCATGCTGAAATATTTGCGGCGGTAGAGAAATATAAAATTTATATTTTTAATTTTGTATGAAGATTCAGTACACATATATATAAGAGTAAAGTGTAATATTCATAAGAGACTAAGATTTATACGCGCAAAGCCCTTAAAAAGAGAAAAATCATTGGGTTTACCCCAAGTTTGAATGAATCCACTAATATTTGTTGTTGAGTACAAATGAGACTCTTTCTTGGAGAAGGCCTGTCACGACCCGACCCGACGGGGACGGATCCCGCCCGAGCCGGATCGCGACGAGAGACCTTTCTTAACCAGGATCTGGCTTTGGATTAGGTTACTGAACTGATCTTTCAAATTCTTAACTCAACAGAAGCACACAGAACAACAGAGCTACTAAAAACATCAAATGCAGCGGAACAAAACATCTATCTTTTCATTTCCTCAAAATAATCATCTACAGAACAGTACATGGCTTTCCTCAAAATAATCATCTACAGAACAGTACATGGCTTTCAACAGAAAGAAAGACAGAACAGAAAAGCCATGACTGTACAAAAATCAAAAGTACAAAAGTACCTAATCTGATCAGACTCTGAAACCTAGTCCTGAACTTCCTTGCCCTTCCCAGAACCTGAAAACCACCAGAAAGCAAGGGTGAGCTCAACAGCTCAGCAAAGCAACAAACCACCAATCTAAATTCTCAGAAAACAAAACCAAATTCATCGGACAGAAATCAGATCAGAAATCGGAACAGAATCGGAAATCAAAACTTACGGACAGGTATCAAATCACATCAGAGTCGTACAGATCGTATCAGAACAGAACAAATCAACAGAGTCAGAATCAGAAATCAGAATCGTACGGATCATATCATATCCTAATCACAATTTCGTACAGAACAGAACAGATACAGAAAATAGTACAGATGCATATAGCTAAATGCCCTGACACTGACGGAATCTCTATGGATTCCGGCCCCTTATGCCTCCCTTCCCAGACACTGACTGAATCTCATAGGATCCAGGCCCCTTATGTCTCCCTTTGTGCACACGGCACCAAAACAGATGTGCTTATAGCACCAAAACAGAATTCATCGGATCCGGAACAGAACTGATTTCAGAATTTCAGATTTGAGCTCATTTCAGATTTCCCGTTTCACTAACTGAATCTCATAGGATTCAGGCCCCTTATAACTCCCTTATTTATAGCTTATACACATAGCATTTCAATTCAGAACAAATACGGACAATTCAGAAATTACCCAAAAAATCGGGCAGCACAACGGCAGTATACGGAATTTACACAAAAATTCCTGCAAAGAAAATTTACCGAATTCGCACAGAATACAGATATCAACATTTCAGAACCTTTATTCTACTGCACAGATAAATTCCAATTTCACAGAAAAATCTGGTCGACTAAAAACACAGTCGAATCAAAAATACCCGGACGAAAATCTTCAAAATATAGTCAAAACGTGCACACCCGGCACGGCAACGATATACAAAAAGTTACGCGGTAAAAACTGAGTCAATCAACAGATACAGACAAAAATCATTAACGAAAACGAAATCCGGACAGAATATACCGCCAAACACGACGGTTCTGAAAATGGAGAAAGGCGGAATGTGCCTTACCTCGAGCACAGCAATTTCCTCAACAGCCACTTCGGACGAAAACGGCTCCGCGTCGTCCGAAAATCCGCTTTTCCACTTTTTCCTTCGTTTTTCTCTCTCCTCAGCTTTTTCTCTCTCTTCAAAATATCTCATTTCTATATATATCCAGACTGATCGTCCTGGACGATCGAGCTTCGTACCGGACGATCCATGAAGAGAGGAATTTCGTCCAGACGAAAAATGACATATCGTCCCAGGCGAAGGGTTCACGGGAGAATTTTCGTCCAGACGATCCTGATTTCGTCCAGACGAACCATACAGCCAAAACTGATTTTCTGCACAACCTGTACCGATCGTCCCGGACGATCCAACTTCGTCCCGGACAAACCTGGAGCAAAAACTGATATTACAATCTCCCCAACTTAAAAAAAATGTCGTCCTCGACATTATCCAATCCAACCTCCGTCAAAACAAGTACGGGTACGACCGTCTCATATCAGACTCCTTCTCCCAAGTTGCTTCCCGTGTAGTCCGGTGCTTCCACTGGACTTTAACCATCGGAATCTCTTTATTCCTTAACTTTCGGACGTCGTATGCCAAAATAAGCTCTGGCTCTTCCTTGTACGCCAGATTCTCCTGAATCTCCACCTCATCAGCTGACAACTTCTTCCCAGAGTCTGAAACCCACTTCCTCAGAGTGGATACGTGAAACACATTATGCACATCAGGCATAGATTCAGAAAGTAATAACTTGTAAGCAGCTTTTCCAATTCTTTCCAAAATCTCAAATGGTCCAACATACCTTGGACTAAGCTTGCTTACCTGACCAAATCTGCTCACACCTTTCATCGGGCTGACTTTGACATACACAAAGTCACCGACCTGAAACTCAACAAATCTGTGCTTCTGATTGTAATACTTCTGCTGACGATCTTGAGCGGCTTTCAATCTTTCTCTTATCAAATTGATCTTCTGAGCAGTTTCATCAGCAAAAGTGGCCCCCAAAGCCTGTCTATCTCCGACCTCCGTCAGAGTCAAAGGAGTACGACACTTCCTGCCATACAAAGCTTCGTATGGTGCCATACCGATACTGGACTGAAAACTGTTGTTATAGGCAAACTCAATCAGCGGAATATGATCCTCCCAACTTCCGCTAAAGTCCAGAACACAAAGCCTCAACAGATCTTCCAGTACCTGAATCGTCCTCTCAGACTGTCCGTCGGTCTGAGGATGAAAGGCTGTACTGAAATGCAGTTTCGTACCCAAGCCTTGCTGAATGCCTTTCCAAAGTCTGGAAGTAAAGCGTCCATCTCGATCAGATACGATCACACGAGGCACACCGTGCAATCTGACTATTTCCTTCACATAAATCTGTGCCAAGCGATCAACTGAATCCGTCTGTCTGATCGGAAGAAAATGGGCTGACTTCGTCAATCGATCTACAACCACCCAAATGGCATCATGTCCTTGTCTAGATCGAGGAAAACCCATCGCAAAATCCATCGTTACCTCCTCCCATTTCCACTCAGGGATAGGCAACGACTGCAACAGTCCACCTGGTCGCTGATGCTCTGCCTTCACCAACTGACAGGCTTCGCATCTCGACACAAACTCTGCCACATCCTTCTTCATCCCAGGCCACCAAAACAAAAGCTTCATATCAGCGTACATCTTACCACTGCCTGGATGAACAGTGTAGCCTGAATGATGAGATTCGTACAGAATCTCCTGCCTCAAGTCTCCAAACACAGGTACCCACAACCTGTTCTTACAGAAAATAGCACCAGAATCAGAAATTCGAAGTTCAGGAGTCTTACCAGATCCAATCTGAGCTATCAACTTCGAATAGTCAGAATCTGACTTCTGGGCTTCTTGAATCCGTGCTTCCAAAGAAGACTGAATACTCATCTGAGCCAACTCCAAATCATTGGAGGAAACCACCTCCAACTGCAAACGCTCCAAATCACGAATCAGAAAGTCATCACAGGTAAGCTGAATACCTGAGAATCCAGAAGACTTTCTGCTCAGAGCGTCCGCTACCACATTCGCCTTCCCAGGCTGATACTGAATAGTCAAATCGTAGTCCTTGATCAACTCGAGCCACCTCCTCTGTCTCAGATTCAGATCCTTCTGAGTAAAAATATACTTCAGGCTCTTATGATCAGTAAAGATCTCACACCTGACGCCATACAAGTAATGACGCCAAATCTTCAAAGCAAAAACTACTGCAGCTAACTCCAAATCATGTGTCGGGTAATTCTTCTCATGTGGTTTCAACTGTCTCGAAGCATAAGCAATTACCTGACCATGCTGCATCAGAACACAACCCAATCCTTTCAGTGAAGCATCACTGAACACCTGGAAACCCTCCGTACCTGACGGAAGTGCCAACACTGGAGCTGAAGTCAAACACTCCTTCAATCTCTGAAAACTAGCTTCACACTCCGGTGTCCAAATAAAAGGTACTGACTTCTGAGTCAGTCTCGTCAGAGGAGTCGAAATCTGTGAAAATCCTTTCACAAACTTCCTATAATACCCGGCCATGCCCAAGAAACTACGTACCTCAAATACCGTAGTCGGCCTTGGCCAATCAGCAACAGCCTGAATCTTCTGGGGATCTACAGAAATGCCTTTTCCGCTAATCACATGCCCCAGAAAAGAAATGCTATTCAGCCAGAATTCACACTTAGAGAACTTGGCATACAGCTGATGCCTCCTCAAAGTCTCCAACACAATCCTCAAATGTCTGGCATGCTCATCCTCAGATGCAGAATATACCAGAATATCGTCAATGAAGACGATCACAAACTGATCCAGATACTCCCTGAATACTCGGTTCATCAGATCCATGAAAATCGCAGGCGCATTGGTTACCCCAAAAGGCATAACCAAAAACTCGTAGTGCCCGTACCGAGTACTGAAAGCAGTCTTCACCACATCAGCTTCCTTCACCTTCACCTGATAATATCCGGATCTCAAATCAATCTTCGAAAATACCGAAGATCCGGAAAGCTGATCAAACAAGTCGTCAATCCGAGGCAAAGGATACTTGTTCTTGATCGTGACCTTGTTCAAATCTCTGTAATCGATACACATACGGAGTGTACCGTCCTTCTTCTTCACAAACAGAACAGGTGCTCCCCAGGGCGAAACACTAGGGCGCACAAAACCTCTGTCAACCAACTCCTGAAGTTGAAGGTTCAGCTCAGAAAGTTCTTTCGGTGCCATCCTGTACGGAGCTTTCGATATAGGAGCTGTACCCGGAAAAACATCGATAGAGAACTCCACATCTCTATCCGGAGGTAAACCGACCAACTCCTCAGGAAAAACATCAGCAAAATTCCCGTACCACAGGGATCTCAGAAACAGAACCAACCTCCAGGTTCAGATCCCGCACCGAAGCTAAAAATACCGGACATCCTTTCTTCCACATCCTGCTCACCTCCAACACAGAAACCAGACTGGAGAGAACACCTCGTAATCCCTGAAATACAACTCTCTCTCCAGCCACAAGCAAACTCACTTGCTTCTTCAGACAGTCTATCTGAGCCTCATACTGACTCAGCCAATCCATGCCCAGAATCACATCATACGAAGAAATCGGCAATCGAATCAAACTCGATTTCCACTTCTTGCCAGAAATCTCGATCTCACACAAACAAAACTGTCGGGCAATCAATGGATTCCCAGTCGGTAAAATCACAGACAAAGAAACCGGTAAAACCATCGAATCCAAATGTAAAATCTCAAAACAATGCTCGGACAGAAAAGAATGACTCGCTCCAGAGTCAAACAAAACACGACAGGGCTGATCAGAAATGTAAACCGTACCTGTCACAACATCCGGAGCATCACGAGCCTCCTGCTGACTCAGACTGTAAACTCGTGGCTGAACTGGAGCAGGAACTGAAGCAACAGAACTACTCTGCTCCCTCTGAATCGTAGGTGGTCTCCGCGGTGCAGAACTAGAACCACCACCTCTACCAGCAAATCCCTCAGGGCGAGGAGGAACAGTCCTCGATCTTCCTGCTGCTGAACCAACAGGTCTGACAAAGCCCTCAGATCGCTGCTCAGAACGCTGATCAAACAAATCCCATCTGCGGACATTCTGCAATCCTATGTCCCGGCTGACCACATCTGAAACAAAGACCAGCTATCCTGTAGCACTGGCCATGGTGTCGCCGTCCACAACTCTGGCACACAGGTGCCGTACTGACAGATCCAGAACTAGTCGTACTGGTAGCAGTACCAGACGATCCTCCGCTCTTCCTGGAATCTCCAGATCCAGATCCAGGAACAAATCTCCTCTTCCCAGAGGAACCACTGCCAGATGTCTCTCCTCCAAACCTCTTCCTACTCGCAGTCCACCGCTGCTGAGTAGCCGTCATGTCATTCTCAATCAGACGAGCTCGCTCCACAAGCTCAGAGAAATCAGTAATCCGGAACGGTATCAGAGGCTGCCTCAAAGTGTCTCGTAAGCCTCTCAGAAATCTGTAGCACCTCTCAGTAGACGTGCTAACCAGCTGCGGAGCGTACCTGGCTAATGTAGTAAACTCAGCCTCGTACTGCATCACCGTCTTGCTCCCCTGAACAAGTCTCAGAAAACTCTCCTGCATCTGCTGTCGTGCAGAAGGGGGAACAAACCAGTCCCGAAATACTACGGTGAACTCCTCCCAAGTAATCAAAGAGTTCAATCTGCCCTGAAATCTGGCTGCTTGCTGGCCATCCCACCAGTGCTCAGCCTCTCCGTCCAACAGAAAAACAGCTAACGGAACTTTCCTGTCTGCAGGACACTGCATCCCGTCAAAAGTCTTCTCCAATCTCCTCAGCCACTCCTCGGCTGCTCTGGGCTCAACAGCGCCCTCAAACCTCGGAGGCTTCAACCTCAAAAATAACTGCAGGTGTCGATCAATGTCCTCAGATCTAACAGTCGAAGCTCTGCTCTGAGTCTCGCTCATCATCTGAGCAACAAGTGAAGCAAACTGTGAAAGCATATCAGCACCGACCACTGGGGCTGTACTCCCCACTGGTGCTGCCTGATCGTCACTCTGACCGTCTGTCATGTCTGGGTCTGGCTGATCCATACAGAAAAATCCAGAAAATCCGGAAAACTATCACAAAACAACACAAAAATAACACAATAAAAAGCCAAACGACCCAAAACTACCTCCCAGACAGACTCACTGATCACTTCCTAGAGCTCTGTTTTACAATCCAACCTGTTTCCAAAACCAGTGCTCTGATACCACAAAAAAGCTTGTCACGACCCGACCCGACGGGGACGGATCCCGCCCGAGCCGGATCGCGACGAGAGACCTTTCTTAACCAGGATCTGGCTTTGGATTAGGTTACTGAACTGATCTTTCAAATTCTTAACTCAACAGAAGCACACAGAACAACAGAGCTACTAAAAACATCAAATGCAGCGGAACAAAACATCTATCTTTTCATTTCCTCAAAATAATCATCTACAGAACAGTACATGGCTTTCAACAGAAAGAAAGACAGAACAGAAAAGCCATGACTGTACAAAAATCAAAAGTACAAAAGTACCTAATCTGATCAGACTCTGAAACCTAGTCCTGAACTTCCTTGCCCTTCCCAGAACCTGAAAACCACCAGAAAGCAAGGGTGAGCTCAACAGCTCAGCAAAGCAACAAACCACCAATCTAAATTCTCAGAAAACAAAACCAAATTCATCGGACAGAAATCAGATCAGAAATCGGAACAGAATCGGAAATCAAAACTTACGGACAGGTATCAAATCACATCAGAGTCGTACAGATCGTATCAGAACAGAACAAATCAACAGAGTCAGAATCAGAAATCAGAATCGTACGGATCATATCATATCCTAATCACAATTTCGTACAGAACAGAACAGATACAGAAAATAGTACAGATGCATATAGCTAAATGCCCTGACACTGACGGAATCTCTATGGATTCCGGCCCCTTATGCCTCCCTTCCCAGACACTGACTGAATCTCATAGGATCCAGGCCCCTTATGTCTCCCTTTGTGCACACGGCACCAAAACAGATGTGCTTATAGCACCAAAACAGAATTCATCGGATCCGGAACAGAACTGATTTCAGAATTTCAGATTTGAGCTCATTTCAGATTTCCCGTTTCACTAACTGAATCTCATAGGATTCAGGCCCCTTATAACTCCCTTATTATAGCTTATACACATAGCATTTCAATTCAGAACAAATACGGACAATTCAGAAATTACCCAAAAAATCGGGCAGCACAACGGCAGTATACGGAATTTACACAAAAATTCCTGCAAAGAAAATTTACCGAATTCGCACAGAATACAGATATCAACATTTCAGAACCTTTATTCTACTGCACAGATAAATTCCAATTTCACAGAAAAATCTGGTCAACTAAAAACACAGTCGAATCAAAAATACCCGGACGAAAATCTTCAAAATATAGTCAAAACGTGCACACCCCGCACGGCAACGATATACAAAAAGTTACGCGGTAAAAAACTGAGTCAATCAACAGATACAGACAAAAATCATTAACGAAAACGAAATCCGGACAGAATATACCGCCAAACACGACGGTTCTGAAAATGGAGAAAGGCGGAATGTGCCTTACCTCGAGCACAGCAATTTCCTCAACAGCCACTTCGGACGAAAACGGCTCCGCGTCGTCCGAAAATCCGCTTTTTTCCACTTTTTCCTTCGTTTTTCTCTCTCCTCAGCTTTTTCTCTCTCTTCAAAATATCTCATTTCTATATATATCCAGACTGATCGTCCTGGACGATCGAGCTTCGTACCGGACGATCCATGAAGAGAGGAATTTCGTCCAGACGAAAAATGACATATCGTCCCAGGCGAAGGGTTCACGGGAGAATTTTCGTCCAGACGATCCTGATTTCGTCCAGACGAACCATACAGCCAAAACTGATTTTCTGCACAACCTGTACCGATCGTCCCGGACGATCCAACTTCGTCCCGGACGAACCTGGAGCAAAAACTGATATTACAAGGCCTTAGCTTGATGTACACATTGTATATAGCATAGTACATAGTTAGAGAATAACATGACATTTGTTCTTAAGATAGTGTTTGCATGTTTGTTTGGTTAGTAGGATCGTTGTCGGCGAGCGACGGTGGATGAAAGGACCATAGTCGACAGGCGACGATAGTCTGAAGGATCGTAGTCGGCAAGCGAAATGGTCGGCGGGCAACATTGCTAGGAAGGATTGTTGTTGGCGAGCGGCGATAGTCGGAAGGACCGTAGTCGATGGCGATGGTGTTCGGAAGGACCGTAGTTGGGCGATGGTCGTTGGAAGGATCGTAGTTGAGCAATGGTGGTCGAAAATACCGTAGTCGGACGAGTGGTCCTAAAAACTGTAGTCAGCGGGCGACAGTGTTAGGAAGGATCGTAGTCGGGTGATGGTGGTAAAAAAGATCGTAGTCGGGCAACGGTGGACGGAAGGACTATAGTCGAGCGATGATGGTCCGAAAGATCATAATAGGGCGATGGTGGTCGGCAGGACCGTAGTCGGACAATGGTGGTCGGAAAAATCATATTTGGGTGACGATAGTTAGAAGGAATATCATAATTGAGCGACGATGGTCAGAAGGATCGTATTCGGACGATGGTGGTCTGAAGGATTATAGTCGGGCGATTTGGAAAGATTGTAGTTTGTAGACATTCTTATGAAGGATCATAGTTGGCGGGTAACATGGTCGGCAAGCGACAATGGTTGGAAGGAAGTCCGACGATGGTCGACAACTAGGTGGAAGTTTGGCGGCGGTCGATATCCAGGCGGAAGTCCAGCTACGGTAGGCGGTCGGGCAGTGTAAGCTTGAGAAAGCAAAAAAGATCCTTTATCTTTCATCTCTTCCTCCTCCCCTTTGTGAAGAATAAGGGGACTATTTATAGTTTTTGAGACTGACATAGCTAGTAAATAAGGAGAAGATCAATGAAATATTGGGAGTGTTTCGAATGGAAAGCCAATATTTATTGCCTTGATTATAGATAATTTTTTAAGTATTTAAGTTTCTTAATGATGTTAGAATTTGACGATCTTTGACTCATTGGATTCTTCTCGTCTAGTCGCTCGATTCGACTATAAGCATGTCTCTTTTGAATATCATTTAGTCGTCCAATTAATATTTTGAAGCTTCCAAATAAACTTTCTTTGGTACTTTTGGAGATATGATGTAGTTATTATTGAGTTGTATCACACTAGACTTGTTTGTAGCTTGAAGTTTGTGCTCGAGTGTACTCTATATAATGATGGAGGTGTCCAGATGGAGAACATAGGGAAGAATTCCTACGGTGATGTTGGAGCATATAGTTGCGACGAGATTCTAGTCGATGAGTGTCCAACGATTGTAGGCGGCATTTGGCTGGGATATGCCATTTGTGTCCAGGAGAAGACGGGGAGGAGGTCATATGGTTTTATCGAGAAAACCAATGTAGTTGTTTGTTCTAAATAGCTTGAGGATTTGGGATCTCCAGGTGGAGTAGTTGTCGTTAGACAACTATATAGGGACAATGGTTTTAATGTTAGAGATTATGAACTTTAGGGAGGAGGGGATGATGATGTCTTATTGGGTAGGTTTTGTGGATGCATCTTTCGTGTGAGAAGAAAATGAAGTTGTGATTTTAAGGGTTCACCGGGATGTGAGCCAATATAGCTCTAATACCATGTAAGCGGAGTTGTACTAAGCTAATGCATACATACAAAGAGCACAAAGAAGGAAAAAAGCAATTTTCATTAAAGTGAAAGAAACATGTACACGCAGTTTACTGTAGCAGCTAAATGCATATATAGATGTAAGTGTGTACATGTGTTAAAGCTATGATTTAGTGAGTTTGTTATGGTTTAATGGTTGTCCTTTGAGCTATATTGTGTATGGCTCGCCTGCTCTGTCAGGAGGTGAGTGCTGAGCTATTATTACTAACCACCATGACCGTCACCATCATCATTGTCTTGTTGGTCATCGTCGATTCTCTGTCGATTATCATCAATAAAAATATACTCTTAGTATGTATTCATTTTAAAACAAAATTAAAAAAAAAAATGATATTTTATAAATAATAAATTAAGAAAATGGTCTCAATCAACTCTTGATATTTTTACTAACTAGTAAAAATGCCCGTGCATTAAATGCACGTGACTAAAAATTTAGTAATAAAGATTCATATTATAAATATTTTAAATATGCTATCATTATTAAGATGAAAAAAATATATTTTTATAAATAATTATAAACATTATGATAAGTTTTACATGATTAAGTAAATAGTTTTTATTGATATGGATTTTCAAATTTTGGTATTAAATTCAATTTATTAGTTAATAAACAAACTATTTATTTTTTAAGTAGGATTTTCTTTTAAGTTATAAGTCTTTTAATTGCACGATAATAAATTTTAAACATTAATAATAAATAAAAAAATTAACAGAATACATGTCAGATAAAATATAATTACTTTTTAATTCATTATATTTCATTTTATAAATTTATTGCTACAAATAATTTTAAAATCAAATTAATTACCAATGAGAAAGTTGGTAATATAATATATTCGATAAGAGTAAACTTCATTTGTGATTTTTTTTATCATAATTGTAATCAATATGATACATTATCCTCTTTATATGAGATAGGTTTTGAAAATTTTTATCTTTTATCTTAGCGATTTATATTTAAATTAAAAAAATAAAAAAAATTTATAAATTTTAGTTTTCTTTTTAAATAGAGAAGCAAGTATAATTATAAATTTATACTATTAAATTGTCAAGTAATATAAAAAAAGCTTATAAATTTTAGTTTTCTTTTTAAAATAAAATTAATTACCAATGAGAAAATTGGTAATATAATATATTCGATAAGAGTAAACTTCATTTGTGAGTTTTTTTATCATAATTATAATCAATATGATACATTATCCTCTTTATATGAGATAAATTTTGAAAATTTTAATCTTTTATCCCGGCGATTTAAATTTAAATTTAAAAAAATAAAAAGTTTATAAATTTTAGTTTACTTCTTAAATAGAGATGTATAATTATACCCCAATGAATATTTCAATAATTATTATAATCATAAATTTTATAATGTATAGCCCTTCAAGAAAAAAATTGGATAAATATTTCAATTTTATGCGTTTAAATTTTAAGAGAGAAAAATAAGTTGTGTTTACATATTTGAATAAAAATAAATATTTTAATTAAAATTTAATTGATTGTTAGATAGTAAATGCTCTATGATATTCAATTATTGTAATAATCAATCAAAAAAATTATCTTTAAAAAAGAAGAGATTTTTATAAATAAGTTATTTATGATTCAGTTATTTTTAATCTAATATAAAATATTACCATTTCAGTATATAATTAATCTAATATTAATTAATAATTTTGAATTATCAAAATTAAATCTCACAATCAAGGCTTTAACACACCTCCTCTTCATCATTTCATATTTCCTTTTTCGATTCAAATTAGATCAAAACAACAACTCATCGTCTTTCTCCTCCAAAGTCTCGAAGACAAAGCAACATCAAATAATAATGTCATTCCTAATTTTTGATTGTTTATATGCTTGGGCTATTATTTTGTATATTATGACTTTCCATCAAACTTGAGGATATGCTTGAATTTGAATGATTACAATTTTATGACATAAAAAGCATGATTTTCATGACCTCCGATCCGTCGAAGAAGTCATAATATACAATTTTGTATATCCTCAAGTTTGATGTCATGATTTTCATAAAAAGCAATTTTGCTCCTCATATAATATTTGTATATTCTTTATTGGTTAAAAACCTAAGGAAGAGAGTATGAAGAGAGTTGCGTCATTTTTGTTCTTCGAAACCGCTGAAAGCAGCATAGAGAGCTCAATTGAAATAGAAAAAGGGAAATCATAATAGACGGAGCAATTATGATACTGCATTCAAAGGTGATAATACAAAATTTAATTAGGTGAGAAACGATGATTATCCTTCAATATAATCTGAACCTTATAAAGGATATCAGGAAATTTAGTTAATAATATATTTTGCCTTTCAACAACAAAATAAATTTGTTTCTGCACAAACATTTTTCTCCTTTGCTGGGAAACAAAAGAAAAAAAAATGAAATGTGAATTTATAGGAAGAATAGCATCTGGTGTTAATATTGCTTTGCTTTCTTACATGAATAAATGTCGTTCCTGGCTTTGCAATGACATGAGTTGCCAACACCTTCAATCAAATTGGAGTTTGTAGTATCAGTGAGCGAGCTAGGCTTCCCTGGCGAAGGGAGGCTCCGCTAGGAGGTCGAGGCCGACGTCGACGTGGTAGGCCGACTGGAATGAGGCACGGCGGCAGCAGGTCGGACGGGAGAGAGGGAGGTCGGCATGGGGATCTGGCCGGAGGCTGGGAGAGAGGAGGTGGACTACGGCTTACTGGAGTCGGAAGAGAGGAGGGATGGCCGTCGTCGACGAGCTGCTCGTGTGAGACTCCAAGAGTGGGAAGCTTAAAAAACCATGACTCCCATCGTGACTTCCAGGAGAAGAATGCAAAGAATCCCATTTTAGAGTTTTTTTTTTAAATAGACGGTAGCGGAATCGGAAGAGGCTCGAAATCAAGCATCGTGAAGAGGAAGAATTTAGGCTGTTGATGTGTATTACTTCATTATTCATTTCTGAAATAAACGAAGAGTTGGAAGAGGAGGGGCCGACGTCTCATCTTTCGAATGAGCTCAGTTTTTAGTTAAAACAGACGGGAAATTAAAACGTTAAGAATATTTAAAATTAATTTAGAACGAGCTCACTTTTTTATATAATGGATGGAACTCAAGCGTTAAGAACAATTAAAATTAATTTAATATGAGTTATAAGGGGCATTTATATATCGTATGAAATTGTTATAGAAACGTTAGTGTGAAATTAATTTTTTTAAATGAGTGAATAAATGTTTTGTATATGGAAGTTATGCAAGTGTGTTTTAAATAAAGAATTTGAGGAGTCATAAATGAACGTTTCAGATCATTTTGAAAATTTATGAATGAACGATCAAGATTTGCTAAGAGTGGAATCCCAAGCCACTTTTATATAGTAGTATAGATTTTCAGTTCATCGTCTCCAATAATAAAGATTATAAATAGAATGGAAAAAGACCAAAAAAATCAATTAATTATTTAATTGCCATTAGGAGGTGTTGCTTTATTTTGATCGGTCGCCCGCCAAAATAATTTCTCCCGTATGCTATTTGTATTGCTGCTTTAAAGCTCGCGGGTAGTTGGCAGGCGAAGCGGAATCTGGAATGGATCTTGAAACATAAATAAAAGCGAAGTTGAATGCGGTAAGATCACCGATTCGCGAGAAGACCGAATTAATGCTTAATTAATGCAACGTCTCGTTTTCTTCGTCAAGTTTTTATAATTAGTGGAGTACTTAAAAGTTCAGTATGGATGATATGAAAGCGAAATAAATAGTGTTGGATATCAGGTAGTCTTCAAATACGTATTTAGATTTATGAAGAGATTAGAATAAATTTAAAATTTTCTAACATTATTATGATATATTTAATATCATAATATTCTATTATAATTTTTTTTATTATTATGAAATGAGATTGATTGATTTGACTAAAATTTAAAATTGAAAGTTCTAAGTTTAGTTGAGTTAAATTTCACTAAGCGTTGCTACTTGTTTGAACGAAACAAAAGTATATAATGTAAAAGTAATATATTTGAAATATTTTGGAATTATTTATATTAGTGTAAAATAAATGCACATAATTTTTTTAAGTCAAATAAATACAATGTAAAGTCCGAACATGATGCCAATTGGAGGGGTGATGGTGGTGGTGGTTAATGATAGCAGTCAATAGCATTGGTTACTGACATTGGGAGGAGGTCACAGCTGTTGACAGCAGAGGGTTGAATCAAAGAAAAATTATTAGGTGCAGGGTGTGTACCGTCCGCACAAGCACTGGGTACCTAGCGGTACCGAGTGCCGGTACCTAGCTGGGTATAGTGCTTGTGCGGACGGTTCTCCCCGTCCGCACTCCGCACCTAATAATCTCTCTAAACCAAAGGATGGTTGTGGCTAGTGGATAACTTGTGTTGGTGGCCTCCAGCAGAGGTTGGTGGTGATGACCAATGGGTCAATAACAACAGGAGCTGGTGTTAGTGATAGTGGCTGCTAGTGATGACAGTCATTGGCTTGAGGCTAAGGATGTGAGTTGGCAGGCGACTGTGTCCGACAATGAGAAGGAAGTTCGGTGAAAAAGGGATTTGATCTAAACTAATTGAGTTTACAAGTCATCAAATATGAAGTACGGGGTGAAAAGAAAATTCACTAGAATTTTGAACCTCATTTAATTTTAATACAACAAAACACAAATCTTCTCAAAATACATGTATTTGAAATATTTTACAACCACTTCAACCCAAACAGTCTATAAAGTGTTTTTTAGTTAAACTTAAGATTGAAAGATCAAGTTTTCGATTATTTTTTTGCTTCAAAATTTAAACCCATTTAGACTCAGAATAAGGAATTTTTTATATTTTTAAATTAATCTCTTTAATAAATCACACTATCTCAGCCATAAATGTATTGAAAATAAAGTGCAGAACATCATGAAATTAATTATCAAAATTTCTAATCTAAGCATTTTTCATTGTCAAAATTCTTAATTCATCAATAATTTTTTGTTGTTATAATATTCATTAAATTATAAAAATATCCACTTATAAGAAATATTTTTCTAAATAAATTCGATTTTCATATAAAGTATATTTATATTTCACAAAATTACTTAAAAAAAAAAAAAAAAAAAATTAGACCAAATCTTAATCTCTCTCTTGCTCCATGGATAGTGCTATAAAGAAAGCTCATTGTTTGTGTTCGATCATCGCAAGTTAAACTAATTTTTATAAGCTCATTTATTTAAAGAGTCAAACACAAATAAAATTTTATTCAACCATTTTTTTACTTGCTAATAGCTTGATTGTATATATATATATAATATCACAAATATTAATTTATTTAAAATAAAATATGCTTTTTAATGTATATAATTTGATGTAATTTAAATGCTAAAATAATTTGTGAATAATCATAGGCATTAGAGCACCCAGAGTAAAGTGGAGAATTAGGATTCGTTTGGGATGACTTTCTTACTTCTTAAAGCAGCTTTCTAGTAACAAAATTTTAGAAAGCTGCTTTAAGAAATATTAAGAAAGGCGTCCTAAACGAAGCCTTAGTGTTCTGGAGTATCGAAGGAGGGGAGTCCCAAACCACCATTTTCCCAAGGCATACAAGTGGTCTTCAAAAAACTGGATGATTTGTGTTGTTAGCACCATTTCCATGAAGAACATTGTTAATGAACTCATTAACCTTTCTTATTAAGCCTTTCAAAAGAGAAACATAGCGAAGTTAGTAATATAAATAATTCCAAATAGTAGATATTATTAATTGAAATATGCCAAAAAAATAAACAAAAAGAGTTTTGAAACAAACTATAAGCAAGAACCATAGTAGCTTAAGATTCAAGAGAATTTTATTGTTAATTAATTGAAGAAGAGAAAAAAAAAATGATAGGCCACATTCATGGGAGGAGTTAAGGGAGGGGACCTAAAAAAATTTCTTATTCTTTTTATTTTTTATTTTTATATTATTATTATTATTTTATTAAAATATAATCATAATTATCTATTTTTTATTTATCTCTTTATAACTCTGACTTTTCTATTAAAATAAGTTACTTTTAAATATTATAATAAAAAATTTATCATAATAAATTAAAAATTTTAGAATTATTTTAAGATCAATCAATATAATATAAGTTAAGAGTTTTACCACGAAATAAAATTAGAGAGAAGTGAATGAACGATATTTTGATTTTTTTTTAATATATTGATAATAAAGTAATTATTTAATGACAGTATATCTTATAAATTGAAGCTTTATTTATCATCATATTTCTAATATTTTTAAATTAAAAAAATTAGATAATTTTTTTTAAACTCCAAATGCTGGCCTCAAGAGCAAATAAAAGAAAATCACGAGAATATCTTAAATATTTAATTTGTATCTCAACTAGAAAAGTTTTCTGACTCCGACTTAGGCCCTCATTAGGGAATTTTTATTGCGTCCTCCCACCTGACGTAGAGATACGTCCTCCCAGAGCTAAATTCTCGCTAAAAAATGAGAAATACCGAGCAAATACCGAGCAATACCAAACAATAACGAGGAATATCATCATGTGAAGACCAATACCGAGTTATACCGAGCAATACAAAAAAAATACCTAGTTTTTCCTAGAAAGAACTCGGTATTTTTTTTTGTATTGCTCGGTATTGCTCGGTACAGCTCGGTATAACTCGGTATTGGTCTTTACATGATGATATTCCTCGTTATTATCAAATAATACCTAGCAATACCGAGCAAAAACCGAGTTTTTTGATGGTGGGAGGACGTATCTCTACGTCAGGTGGGAGGACGCAATAAAATTATACTGTGAGGACACCAAATGACTTTTTCCGTTCGGTTTTATCTCTGTAAACAATAAAAACACAACGAAAAATTGCACTTTTATTGTTCATAAAGAAATATCAGTGTATAATTGCTTAATAATAAATATATTATAGGCCTCCATACTAACAGATGAAACGACCAAATTCCACATTGATGTGAGTGACAATGGGCGCACCATCATCATCCCCCCTTCTCCATATTCCTCTTCTTCAACATTAAACAATTAATGCCTATTCAATTCTCCAATGGCGACAACCTCATCTAAAAGTCTCATATACTCAAAAAGAACTTTACAGCTAATAGATTCAAAAGCTTTCTCCATAGTTCCAATACTTATCCATCCAAGTAGGATATTCACAACAACAATAAGATCCCCCAAACTGGATTGGGGGTGTAAACGAGTTGAGTAAAGCTTGAGTCACGTCTGATTTGAGCTTGAAACTGATTAATTAACCGAATTTGAGCTCGAGATTTATTCTATGAGTTCGAACAGACTCACGAGCTAACTTGTTTATTATGAAAGATAGAAATAATTATTATTCAAATAATAATTATAATAAAATAAAATTGAGAAATAAAAAATAACTTATTATAAAAGAAATATTTTTATTAACTTTGTATTTAAAATTCCGAATACTAATATATTTTAAATATAATTTATATTAATTTCTAAACAAGCCAGCTCACGAGCTAGTGAATTGAGTCAAGGTTGGCTCAAGCTTGACTTATAGAGTTGTGCTCATAAGTCATTTATCGAACTAAGTCCGAGCCCATTCAACAACCGGCTTGCTCCTACTTATTCCTTTTAACATGTTTGTCTCATGGAATAAACCTATTCTTCAGACCTAGATGATTGATGCTCATCTTTTCTTTATACATACAGAGGCAAATTAGGACGCACCACATTACTTTTTTATTGTGTATCAATACTATATACCGTTGTATACTGGGTGATGTGGCATATTCTAATTCATATCTGAACTGTCTGATGACCGCACGCAATAAGGAAGTGAAAGAAATTCACAGCTATGAGTATATGATTAGTTGGAGTCAGAAATCGATTGGAATCTTATCCGTTAAAGCAGCTTTTAATAAAAAAAACAGAAAGGAGAATCCATCAAATCTTTAAGCCCCATGTTAGAAACCAAAATTTAACCCATAGCTTTAGCTAAAGAATATATAAAGAGTCTTCGATCATGTACCACTGACATGCATGTGCGATGAATGATCAAATCATTCATTTCATCTCAGAGTAGTTCAAAAATAGGAGTCTAGAATGTAGCACACATACAGGCTGCTTGTAATAATAATATTATAAAGTGAGAAGGGAATTACTCTGTAGTCTGTACAGCAATCATAATTCTTTATAACTCATCTTAGTCCGTTGGTTGAGAGCTTAGGCTATCAACTAATAGGTCTTAAATTTAAGTCTTGTGTATGCGAAGCGTGTGTGAATCGAAAAATTATTATATGTGGCCACTGAACGCCGTTCGGAGATCAACTATAATGCACCACATCACTCCTTCGCTCGGTACAACGGCTTGATAATGCTCGGTACCGTTGACATGACGCATTCTGATTGGTCTCCGGATTATGTTTTATGTCCAGTCTCCGCACAATAATTTCTCGTGAGTCTGCATTAATTAACCTCAATGTCCCAAAAAAAATATTGATTTGATGATTTTCAATTATAAACATTATAGGAGCTATAAAATGTGGAATGATTCAAATCTTTCTTTATGTAATAATATGAAATTATTTAAAATTATAATCACACGCAAATGAAGTAGAATATCATTATGCCTTTCCTTGAATGATAGAATCATTAAAAAAAGCTGACCGTTTGATCAAACTCAAATATTATTAACCCATATAAAACATATTGGCTTTTAAATAGAGTACATGAATAGAGTACATGAAGATCATATTACTTTGGATTAGGAAAAAACGAGTTGAACCTAACAGGAGTTAGAGCTAGCTCAAACTCAAACTTGACTCGTTAGCTCAATATCAAGCTCATAAAACAAACTCGAGCTTGATTCACTAGAAAAATGACGGGTTTGAACTTAACTCGTGAGCTCAACGACGAGAGCTTAATGAAGAAGAAAGCTATGAGAACTCGTAGGAGAAAATCAAGATTATTAGCTTTTTTTTCTTTCCTAAAGGCTAATGGGGAAGAGGGTTATGGGAGATGAGTAGATGGATCACGACAAGATTTTTAGAGGTATAAACTGCAAAGTTTTGGTATTAATAGAGTAGCTCGATGAACAGCGAAACTTCATTTAACTCAAACTCAAGATTGTAAAATATACAAACTCGATTATAAGCTTGAACTCGAGCCTGAAACTCTATAATCTCGACTCGCAAACCATCAACGAGCTGAGCTAAAGTCTATTCACAAACCAGCTCGACTCACTCATACCCCTACTTCAACTACAAACCTAGGGCAAGCAAAGCATTCATAGTCTTCCCCATCTCTTCTTATCTAGCTAGCACATGGCCTTATGACGAAGAAGTAGATTATATAAGAAATCAACATGACTTGCCAGCTATTTCTCTCCTCCCAAACACAAAAATGTGCTAATCAATTATTTCTACAGATCAAAATACAATAATAATAATCAATGAAACATTAATAAAACTCTGAAGTCAGGCGGTGGCAGAATTATAGTTTAAGATGAGAAAGGCTTATGCTAAATTTAGATGAGATAAAAATAATTGTGAGAGAATTTAAAAATTAAACAACATATTATATATATAATTAAAATTTTAATATAAAGAAGTGAAAAGCACCTACAACGCTTTAATGATTCACAGCTCTAGCTCTCCATCTACTCATTAATTGTAACGCACCATCAAACTTCAAAAAAAAAAAAAAAATCTAAAATTTAGACTCTAACATTTATTCTATTAGTTATAATAGAAATATCTAACATTTTATTTTTTATAATATAATTAACAGTAAGTATTTTTATAAATTTTAATTTATAAATAAATTAAAATCACATCATTTTCTATCATTTAAGTATAATAAAAATAACACAATATAATTAATTAAAAGTATATCAGCAATTTCTGTACAACAAAATTTTAATTTATTGCTGTTACGTTTGAGACAGTTTTTTTATTACTTTTTAAAACAACTTTTTAATAAAAAAAATTTAATTTTTGTACAACAAAATTATTTTAAGAAGCATACAAAACCTTAAAGCAACCAGGAAACTTAAATTGATCCACCCGTCCCAATCGTATGCTGTATGCGTACTTATAGAACAGGTCTGATCTATAAGTATTTGATTGGACAGTGCCCCATTATTTTCTTTAGATGAATTTCAGTAAATATTCCTCAGAATAAACACCGAAGCAAGATGAAGGCTTCGTTTGGGTCCCGGGTTTGGGACGGTTTTTTTACCGCTTCTTAAAGCATCTTTTTAACATTAAAATTTAAATTTTTATATCAAAAAGTTATTTTAAGAAGCATTAAGAAAGCTGCCCTCAAACGAAGCCGAAATCTTTATAAGAACAAAATAGTAAAGTGATACGCAGATAAAAAAACACTAAGAAACAAGAAAAAAATTTTTTTTTTTGATCACCTACTTGGATAATCAGGACGTCGGCAGCAGATCAAAGATAGAGAAAAAGCTGGTTCTGCTGGTAAGAATAGATGGTCCTCTGCTACGCAAAAAGATGGAGCCAACTAATTTTGCTCGCAGGCATTGGACTATTTCTCACAGATAAATCCACGTTCAATGCTACTTTCAGCCACATGGCCCTTGGCCCACTTATACGACTTTAAAATTAATGCTCCCTTAGCATAATTGATCTTCCCCTAATAACTGATCTGATCCCTCACTTAAATACAGAAACCAGGCTGGCATTAATTAGTGAAAACCAACAGTTGCTCAACAGGGATAAGCTATTGGTTCCTTCTGCTGTTCCATGCTTTCCACAGAACAATTCCACTTCCTATAAACAATCAGGTTCACAGATCATCCAAGGGGGATGTCACAGAGCACATATAAATTGGTCAACAATGGAATTGTAACCACAGAGAGAGAGAGAGAGAGAGAGAGAGAGAGAGAGAGAGAGAGAGAGTACCTTCATGAGCTGCTTTACCTGCAGCTAGCCTTGGAGGAGTTATGGGAAAGGCAAGCAAATGGCTCCGGGGCTTGTTGATAGGCAAGAAGGAGAAGGAGAAGGTGAAGGGTGGGAATTTGACGATGGGATTGACTGCAGAAAACAGATCAGCTTCTGTAGCAGTTCCAGCAACTAAGGAGAAGAGGAGGTGGAGCTTCCGGAGATCGGCGGGAGCTGCAAAGGATTTGAATTCGGCAGAGCCAAGAATAAGTGTCCCTTGCCGTGAGTTATTTGATTCAGAGATTGATCAGAAGAGACAAGCCATGGTTGTAGCTGTGGCCACTGCAGCAGCAGCCGATGCTGCGGTGGCTGCAGCACATGCTGCGGCAGCAGTAGTGCGTCTCACTGCTGTGGCAAATGGTAGAAAAACAAGGGCCGCCTTTGAGGAAGCTGCTGCTGTCAGAATACAATCTGTCTTCCGATCATATCTGGTACTCACCTTCTCCTGTCCATGAAACTTCATATAATAATTTCTGAAGAAGCATTATATAAACGTAACTTGTCTCCTGCAGGCAAGGAAAGCATTATGTGCATTGAAAGGATTGGTAAAATTGCAAGCATTGGTGAGAGGGCATTTGGTCAGAAAACAGGCTACTGCAACCCTCAGATGCATGCAAGCACTTGCTAATGCGCAAGCTCGGGCTCGGGCAAAAAGAATAGGGATGATCGAAGAGTCACAAGCTACTATATCACTAAGGCAGCAGAATTACAGGAGATCGCCACAGCATTCCCGTTTCAGAAAGTCATTTGTAAGTAAATTTCTGATAGTATTGTTTTTCTTATACCTCAGGTAGAACAGAATTCCTAAGGAATTTCTTAAAGAAATTTTATGGGGGGATCTCTTGTGAAATTTGTGTGTTTACTAGAACAAATCCTTATGAAAAAATAGACTATTTACATCAGAATTCCTGAAAATGCAAAAATCCTAATACCAAAAAGGATTTATCTTTAGCTTTTACAGAAAATCCCCACAAAATAACTGTTGAATTCCTCAATGGGAGGAAAGTTGCGCATGAAATTTCTATGAGGAATTTGTCCCTTTAAGCACTAAGGATGTAGATTTGAGTGCCCCTGCCATGCTAAAGTAATTTCCTAGGCAGCACTTAAAGTGCAGTTGTCTCTCTAATTCAATTTTCTATTTCTTAAAACTTCCTAAGCAGCACTTAAAGTGCAGTTGTCTCTCTAATTCAATTTTCTATTTCTTAAAACAAATGCTTCATGGTCCAGGAAATGAATAGGAACGAAGACGAGAATGTCAAAATTGTAGAGATGGATCTTGGGGAGACCAGAAGCACTTCAAAGGGCAGAAGCAGTTATTCCATAGGACAAACTGAGAGCATTGACCAGATATTTTCTATATACAATAAAGCTACCTGCAGACCTAGCAAGGCCGATCTCCCACCACAGTTCTCACCTGCCCCATCAACCTTAACTGAGATGAATCCCATGAGCCCCCGAGCATACAGTGGCCACTTTGAGGAGTTCTCCTTTGCCACAGCACAAAGCAGTCCACACCTATCCGCCATGTCCATGCCCACACACAACTTTTTTGACTATCCCAATTACATGGCTAACACAGAATCCTTCAGAGCTAAGGTACGGTCACAAAGTGCACCAAGGCCAAGAATTGATACTTATGAGAGGCAATCAAGCAGGAAGAGACCGTCGGTGGAGGGTAGAAATATTCCAAGGGGAATTAGGATGCAAAGATCCTCTTCTCATGTTGGTTTGACAGCCAATAGTTACCAATATCCATGGTCAATCAAGTTTGATAAGTCCAACATGTCTCTCAAAGAAAGTGAATGTGGTTCAACAAGTACTGTACTCACAAATTCAAACTACTGCAGATCTCTAGTCGGGTATGAGGTAAGAATAAGTACATGGCGTGTAGCCATGGCGTTTGTCTTTTCCAAAGGGAAGCTTTGACTGAATGATTCATCCTTTATTGTTGCAGGTCCACGGGAATAATTACTGACATCATTCATCTCTCACAAATAATATCTTCTGACAAGCGTAACAGCAATAACTGCAAAAGATACATCGTAGTCCTTATTTCAAAAGGACAAACTATTATGTGCGGAGTTTTTATGTTGTCCAGAGACCAATAAAAATACGCCACATTACCTCAAAAGTATATCGCGCTCGGTACCAAGCGGTACCGGACGGTTCTCCCGTCCGATGTCTGCACAGAATAATCTCTCCTCCAGAAGACATTTCCGAAACCGATATGTTGATTTTCAATCTACAAAGAAATAAACATTAAGCTCCTTAGTATAAATATAGTTTATAGCTTTTGATCATGCAGTCATATATGCACGTCTATGTTTGCTTCTTCAAGACCTAAATGAATGGAGAGTGTTTAAGATGTTCATGTAATTCTGACTAAGGTTTCGTTTGGGATGGTTTTCTTATTGGTTCTTAAAATAAATTTTTAGTACAAAAGTTTAAAATTTTATACTGAGAAGCAGGCTTAAGAAGCAGTAAAAAAATTGTCCTAAACGAAGCCTGAATGTCCTTTTAGAATCAATCATATTCTTTGAATAAAGAGTAAGCGCATACTAAGTCCTAAAAGGCCTAGGATTATTGCCTCCCAGACTGTGTACCACCTCCACCATAGTATTGTTTTGTAGTCTCACGTGAAAATTCTGCAAATGTCATCCCAGGTCTCAATCGAGAGGACAAAGGTGGGATACTTCTGAAGATTTCTTGAACTATATGGTTTGAGTCTCCAGATCCAACCATGTGACCAACTAGGCAAGCATCATTGCTTGGCAAATACTCCTCATCTTTCACTTCGGCATCCATGAGATAGCTAGGAATAGGAAGCACTTTATTCCAAGGCGGTTGCAGGAACACAACAAAGGTCTCTCTACTTAGGCTTTCAATCTCTGAAGGTCTGCCAACTGAATGAAGTGTTGATCGAAGCTTTCCATTTGATAGGATATCAGCTGATTCCCCTACTTGAATAATGAAGCTCTCAGGTGAAGCTTTCACCAGTAGAACCCTATCATTATTAGAGTCATATAATTGCAAGTATGTATGATCATCTGGAGAAGAACAATCTTTGAAGCAAAAAGAATCATCCAGCCCGCAAGATGACAGGAATAAAGGAGAAGTCAGGACAGTGAAAATTCCATAGTCATAGTGCCATTGTTGCCACAGATTTGAGAAATATTTCCTGCGACAACTCACTCCAGTAGTGCTTATTTTGCTGCACAAGAATTGCTCATCCTCGCTTTTTATAAAATTGGGAAGAACTTTATTATCTGATGACGTTGAAAAATGCAAATTTGTAAGGCTTAAGGTATTTGATAAATTAATAACAGTTGAGGTAGTTGATCTTGCCTTTGATATTGACCCTTTGGTTCTCTTGTTCTCTTCTTTTAGGAGGAGGTTATCCAGTACAGAATGATAGTGAATGAGGCGCCCTTTTGCAGTACCAGCATCTAATATACTTTGCCCTAACTCTTTACCACCAATCAAGTTATCACATACCCGTGCCAACTGAAACCCTAGTTCCATCATGCATAAGCCTAGTTCTCTGAATATGTTGCCAATCAATTGATATTCATGACCAAGAAACCCCTGCCAATCATCAACAGTTCTCCTTTTCTGCATGTCCTCAATATCTTTCTGTCCATTGTTAAAGAGTGGTGATACTGACTCTAAGTCCGAAAATTGCTCATATTTCAACTGCATTGCAAATGATGAGACAGCTCTATCAAGATTCCTCATGGATACATCACTGCCCAAACCAATATCCTGGAAATTACATGATCATTATTTCCAAAAGCACTAAACATATCAAGACAAGAAAATGGAATTTTCTACAAGGAACCAGTCATAGTGCCGGCAGATTTTGACGGTTTTATTGCATCATTGATGTAGTCAAATATTTATGTAATTTGTATGACTTTTGGTTAATTATGTATTGTGATTTTCATTTTGATTACCCTATGATGGAAGACAACTAGTGATCATGCTAGGTTGGTGCTCTTAGGATCGCCTATCTCTTTCCTTCACTTTGTTTCTTTGGGTTTTACCTTGATTGGCTGCTGGGTAGATTCCTCTTGGGCCTTTTTTCCTCGTTATTCCCCCTTGGCAGCTGTCCTTTTGATTTCTGTGTTCATTGGATGCTGTGTTGATACTTCAGTTTCCCCTTGGTAGCTGCAGTTTTGATGTGTTCCTAGTAGCTGGATGAGAGGTGCTTTAATTTCCGGCATTAATCGCTTTTTTCCTATAAAGAGGGGCTATTTTCTTGCGGTTTAGAGAGTTTTTTAGTGAAGTGTTTGCATACAAATCTGCGGGTTCTTCTAGCTTGAGAACTAGCCTAATTTCCTCTTTCCCTCTACTACTTCATCTCGGTTTTCTACCTCTTCTTCTCTTTTCACGGTACCCGCCCCATCTATATCATTCTTCTCTTATGAGCTTAGTGGTGTTTGCTGTCATGTTTTGGTTGGTATTTGCTGGAGGAGGGTGAACTTGTGCCGGATCATTTCAGTGGTGGAATCCGGGTTAGATCTTTCATTTGAGCACCTATCCTAATTTTTTCGAACTTTGCATGTAAGATGACCCCACGTAGCCGACACAATGGAGAAAAATGATTCATGTAGCCGACCTCACGTAGTGGGATAAAGGCTTGATATTGTTGTTGTTGTTGTTGTTGTTGCATGTAAGATGACCACTTGTTGGTTGTTCTGAGGGTAGCCTTATTTACATTTTCCTACGTGTTCTTCCCTATAGATTTCGTAAGCTACTTTCTAAAACTTATTTGTACTTTTAGTTTTTTAACATGTGGATGTTTATGCTTTATTAAAAAGAAAGAATTTTGTAATTGCTTTCCTAAATGTTCTCCATAAAATATTTAGAAACTTAGGTTGCATTAATCATACATTAGTTGCATAAGGAATAAATTAGCAGAAATATGAAAAAGTGGAAGAAAAGACACCTAATGGTTTAATTTAGAGATCTATGTCCAATAATGGATACGAGGCTATGATAGCAAATATTGTAAGTTTAATATGATAGTTTTGAAATAGGCATTCATTTAGCCCCAGATATCAGTGATACCGCACACTGCACCGGAGAACCTCAGACCTCTGGCTATTCATGGAGAAAGGTAAAAAAGATCTTCAAGAGTTATTGGAAGATTACAAACTACATTATATGAATATTTCTAAACTATACATTTGCGAGTCAATAACATAAATTTTCAATTAAAGAAATGAAGCATTTGTAGTGGCTTTGGCAGCCAACTATATTAGGCCTTTGGTATACCAAAAGCCACCATTATTCATTTTATCCTTTTAGCAGGTATTCAGTAAATGGCTAAATTTTCATGGCTACTGCCAGCTATAACTATGTAATCAAATAATATGAATCGAATGTTCTTCAGGGTTCGTTTATATTAAAGCATCAGAATTTGATTATGTTAGATTCATGGGACTTCGAAGCTTTCAAAGACCAAGTTGGCTATACTCAAGAAGCATGCATTAGCCTGCTTAGAGTTGTTGCAGAATTATGCCTTCGATTTTTCAAAAGATAAATGAAGACAAGTTGAAACGGTTCTTCATTGAGAAAGTCAAACATCAGCTTTTAGAGCTTTCAAGAAGCCAGAAAGAAAGTTTTGATTTGTAGAAGGAAATATTATTTTCATTCAACAAAAATCACAAAATAAAACTTCCCAATATCATATAAGTAAATATTATGCTGTATGATTAGAGTTTAATTATATTTAAAGGAGGGCAAGAATTAGATCATATCTTAAATGCATTATCATTTTAATTTTGATTCGCTTAATGAGGGGCCATGGTGGGGAATGAGCTCATAGTTAAACAATAACAACAATAGCAAGCCTTTATACCATTACGTGCTACTATGTGAGATCAAAAAGTCATGAATCTTTTTTCTCCATTGTGTTTGATTAGAAGTCAAATTCTCATTAAAATCTAATAAAAAATGACATTTTTAATACTTTTTAACCAAATTCTTTTAGGTCCATTAATTTGTTTCTTAACATAGGTCAGATCTAATATATCTACACGCCTAATCGAGTCATCGGAAGGCCACAGTTTTATATAACCAAACCATCAAAGGTGACTCTCTCTGATCTTATCAACCATTAGAGCTACTCCAACCTATTTACACATGTTTATTTCGCATTCTGTCTCTAAGAGTAAAGCCACTCATCCACCTGAGAATCCTCATCTCTACAATACTTAACTTAATTCTATGCTTCTCTTTTAATGGCCAACATTCTACTGCTTAAAGTATTTTAGGTCTTACCACCATATTATAGAATTTTCCCTTAAATTTGAGGGATACTTTTCTATCACACAACGGGTCCGCTGCATTTCTCCACTTCAACAATCCAACTTGAATGTAATCCAACTAAAATGGGAAAATACTTAGTTAAACCACCTTGTGTTTAAACACAGGTAACAACTTCAAGATACATATCTTTAATAACTTGAATATAAGCATTATTAACTCTTTTCTTTTCTAGAATTCTCCAGAGCACTTCTCTTGGAACTTTATCATATGTTTTTTTCTAAATCAATAAATATCATATGTAGATCCTCCTTATTCTCTCTATATTTCCCCATCAAACCAATACTTACTAAGGTAAATAAAAACCAATACCTAATAGGGTCAATTCATAGTGCGTTTAGAGGATTGTGCTTTTACAATTATGTGTTGATCGACTTCATAGGTTGTGCTCAAGCTTCTCTTATGGCTTATTTCATTATCTTCGGTTTTTTCTTTCAACGAACCATTATGAGGTTGGATCACAACTTTAGAACTAATTTTTCTCATGTTCAATGAGTAAAATAATTAACTCTATTTTCTCAAAATCAAGAGAGATGTAGCATTAAGAGATAAATATTCGGCTTCATTTAGGGTTTCAAGAGACCTATTATTAAAAAATATATATTATTTTGGGAAATGGGCCATGATTTTCCTACTTCCATAATGATGAGAGTTTCACATCAGGAAGCCTATTCCTTAGGTTCTTAAAATTTCATATACTTTTCGAGAGGCTACATTAAGGATACTAAAAATGATGTTTTAAAACTATATGTGCAATGAACGATTTAACAATATATATATTTGCAAATAAATATGTATGCTAAAATTGATTGAGCAAAGTGTAAGCAATCAACATGATGCTCATAAAAGTTTGTAGGAATATTAGCTAAATTTGATTAGATTTAGATATTCAGGTTCAATTGTAACAATTTCAACAAACTCTAATGCAAAACAAATTAAAGAGCTAGTGAATTCAAAGCAAATAATAGGGAGGTTGGTGCTTGGGTGGGTGAGAGCGTCTCACCGTGAAATAGTCTGATGCACAATATAATAACGTCAAATGAGAGGCTATACTAATTTGTCCATCTTCCATCTTCTTCAATTTATCTATTCTTGATACTGAATGATCTAAGTATGGCTCAACTCAAAGAGAAAAAATCATTCAACCACACCTAAATGTAGAACAAGATGAACTATCACTCAACATCTTCATTTTATCTATTCCACTTCCACGGCTTAAGAGAAGAAGATGTAGAAGATTAAAGAGGCCATAGTAAATAAGTAAATAAAGAAGAGAAAAGGAGGAAAGGAAGTGGTGGTGGAGGAAGAGATTGGATGAGACGGGGAACTAGGTTAACTAGCCAAGGAGGAAGGTAGGAGAAAGTGAGGGAGGGGAAGAGGGGGGAGAAGAGTATTTGCATAAGAAATTTCTATTTTCAAATTGATCATCTTTCTCCATAAAGTAATACATAGGACTATAGGCTATGCGCTATATCATGTGTTATTTTATGTTATGGATATGTACTTTTGATTAAGTCATAAAGGATGTCATTTTAACTCAAAAAATAAAATAATTGTTGTATCCCCCCGTGTACAAAATAATAAGAATAATTTTTTTATCAAATAGAAAACCCATGAGACAAACTCCTATCACATTAGGAAACCTTTAGGCTACTTCAACAAGTTTTACAACCCACTTATTAGAGCTCATGACCATTCACTTCAGAAAACCCACAATTTCGATCAGATCGGAGCATAAGGGTAATACAAAGGTGGTTAGGCTTCATCTCAATATCCAAGGATAAGCTAACACACAAAAGGCTACATAAGCAAATTGTTGTTAATGCAAGGAAATAGTAAATGAGAACTATAAATGCTGAACAACTAAAAGCCAATTAAAACAAATCAAGTGCATTTGTAACCAACAATATGAGACTCGCAGCCACTGCATCCCTTTAATGGCCATGCGAAATGTGTCTTGGGTGTCGATGCCTATAATTACATATGAAATAAAGCCACATTGAACCTACCTATCTAAATAAATAACATAAGCAAGCACTTAAGCATGATACACAAACATGCCTCAAGATTTGATTTGTTGTGGTAGATTTTGTAATGGTTCAGTCATCTCACTTGACATAAGAACTCACAATATAATTTAATGAAAATTGTCTTAGTATAGCTTATGCCATATAGCATAAAATGAATGAATCAATATTGATGGACCAACTTTATAAACATGAGGTCCACTGCTCAACAAGGAAAAAAAAGGGTGGGCGTAGGGGCAACATGAGCATGAAGCCATGAACAAAAGAAGGTTCTGGATGGCTGATCACAAATGAAAGGAGAAGAGCTAGGAGAAACGGGTCATTTAAGGAGTTTGTGATCAACATGAGATTGAACTTTGCCCTAATATCACTAATGAAGAAGACAATGAAGAGAATTGAATTATATGAGGAAGAAAAGAAGTAAAGAATATGTGGACAGGAAGAAATGAGATAGGAAGCCAGTGACTAGTTTAGAAGAAATTAATTTACTTCAAAATTCAATATTCAAATCCTATGTCATGATTTCCTATTATAGATAAGAGTCATGTATTATTATATGCCCAACATAAACAAGAAATTGAAAACTAACATAATTGATAAAAACAAATAAAATTTATACTAATTTTTCAAGATTTTTGAAATTTTAAATCCTACTATTTCAATAAATCTTATTTCATCCCCATTTTTTTTATTAAATTCAGGCAATGTTAAAGCTGTCATTCACATGATTTATTGAATTTCTCCCTCTCTCTCACAAATCTTAAATCCAAAAATAAATGCTGGACAATTTATCCTAATTCAGCAAAATTTAACTGTTGTCATGTCCAAAAAATTTAGATTTTAATCCTCTCATGATTGACTAAATCTAAATTGATAGGATTTACTGAATCCTATTGAATTAAATCCTACTGTAACCAAACAACCCTAAAATTAGCTCCTAATCAAACATGGCCTTTATTTCATAAACATCAAGGTGCAAACATCTCATACCCTGCAGACATTTTCTAGAACTTTAGCAAATCTGCGGACTTCAACAACAACATACCTAGTAATCCCAACAGAAGAATTATAAATTAGCAGCAATAACATCACCCAATAAAAGCAAGAATATTAGACAACATCATCTAAATGGACATAACAAGAAAGAAACTTGGAAATCTCGAAAGGGATAAATGAGAGTACAACATAGAAACGAACCAACCGAACTAGCGTAGAAGGATGCAAAATGAGAAGCTTACCTTGAGCACTTGCGCTCGTTCCTTTTGACCAAGGAGAGCCAACTTCCGTGCAAGAGGGAGAAGATCCCGCCGCAAAGCCGGAGCCTTCGGAACTCCGGTGATGGCGAGAAGGCCAGGACCCGTCGGCCCTAGAGCTCGCATGACACCGCCGGAGATGAATTCGATGCTCTCCAGCTCTTCGCAGGAATGAGAGGAAGAAGAAATCCTTGAAGAGGATAGGAGGACGAGATCGGAGTAACGGAGCTCCAATGGCTCGAAAACCTCTGCTTGTGTTTCCATCGCCGCCGGCGCGAAGCGGAAATCGCATGCTATTTGACAACAGAGACGCAGTGCTGTTAGGGCTTGACTGGGAGAACATTTAAGGCTTGTAAAGGCCCATATGTTTAGAAGCCCATTCAGGGGTCGGCCTAGCCCAACTTATTTTTGCAATTAACATGCAGCTTAGAGAATATTAATTATTTGCATGGTTTTTGTAATGATTAAATATTAAATTAAATAAAAAAATAATAATATTTATTTATTTAGTTATTAGTTGTATAACTAACTATACAATTTCCCCTCTCTCTATCGACTCTTTTGTTAGTCATATATTTATATTTATTTTAAATAAAATAAAAAAATTAAAATTAATCATTATTATTTAAATTTTAATCAAAATATGCGGACCAAATTATAATTTCACTATAATTTACATTGCAATTCACATTTGGCTATTTGTATAAGGGCTTGCTATATGATGAGATAGGATTGGCTATTGGATTGTTTGATTTATTTTCAATTCTAATAAGACTTGACTCATATATTTGGTTATTCAATTTGATTATTTTCTATTTTTTTAATATTAAATCTTAAGTAAACCTCTATAATAGGCACTCATGCATAAATAGTTATATTTGTATGTATGATCACATTGATGTATAAATGCATTAATATTGTTATTGGCTAAAAAATTTGTGGTTGTAGAGTATCAGAGTTTTTTTATGTCTTAGCTTTGTAAAAGATCCAATTTGTATAAATAGATGAATGAAAAGATACGAGTGGCACCAGAGTTATTACATGAAAATTTTGGAAAGAAAAGAATTATGTAGTCTTACTCAACTGAAAATGATTATATATTATATAAGTGTTGGTTATGAAAGATTACAAGTTCTTTAACTTGGAGACTAGAAGATTACAAGTTTGGAGAATCCACAGAAAATATGGCAGAGTTTGTATAAGTTGAAAGTCATTTAAATGGTTGTGGTCAAATGCTAACGACTTGACATTATTGGTCAGGCAACGGTAGTTTGATGATGTGATCAGGCGTCAAGTTAATTTCCAATGATAATTGAGTAGCGATGGTTAGACAATTGTGGTTGGGATAATGATAGTTTGAAGATGGTGAATGGTTTACACTAGTAATACGCTCAGTTAGGTGGAAGTTCTATGGAGGCTGTCAAGAGATGAATGACTGACAACGGGGTTGATCGATGAAGGTCTAATGATCGAAGTTGGATTGTGGTTCGATGGCGACAATTAGTTAGTGGTTTAAAACGATGATGCTCAAGTGAATTTTTGATATTCTTCAAGGTTTTGAGTTTTCTTTAATCTTTAGACCAATGTCTCCATTTTTGTAGAAAGTTTGATGAATATTTATAAATTTTTGAGTAGCATGTCTCATAAATATAGAGAAATCTAAAGCATTCTGGTGGCCAACCTTATTAATTCATTGATCATAAAGCGTTCATTCAACATTTAAGTATCTTATTGCTGTTGTAATTAAGCAATCTTGGGCTTGTTGGTTTTTTCTCGTCGAGATGCCCAACTTGATTGTAAGCATGCTAAATTTGAAGATCACTTCATACTTCAATTAATATTCTAAAATTTCCAATGCTTTAAACTCTAGATTTGTATCTATTTGAGCTTGGATCAAAACATTTTTTTTAATGTCGTTGGATTCGTACCATCGAGCTCGATCAGTGCGACTATAAATTTATTGAAATGAGAGTATGGATAGTCATGAATTTAATTCTAAAACTTTGAATTCATATGTGTATCTAGATTCGTACTTGATTAATCTAATTTTTAATGATGTTTTAAATATAATTATTGTACTTACACTTGAATCCTCTTAAGCAAACTTAGCTCTAAGTCAACTAAAATTGATTTGAAAACCTATCAACGTTGATTATGAGTTAAAACCAATCAAAATTTTGAATGAACTATACTTTTTAATCCAAATTTCACAGTCATTCATAACAATAAAAGAATTGGGCTTTTTTCATAAATATCACTAAACTCTTACGTATTTACTCATAAAATTTAAATAATTATATTTAATCATATAACATCTTAGCATTTGAATGCTTTTAAAATAGATTGAAGGTAATCAGCCCATGTGCAGAACGTTGAGGGATATATAGCGTTTCATGTACCTGACTTTTTGATACGATGAAGGCTACACACACAGATCCACCCTTTGGGCTGGAAGAATGAATATTAGGCCCAGCAGGCCTCATTTAACGGAACAATTATTAGGTCCGGACATCAGATGCAGCTCTACATCCGGATGTCAATAACATGTCACCACGTGCTTTTACTCCTTACCGCGCGGCCCGACGACCCGACCTGGACCGGAACCTTGTATTGTTATGTTCATGTATTGCTATGTATTGCTCGGTATTGCTAGGTATTGCTTGACAATAACGAGAAATACCGCTCTATCAAAACCAATACCTAGCATTACCTAGCAATACCTAGCAAAACCGGGGTATTGCTCGATATTGCTAGGCATTGGTCTTGACAGAATTGTATTTCTCGTTATTGCCGAGCAATATCGAGCAATACCCCGGTCTGCACAAATCAGCCAATACATAGCAATCCCGGGTCCGGTCCGGGTTGGGTCATCGGGCCGCACGGTAAAGAGTAAGAGCACATGGCACCATTTTACTGGCGTACATATGTAGAGCTACGTCAGGACACCGGACCTAATAAAAATTCCATTTAACGGGCCATAACACCGTGAGTCCATCATATTCTACGGTCTGTTGGATCAGGTTGGCCCGGTATAGCTAGATTAACCGAGGATTCCAAAGTAATATTTGAGAAATAATTCATGCATGATTTAGGATTCAGGAAACTAACTAAATGAATTTGCTTCAAAAGGAATAAAGAAAATAATCATAAAAACATCTTAAATGTAAGCTTATTAATCAATCTATTGGGCCGGGTCAAGTTGGGTAGATTAGTAAACTTAGGCTTTGTTTTGTTGTGGACAGAAGTAAAACACCACAACGAAATAAATACGAAAAAATAGAAATGCAGCCGAAAGTAAAGAACACCATGATTTAGCGTGAAAATTTTTGAAATAGGGAAAAAACTGAGCTAAGATTAGTGGCAACAATACAACCCTGATTGATCAACACAATTAGATTTCACACAAAACTAACACGTCTGGGACAATATTTTTACTATTTTTAAAATAGGCTTTATAGTACAAAAAATTCTTAAACTAGAATTTTTTGTACTAAAAATTTGCTTTTGAAAGCGATAAAAAAGGCTGTCACAAATGAATGGATGACTTTCTTACTATTTTATAAAGTTGTTATGGAAAAAATAAAATTTTAAAGTAGTTGTAGAAAACATATTCCTAATACAACTTTTTTTAAATAACAAAAAAGTAATGGCCAAACAAAAATTTCAATTGCGATCTAAAAACAAAGCAGAAAAAAGTTGTCCTAAACGAAACATTAAATATAACATTTGGTATCGCATAAATGTATCTAGCTAGGTTGGGTCGAATGTCTTGCCTAGCTAGTACGTTCTAATACATATATAATCTAGCTTAGCAATTTTTTTATTGATATTTTCTTAGTATTGTTTAGCATGAGTATTAATAATAAACAATAATAATAATAGAACATAAAAAGATTGATTTTATTTCCTTTTAGAAGAGAGTATTTTTTTTTTCAAATTATTAATATACCTACCTATTTATATTATCTACAAATTAAAAATTACACAAGTGACTAATATAGTGATTGTGATTTTCAATAAAGGAATTATATGTAAATTAAGATTTAAAGGGTTTTTTTTCTAATATTTAATTATTTATTAAAGTTATGATAAATATAAGGAATAAGGATAATCAGATGGCTTATAAAAGCGCTTACCTTCACCAAACATACCTTATTAATTCAAACTAATTAATACATATATGATATTATCAACGATATATATATATATATATATAATTCTTAGCTATTTCAGGGGCAGAAATTCTTTTTCCACGCTCTGCTAGGGTTTCGAGTTCTCCCCCGTCGGCGGGGGGATTTCGCTCCTCTGATCTCTCATTTCAGGAAAGTTTCTTATCTTGCTTATGTTTTTAGTTTATTGAAAGCTTTTAGCTTGGATTTTCTCTCTTTTTCGCCGGTCGTTCGGCATGGCGCCGATTAAACTGAAGGATTCCGGTTTATTGGTGGGATATCTCATTCTAAGTCTTTTCTTGAAGCTCTAGCTGGGTCTTCTTCTTCTTTCCCGGATTTGAGGCTTTCTACCTTTCGTGGCTTGCCGTCCCTTTGGGTTTCCGATGAGGAAATCAAATTAAAGAAGTTGCTGCACCGTTTCGTTTTTCTTTAGTCGGTTTTTTTTCCGTCTAAACGCCCCCCTCTCGATGCCATTCGCAATTTTTTTTTTTTTTTTAAGTTGAACGGAGAAGTGTTTGTTACGGTCCTGGATCATTCTCACATTTTGATCAAACTAGCAAATGATTTAGACTATTGTAGGGTGTTTTGTCACCGTTCTTATCTTGTTTTCAATTGTTTTATGAAACTTACTAAATGGTCACCTAGTTTGGACATCGGCATTGAGTCGTCGATCGTTCCGATATGGATCTCCTTTCCGCATCTTCGTCCTCACTTTTTCTCGCAGAGGATTCTGTTTGGTCTTGGTGAATTATTTGGCAAACCTCTAAAAATCGATGAAGCTACGTCGGTTGGCTCTCGTCCGTCGAATGCTCGTGTTTTAGTCGAACTCGACGTTACTAAAACTTACCCTAAGCAAGTTTGGTTAGGTTCTGATTCATTAGGTTATGTTCAGGAGGTGGTGTTAGATGATTTTCCACAATTTTGTGCTGTTTGTAAATGCTTAGGGCATGTATCGGGTAAGTGTCATCCTGATACTGCTTCTGGGAATCATAATGTTTCGTCTATTCCGGTTGATATTCTATCTCCTATTTGTGCTGTTAATGTCGATAAGGGTGTTGCCCCTTCTGTGACAGAAATTTTGGGTAATGTTGCTGCAAATTCTGAGACTGTTTTTGAGGCTTTACCCTCTGTTGAGCCTGCGGGTGGGTTTTCACATGTTATTTTGGCTGCTGGTGATGATGTTCCTGGACCCGAACTTGCTCAGGTACTGGGTATGGGTGGTGTTGTGAATTCTCCTGTTGTTTCTGAACCCGAACTTGCTCAATTACTTGTCGTTGATGGCGGGTTGGAGAATGTAATTGTTGTGGAGGACTCTGTTGGGTTAGGGGCTGGCGACATTGTTTCTGATGTTGTTACGGTTGGTCTCTCACCAAATTCCCTTCCCTTTTTTCCTCCTGCTTTACCGTCGACTATTATGGCTCCTTCTTCTGATGCGAGAGTTGAGGGTAATCCAGTTAGCAATAGTTTTATTGAGGTTCCTATTAATTTGATGGATTCGCATGCTTTGGTTAATCAGTTGGGCGATTCGTCTGTTTTGGACATTAGGAACCATATTAATTGGTTGAACGGATCGTCGGAGTATGAATCAGAATCTGAATTTTCTGAAGGTGGTTTGGCATCTCCGGAATTTTGTGGGGGTTCGGACCCTGACAATGATTTCACTTTGGTTCGCACTATACCTAGTATAACTGCTGCATCTCGGGGGCGATTTAGTGGGAGAGGGCGTCGTAGACGCTAATGGTTCTTTTTTGGCTGTTTTGTCCTGGCCTCTCTTTTCGGGTTTCTGTTGCTTTTAATCTGTTTGATTGGATGTTTGCGACGAGTAAAGGGCTATGATGTGGTTGGGGCTCGCGTCCCTGTGGTTCAGCTTGTGGCAACCTTTGGTGTTCTCCCACCTAACTGGATGGTCCGTGTTTGTCTTCAGGTGTGCTGGTAGTCCTAGCCGATTTCTGAGCCCGCCTTTTGGTTGTATTTTTCCGTTTTTATTTTTTCTTTCTTTTACTTTTATGTTGTAACCTTTGCTGTTTTTTATTATTAATATATTAATGTTTTTCGAAATATATATATATATATATATATATATATATATATATATATCATTATGTAAAAAAAAAAATTTCTTAGCTATTTCAAAGGTTCTATGATAGGAAATTGTGATTATTTTTCATGCAATTTTATCAATAATTCATTGTGAACATTTTAATCCATATAATTGATGATCAATATATATACAATATAGAAGAGATCAAATGTTAGGGGGTTGTAGGGGCAATTCCCCCACCACATAAAAAAAATTCTTAGATATATTGTTCTTTAAGTAATTTATTCCCCTCCATCAAATGTTAGAGGGTCTGTCAGAATTCCGGGCCTCAGGTGGTGGTATGGGGGAACTCAGGGCCTTAGGTGGTGGTCAGGCGGAGCTCAGGACCTCAAATGGTGTTCGACGGAGTCCAGGGCCAAATTAAAGTGGTGGTCCGATGGAGGTCAGGGCCTCCGGTGGAAGTTTAGTGGAGCTCATGGCCTCAGGTGGTGGTTCAGCGGAGCTCAGGGCCTCAGGTGGTGGTTTGATGGAGCTCAGATCCTTAGGTGGTGGTCCGGCAATGGTCTAGGAGGCAAGAGGCAAGAACGATCTCCGATCTCTCTCTTTTCTCCTTAGGCTTAGGGGTCCCTTTTCAAGAGGAAAGGGGGCTCTATTTATAAATTTCTTAGAGTGACATGACTCATAAATAGGTGGAAGATCAAGGGCAAATGGGGAATGGTTGGATGGACGGCCAATGTTGAATCCCTTGATCATGGACTGTTTGATGGACATTTGAATGTCTTAGTGATGTCGAAATTTGGTGATCTTGAACTCGTTGGATTCGTCTTGTCGAGCCGTTCGATTCAAATATAAGAACGTTATGTTTGGAACCCGTTTGGTAATCTAATTTGTGGTTTAATTGAACCTTCCAACAACGCTTCTAACCCTTGATTTGGACCCATTTGGGCTCAGATTGGGTTGGATTTGGTGTCATTGGGTTCATATTTTTGAGACGTTTAGTTCGACTATAACTCTATAAGTTTGCTGAAATCAGAGTTTGGATGGTCCAAATTTTAATTTCGGAAGTTTCCGACTAGATTTTACACTGAGATTCATGCCCGATCAAGATAATTTTTTGATGGTGCATGTATCAATAATCATATCATCATCAATTAAAATATCTTCTCCTATATTTTACATTTCTTATATATAAATTGACATAAATATATACACCATCAAAATAAAAATATTTTTAATTTCATAAACTTGAGAATTAAACATTACTCAACCAACTAAATAATATTCTTCATACGTCAGCTCATATCCCACTATGAGAAGGTAAGCCGACCAAATCATGAATAACATAAGAGAACAAACAGAGATTTCTCACCTTCCCAACCAGAATGCATGGTCGGTCTTCTTCCTTTTCTCCTTGATTGGACTAATTTATATGGGATAATGGGATTCCATCTCCATTTCCTCCACTCTGTGTGGTCATGAACAAATACTTATACAACATAATTGAACAAACGGCCACTGTGGTGATGCAATATACAAGAAAAAGAAGTGGATAATTGAAGCCTGCAACAGTGGCATTTGCTTATTATTGCTTCCTTTCCACTCATTATATGTCCAAAGTTTCAAATTTATAATAAAAATGTCTCACAATGATGAGTAAGAGAAAATTATTTTTGTTTTGAGCAACAAGTGAAAGCATGCAAGCCATGCAAATTGGAAGGTTGAAGAAGGAAAGGAAAATGACTGTTAATTCAGCTCGACATCACAATTCATGTTATGCTTAGGGTTAAATTTTATTTTGTCCTGCTTATTGTTGTATTGTATCTTGCTGTACGTTTTGAGTATTTTATTATGTTGTGCAATGGTTGTAAGTCTGTGGATGTTGTAATCTTTTACTCCTTTGGATAAATGGTTGTTTAAAAAAAATAAAAAATTTGTTATTCTTAGGGAGCTTGTTTACGACAGTTTTTTTGTTACTTTCTAAAACTGCTTTCTATAAATAATTTTGTATTAGAAAACCGTTTTAGAAAGCAGCAAGAAAGCTATCTTAAACAAAATCTTATTCCTTATATCTCATAATCCCTAACAAATAGTATCATTGCCAATAATTTAGCAGTTGGTGGCATGGGCGGAACCCTTTGTGGCTAGGGGGGGCAATTGCCCCCTTTAAATTTTTTTTTTTTTTTTTCATTATACTATTATTTATGTAATTTTTATTCTTTATTATAAGAGTTTTTGGGCAATTGCCCCCCTAAAAATGTTAAAATTCTATAGTCTTTAGGCAATTTTCCCCAATATAATTAAATACATTGTGTAGATACAAAGAAAAATAGTAAATCAAAATTTGTTCTAGGAGCGGAAACCCCCGCAGGGGCACTGCCCCTTGAGCCCGCGACCTGACCGAGCAGGTCGAACCCCGCCAGGGGGCGCTACCCCCTTGGACCCCCGACATATATGCAAACAGTTACTTATAAGTTTGTCCCCCTAAAAATTATGACTGATTCCGCCCCTAGTTGGTGGCTCGATCGCTGGATCATGATCATCTTTCCAGTATAGTTGAATATAATCTTATTACATGATTTTTGACAATTCTTTTATTCCTAAAAGAGTGATGTTACTACATAGTACTCTCATGTGCCAGGTTATTTTTTAAAGAATATGAGAATATTGAGTTTAATATATTGAGTAAAGTGTCTCCACACATATATTCTGATTTCTATCCTATTCACAAGCAGGAAAACCAAGTGGAGCTCTCGTTTTGGAGAGAAAGGCCAAAGGGGTTTCGACTGGAGGAGGAGATCTGTGTGGCTAGGAGATTATCATCTTTACCTGTTGAAAGGAGAGACTAAAATCTAGTATAATAATAATAATAGAGAAGTTTTTTTGAGTGATTAAGTCACTCGGTTATTCATGCTCTTACTCGGTTCCTGCATGAGATCCTTGTTCTTCGTATGCATTGGTTGTAGGCTTGAATCGCATGTGTATTCCTTCTTTATATGTTATTTGGAGAAGGTTGTTGGGAAAGAAAAACATCTAATTTTTATTTGTGCTTGTTTAGATTTGAGAATTTTCGATTTATATTTTTTGCCAAAAGAATTGAATAATCTTGTAGTTCTGTCATATCACCTTTTTTTCTACATATCAATAAAATAATTGAGATCAAATTTATCCTGCGAATGTAGAGTTCTTCGAACAACTCTCCCTGGCCTATTGGTTGAGAGCTTAGGCTTCCAACTAAGAGGTCCAAGATTCGAGTCTATGTGTATGCGTTGTGTGTGTGAGTTTGCCTTAATTGGCCTAAATAGCCCAAAAAAAAAAGTTCTTCGAAACTTGAACTACATAAATATTTATCCTCTTATTTACATTCTTTCACATGCCTATGTTAGGAACTTTTATTACGTTCGGTGCAAGGACGCAGAGGAACGTCCGGTCGGAGGCAATTTCCCTTCCAAAAACTAGGTATTTGCTCGGTACAACTATGTATTATTTGATAATAATGAAGAATACCGTTCTATGAAGACCAATACCGAGTTATACCGAGCTGTACCAAGAAATACCGAGTTGTACCGAGTTTTTCTGGGAAAAACTCGGTACAACTTTGGTATAACTCGGTATTTTCTCGGTAAAGCCCGGTATAACTCGGTATTGGGTCTTCAAATGATGGTATTCTTCGTTATTGTTTGGTATTGCTCGGTATTTGCTCTGTACAACTCGTTTTTTGGTGGGAATTTGCCTCCGACCAGACGTTCCTCTACGTCCGGTCGGAGGACATAATAATTGTTCCTATGTTAGACCAATTTTCTTGTTATAATATTGTTTTACTATTGTTCAATTATAATAAATTGCAATTATCACTTTGATTGTTGAAATGATTTGGAGGAAAAAAACCTGTCCACCTTGTAACTATATTAATAATTAGTTATTCATGTAAAAAAAATTATCTCTGTATTAAATAAATTTTAGCCAAGATTTTTTGCTGAAATTTACTTGAAGACTTTGATTGAAGCTTTGAAAATTTCTTAAAAATCCAGATCTAGATATTTCTTCAGTAATATTGCGCAATAATAACAATGATAGAATCTCTTATATGAAGTTTGTCTCATAGCATCCACATGACTATGACAAAAAAAAAAAAAAAAATTATATGTAATCGCTTTATGCACTCTCACCATATAAAGTGCTTTAAGCTACTGGCTCAGAGTCACTTGCATTTATATATATTTTAATGGCGATTAGTGGGAGCCTCTTTGTACTTATGCAAAATGCTTGGCCTAACATGGAGTAACTGGATTCAGTTTTTATTGGATGGTGAGCATCGAGAGCAATACCAAAAGCATGAACACTAAATTGGTGAAGGGTTGGCTGGGCAAAGCTTAGGTCTATAGTTTGAATTTCTTGGCAAGCAGTGAAAGTCTTAAGTGTTAGCCCGTGTAAATTGGTGTGAGTTGCATGCTAGGTCGACCGGTGTTTTCACTGGCATTAGGACAGTGCTTCCTCGTCACATTAAAAAAAAAAAAAAACACTAAATTGGACCACAGCCTTTAATATCCTCATTGCAAAAATGAATATGGATCATTTGGAGCTAGCTAGCCAAGATTCCATTTCTCTATCATGGCTTAAAGGAAGAATATTCTTTCAAAACTTCATTTTTATTATTACGTGTTAGAATATTTACGGCTGTAGAGAGAGTGTCAAAGAAATCCCATAAAGATTGATGCATGCTAGCAATGCACATCACCTATAAGACCAATACACAATGTCACTTATAAGACTGATGACCATCATCGACGACAATATCAATATTCATCAACATAGGTTTTGTTTGAGAAGATTTTCTTACTACTTAAAACAAATTTCTAATACAAAATTTAATTTTTGTATAAATAATTTATTTTAAGAAGCAGTAAAAAGGTCGTCCCAAACGAAGCCATAGTCGCCCATATTTTTGACGCATGGCATCATTAATAAGATGGATGGATGCTTCTGACTCCCACTCTCGATGTCCAAATCATTATTTATAGAAGACTTCTTAATTTCGGATCACTTTCCAAAGGATAACAATCGAACATACCACAAGTAATCACTTGAAAATAAGTCTAATGCCTCAATATAAGTTCGAAAGCGGCGATGTTTTTTTCTAGGGTTTCCGAGCGTGCTCTTCGCCTCTTGTTCCGTCTTCTTCCCTAACCCTCCGTTTTCTTGCGATTTTGGCCGTAATGGATGCAAATCGCTTAAGGGATCCTGAATTCTTGGATGGTAAGCCAAAATCTAGGTCATTTCAGGATGCTTTGGCCTGTGAAGCTCCTCCTTCGGAGTTTCCGCCATTAAGGGTTTCGTCTCATCTGGGTATGCCTGCTTTACTTATTTCAGATGAGGAACTCCAAGCTCTTGCTGTACCTTTCGAGTTTGCTCTGGTAGGGAAATTTCTGGGCCGCCGCCCGTCCTTGGATGTTATTCGGAATTTTTTTTTTTTTCAATCTTAAGCTTGACGGTGCTTTTTTGTTACAGTTTTGAATCAGAAAAATATTTTGATTAAACTTGTAAATGACCTAGACTATTGTAGGGTTTTTTCGCATCGATCTTATTCCATATCCAACTGTTTTATGAAACTTTTTAAATGGACTCCTCATTTTGATGTTAGTGTGGAATCGTCCATTGCTTCTATATGGATTTCTTTTCCAAATCTTCATCCGCATTTGTTCTCACCCCTCATCCTTCATGGGTTGGGATCAATGTTTGGAAGGCCCTTGCGGACAGATAATGCCACGGTGAATGGTACCCGTCCCTCTGTTGCTCGTATTTTGGTTGAGTTGGATGTAACCAAACAATATGCTAAACAAGTCTGGATTGGTTCGGAATCCGTGGGTTATACTCAAGCGATTGATATGGAGGAATTTCCCTCTTACTGTTTTCATTGTAAATCCCTGCCCATGGGTCATGCGAGGAATTGTTGCCCGATCTAATTTCCTAATAATGATGTTGGTCCTCCTAACCGAATGAATGATGCTCCTGTTATTCCTGTTGCTTCCTCTGTGGAGGCTCCTATGGCTGATGTGGGGGGGTAAATTTGAATACCATTGAATCTTGTGAAGTGCCTGGTGTTGTTCCTCCTTTGATTAATGATTTGGTCCTTCAAGACATTGGGCATGGGGAGGTCGTTTTTCATAAGGAATGTGGTTTTTTGGTTGAGATGGTTGAGAAGGTTGATAAAACAGGGGCTTGTGTTAATTCTGAGGCTGGCTGTGAGGTGGATGATGGTTTTATAGGTGTTGATGTTGCTTTAGATGCGGACGGTGCTTTGGTGGTGCTTGATAGTGATTTGGTGGTGGTGGCTGATCAGGTTGATGAGGCTCAACCTGAGTTAAACATTCCTCCTGGCTCGTCAGTTCCCTTTACTGGGGATTCTAGCCCGCATGCTGATTCTCCTCCCTCTAATTCGTTGGTTTCTGGTAGGGTTTTAGTTGATGTGCCTGTGGGTTTTATGTCTTTAAATAACTTCAAGGTTTGTGTGCTTCTAATGTGGGTTCCACTTGTATCTCGCCGATTGCTTGGTGTGATGAATGTTAATCTCCAGGAACGGGTATTGAGGACATTGGTGAGGACAATATGGATTCTTTTAATGATATGTATGGTATTGATGTTTGTAAGGTGATTGATAATACTTTCTCACGAAGGAAAGATAGAAAATAGGCTTCTCTTTGTGCTGGGGCTCTTTTTCATCCTTCTTTTTGGGGGTCTTGTGGCCCTTCTTTTATAATTTTGTAGGTGATTTTCGGCTGATTTCACTGGGTTGTTTGTCGGAGCTTATGGAGCTGGAAGGGTTTTTTTTTTTCATGATGCGTCTCTTCTTGCTGATGGTGACTTGTTCCTCTAGCTACTGCATTCTGTTTGGCTTCACTGTTTTGTTCCCTTTTGGTACTGTTTTTGTAATTTGGTGTAAACTAAGGCTCGTAAGGTTTTTTTTATTTGTTGTATTTTTAGCGAGCTTTGGTTTCCTTAAGGACTTGTATCTTTTCTTTAATTAACACGTAAGCCTCTTCCGTGGGGTTTCTCAAAAAAAAAAAAAAAAAAAAAAACTCTAATGCCTCAATATTTTTTCAACTTTTACCATGAAATTCATTTTATATTGTTTATGTCTTCAATATTGTATTAATACCTTCCCTAATCATGAGGGAAGGGCATCGATTATAACTGATGACATGCATTACTTTGATAGTAATAGCTACTTAGTGTTGCTAATGGCCTCAACAGGTGGCATAGACACGCCCTCTGAGCACGATTATGAACCATCGGTGATGATACGTGTATTTATACAGAAATTGATATTAAACATATATATGTTTAATATTATGAATATTCTAACATATAATAAATAATATTAATTTTCTATTTAAAATCATAAATATATTTTATTGGCCCGATCATAATTTTCTTGTACAGCATAAAATAGAAAAAAAAAACACTATTTTTTCAACAAATTATTATTTTATTGACAGAGTTATTTCTCCTCTAAGATTAAAAAAATTGGTACATCCACACAAAAATTAAGTAATGTATCATAACTTAAAATTTCTCTTTAAAATTGCATTGGCAAGCCTGTTATCATAATTTATTGTAAGGATGTCAATATAATTTAATTAATTATAGTATTTATTTGGTAGAAATTAGATGAAATTGAGTTCTTATATTTAAAATTTATTTTATAGAAATCAAAAATGTGTTTGATAACTTTTGAAGATTTTAAAGTAAACATTAATTTTTTAATGTTTTATATAAAATAACTTTAAAAATAATACCAAGTTAGATAGAGTTTGCATGATCATTTTAATTTTACTCAAAATAATAATTAAAATTTGATTTTATATGCATATTATCCAAAATTAAAGAAATACATATATTATTTTATTTCTTGGATAAATATGTTAAAACATCCGCTTATATAAATATCTCGTATAGGCGAAATTATTACGTGTTATTACCGGATGCCATCCCGAGACAAATCAAGATGAGCCATGCCATTTTTTGTTGTATACCGGTAGTATTTATCGTTGTTATTGAATGATGCGGCGCATTCTGATTCGTCTTCAGACTGTCCCACTCCAGAAGGGAAATGTCTTGCTCTTTTCACTTCACTTTCTTTATTTATTATTATCACCGTAGAATAATCGTCTGTGCGTCATTGTCGCTCAACAGAAACTGTTCCTGCTCCAATGAAGTTGGAAATTTCTTCATCCTTCATTCCTTCTTATGTGTTATTATATTTTCTTCTATAGATGATAAAGATGCACTTTTATGCAAAAGATTTGAATCTAATTGCTCTAAAAAACCAAGCATGAGATGCCATTTTAGCATACTGGCTCTAGAAGGCTAAAGAATATTCTGAGTTATTCTTCGTTTATGGATCGATATTGTAGTGAGCAACAGATGCGAGCTCTTCTTTATTCCCTACAAAAACTTTTCTGGGGAATAAAAGTCTACTCTTTCTTCTTCTTGGGAAAAAGGGTAGAACTCATTCTCTTAAAAAAGTTCTCTCACAATATTCAGAGGCAAAAAAAGGAATGAGAATGCATAAATATCCATTATTTATATTGAGATGACGACATTCATTTTGATATGAGGAGTAGGGGTGGACATCAATTGAGACAAATTTACGCACACATTATATACGCAAGACTAAAATCCAAGACCTCTTGATTTGAGGCTCGAGATCACTCTTTTCGATGCTAATTAATAAGCCTTATTTCAAGAATATATTGTCGGAGGATGAAATAGGAATGTTCTAATTTGATTGGAACTTGCTCTCATCCTAAATCGTTGTCTAACAATTTACCTCATGCAACTCACGTTGATCTGGTGGTTGGAAGCTCTGGCTATCAATCCAGAGGTTTTGGGTTCATATCTTGAGTATTTGATGTGTGCATGAACTTACTTTAATTAGTCTAAATACGCCTATAAAACAACTCGCCTCGATTCCCAATCCTGACTTTCGCGACACTGTCGACTAGCATGCTTATGACATCCCTCGCCCCTAGCGTGTGACTCCACACCTTATCACAACCATGTGCCTTGTTCTCATCCATCTCCATCACCTAGATTAATCTTTTTTTTTTTCTTAATTTTAAATTTTATTATTATTAGTACCAAATAAATAAAAAATAACAATATATTTCAAATACATCATATTTATTTTATAGTGGAGTTAACATATCTCTGAATTATAAATATTTGCAAATAAACAACTCCCAAATTAAATCATTTTTAATTTCTTTTGATTTATTTGTTCATTTATTTAGAGTATTTTATAAAAATAAATTTGTATATACTTTTCCTTTTTCTCAAAAGCTATATCTAGATCATTTGAAAGTATCCACTGGAAAATCTGGATGACGCTCTTTTGCTGGCGAAATTATTTTGTGCGGAGTGCGGACGGTAGAATCGCACAAGCAGAGCAAAAACGAACTGAGAGAATTACGTGGGCAATGGCACAAGTGGCTAATGTGGGCTGCAACTATAGCCCTTCGATTTTGATCCAAGGGTCATTTTAATGTAATCATAAATAATAATAATAATAATAATACTGAGAGCTATCATTTGGATAAAATTTATAATAAAAAATAATTAAAAAAAGAGTGCATCAACAATTTCCACTACCTTAATCATGGGGCCCAATATTTAGACTTAGAAGCTCAATTATAGAGCAAAAGGTCTTCTCTCCAAAGCCACATAAATTTTCTCTGCTGTGTGCTTTGACTCACTTTTGGTTTTCACCAAAAAGAATGAAATCAGCCAATACATAAAACACTGAACTCTCAAATCATATCCAATACATTAGGGGTTTAGGGATGCAAATGAGCCAAGATGGCTCCAAGGGCGGAACTGTGTAGTACTAAGGCACCCCTCTCGGGAACTGCGCGGTGCTGAGCCACTTCCCCATGAGAACTAAGGCTGGTTCTGCCCCTTGATGGCTCGAACTCTACTTATTAATAAGACCACGAGCCGAGTATATTGAGCAATGAGTTCGAGCTTGTATATTATGTGAGCTAGAGCTCGAGCTCAGCCTGACTCGGCTCGTAACCCTCTCGAGCTACTCTTTTAATAAATATGGAGTTATAAATATATAATATAATTCTTTTTAATTAATAAATACTTTTTTTTTTTTTTTAATAAACGTGCATTAATTTCTCTTAAATTTAATTGATTTACTTTAAAATTTTCATCCTAACCCATCCATTTTTTCACCTTTTGTTGACACTAACTATAAAGAGGACCAACCTGTGGTCCCCAACGAATAATATATATGAAAGGAAATGCATTTTATCCATAAAGTTATATAATCATATAAAATTAATATTAGAAGCAATATATTTAATAATATGGAATAATGTCCAAATGTTTTGATAGGTGGTCTTTTAACACAGGACCGGATATGTAATAATCAGGAGCATTGCAATTCACTTGGAGATTTATATTAATCCATATTTATTTAAGCATAATTGTTTAATTATATCTCACCTTTCTTATTTGAATTAATAATTATTAATATTTTTTTTAAAACATAAAATATTTGGAATACTCTTATATCCAAAAAAAATCATTTACCTTTTAATTTTTTATTCAATATTTCAATAATTGTGCATGTTCTATTTCTTTATGAAAGTCAAATCTATTGGTCAAGCTTAGAGTACATGATTGATTTATATATATGATTGCTTAGATGAAATTAAGATTGGTTAAATAAGAAGCTAATTTATTTTAATTTTTTCATGACCAAGCTAAACCAATAATTGTGGCACAAGTAATAAAATTTTATGCTAAACGTTGCTAAAAGAGTGAGTAAGGTTTCATTTGGGACGTCTTTCTTACTCCTTTCAAAAGTAACTTTTTCGTAAAAAAAATTGTACTAAAAAAATATTTTAGAAAGTAGAAAAAAATAACACAAATAAAGCCTAAGGCTTCGTTTGGGACGGCTTTCTTATTGCTTTTTAAAGCTACTTTTCTAGTACCAAAATTAAAAATTTTGTACTAAAAAATTATTTTAAGAAGCATGCAATAAAAAAGCCGCCCAAGCGAAGCCTAAGTCATTAGGCCATTATAATTTCCGTTTCTTAATATATCAAAAGAGACATGTACAAATTTATTGGTGTTTATAATATATATATATATATATATATATATATATATATATATATATATATATATATATATATATATAAGAATTTTCTGATATAAATTAGTCAAAATAATTTTAATACCCGTTGAATTTATATTAAAATTAGTGTTCTATTTATTCCAAAAAAAAAAACTAATCTTAATATAAATTTGATGATCTAATGAATATTGGAGGGGTTTAATGGAGAAAAACTGTTATGCAATATAATGAGGGAAATGCACAGCCATTTCTTGACTTTGCTCTAAATTATTGTACCTTTAAATAGTCTCTGGATATTCTTACTGGCTAACCCATCCCATTACCTTTATTTATATCCACAGTAAATTCTTTACAATCATACCTTTTAATCACACTTTTTAAAAAAAAGTTTTGAGTTGGACTACTTCTTGAGCAAGTAATATATATATAAGTATTAGTAATTCTGATTAAATAATTATATTTTTAATAAATATTTTTAGTCACACAAATATTAATTACAATTAATTATAGTTAATTATTCAACTAAATAATGATTATTGGTCAAATTTTATATAATCATTTCTGATTACATTATGGCAATGCACAACTATCAGGATATGAAGACAATGGACAGCAAAATTCCCCTATTTTTAAACTTTAGTTCTGAATTATAGCATGATATATACTCAATAATTTTGTTGATTAGTCTAAGGTTTCGTTTGGGATAATTTTTGTGCTGCTTTCTAAAATAGTTTTCTAGTACAAAAATTTCTAATTCACGAAAATTTTGCACTAAAAAGGTGTTTTAGAAAGCAGCAAAAAAATTGACTCAATTGAAGCCTTAGGTTTCATTTTGGATAGCTTTTTTGTTGCATCTTAAAGTAATTTTTTAGTACAAAAATTTAAATTTTTATTCTAAAAAGTTGCTTTAAGAAGCAACCAGAAAATGGTCCCAAACAAAGACTTATAAACTTTGTTTGTGATGACTTTCTTATTATTTCATAAAGTAAATTTTTAATATAAAAATTTGCTTTAAAAAATAATAAGAAAACTACATAAAATAAAATCTTAATTATAATAAATGTAATGAACATAAACATAATAAATATTGGTAGGGCTGGAGAAAGATTTGTCATCCAATACACTTATTTGATGGAGTGCAGGCTGTATTGGTTTGTTTAATTATTTGCTTTTGAAACTGTTTCTTCCACTAAGAAAGAATTGCAAGATATGGGGAAGGTTATAACTTATATCTTCTAATTCGCTGCTGTAACATGAGATGGACGTCAAGTGTGCCCTCTTTTGCAACATAAAGCTTTCTCATGATCTTTCCTAAGGGGCTGTTTGGCAACAAGGGGGATTTAGTAAATCCTTTAAATCCGGATTTAGTAAATCTGAAATGTGTTAAATCCTGAAAACTGTTTGGTATGTCAAATGTTAAATCCTGTTGAATCCAGAAAAACTGTTTGGTAACATATTTCAGGATTTATAGCAGTTACATTTAAATGTGAAGAAGATAATTATAACTTAAAAATAAATTTATAATTAAAAATAAAAAATATAATGTGTTATAAATTTAATAATATGTTAAGTATAAATTACTAATTAATTATTATTTATACAATTAATTATATATTTAATAATAGATATATTAAGTTATATGAATTAATCTAATTATATTAATATTTAATTACTAATTATATAATTAAGTTAAATTAGATAATTAATTTATGCACTAATTATACAATTAACTATTTAATTAATTTACTTAAGTATTAATAATTTAAATTATATTAATTAAGTTAATCAATAATAACTTAGAGGCGTCTAGGGTTTGCCTTTTATCTTCTATTTTCGTCGTTGCTGTTCGGCTCCGTTGCTTTCGCAGGAGGTGTAGAGATTGCAGGCGTCGCTTCTTCGGCTCCTTCGTGGTTGTTCGACTTCGCTCCTGCAACGACTTCAACTCTGATCGGAAGTTACGGCATTTTGATCGGAAGCAAGATGATGGCTGTGAAGGTAAGTTTCTCCCTTTCGCGCACTTCTTCGGATAAATCCCGCTCGGATTTACTAAATCCGGCTACCCGTCGGATTTACTAAATCCCGGATTTAAGCTGTAAATCCGTAAATCTGGGATTTACTGAATCCCGGGATTTAACGCGCGCACAAAAACTGTTTGGCTGGATTTAGCGTAAATCCGACTTAAATCCCGCTGTAAATCCGATACCAAACAGCCCCTAAGGGTGTCAGATTTCCATTCAGACTTTGTTTTAATTTCTCAATATAATTAACTAAAATCAAAATCAAGAAATAGGTGGCCTTCTGATTTTCCGAAAAATAAATGAAGAATAAAATGGATGGATTTCAAAATTTTGAAATTTATTTTGATATGTATGCAATTTTAATTGTTACAATGTTGCTCTCTTCTCAAAGCAAATTCAGGAACACTAAGATTCATCATTGATATATCATCAAAAATTTATCTTGATTGGGCAAGAATCTCAAGGCAAATTTGAGTTGAAAGCTTTCAAAATTAACACTATTTAATTTTACTGATACTATGAAAAATGATATAATGGATTGAGATATGATAAACTAAAAAGATAAATTGATACCGATAATCAATATAAACATTAATATCTATTTTTCATTATATGATTTATACCATATAGTTATCTTTTATCATGCATTGATTTTAATTCAATGATTTTAGTTACTTGTTGAGCTATGTGCTCATTACATGGTTCTATATATTTTTAATAAAGGGTATGGATCCTTTGATATGAGGCTCCAGAAAAGATAAAAATATAATCATATTTCTTTTCGCTATTCATTGGTAAGCTCTACTTAAATGATTAAAGTGATAAACATATATAATTCTTTCAATACATACCATGGAGTGTGACACATAATGATTTGGGGGGGGGGGGGGGGGGGGGGGGGGGGGGGGGGGGGGGGGTTTACAAAAGTCATAAGAGACATTAAGATTATTACATGAAAAATCTTGAAAAGGAAAAAAAACCAAGAGGTCTAACCAAGTTAAAATGATTCTACTAGTGTTTATTATTCATTACAAATGAGGCCCTTCATTGGGGGAAGACCTTGACTCAATGTAACAAATATATATTATATATAGTATATTACATAGTGTCAATTGAAAGAGTTCAATGATATGAGAGTTGTTCTAAAGAAAATATTGACCTATTTGTTTTGATCGTAGGATCATAATCGGGTAATAGTGGTTGGAGGTCAGAGGGACTGTAATCACTAGGGGAAGGAGGTCAGAGGGGTCATAGTAAAGAGCGAAGGAGGTCGGAGAGACTATAGTTTACTGGAGACAGAGGTCAATGAGATTGTCAGTAGCGGACGACGATGGTTGGAAGAACTATAGTCATCGAGCAGTAGAGGTCGGAGGTATCATAATCGGAGGGCGATGATGTTCGAGGGGATTTTAGTCGACGACAACGGTGATCAGAGTGGTGTGTTGATGGCAATAAGGCGAAGGTCCGACGGCAGTAGGCAGCCGAGCAGAGGTTTAGCGGTGATCAATTGACAGATGGTGGTCTGGTGATGATCGACGAACAATGGTCTAGTGATGATCGACGGACGAGTAGTGTTCCTACGATGGTAGGTGGGCATGCGATGGTTTGGCGACGATCACCAAAAGTTCACTGACGGTGGTACTTGGGTGGAATTCTTGGAACCTCAAAGCCTCAAAACTATCTCGAAACTCCAACAAAAGGTTCCCCTTCATGTAGAGAGTGTGAGTGTATTTATATATTTTGTGAGCGGCGCACCCTATGAATATGGAGAAGATCCGAGGCTCCCAGCATCCCTGACGCCTCGAACGGACCATCCAATAAGGTGAAGATAGCGCACATAAACCAACAAACCCTACGAACATCACCAAAGGTTGCCACCAGCAAAACGACGAGGACACGAGCCCCAGCCACATCATTGCCCCAAAAATAGCGGACCACCACGGCGACAAAACACCAGATAACTAAACCCGAAAAGTAAAAGTTAAAATAACAATAAACAACAAGCAGTTATCGTCTTCTACATCCCCTCCCACGAGCTCTCCCATGAGAAGCATTCGAATGAACTGATCTATCACGAACCAGAGAAAAGTCATTCCCGGGGTCAGAACCCCCGCAAAAATCTGGCGAGATGAAACCACAATCCGAACGATCGGATTCAGATTCAAAATCAGACGATCCATGCAACCAATCCACGTGATTCCTAACATCAAAACTAGAGTTTTCACCCAAACGATTCACCATATTGAGCGTGTCCACCAAGTGTACCGGGACATAAACAAAATTATTGGAACACACCGAGTTTCCATTCAAATTCTCCACCAGCACACACTCAAGATCATTAACAATAGTCACAGTCGGTAAAACGGAAACTTCAGCCTCAGACGATAGAATAGCCTTATTGCACATAGCCCCCTCATTACAATTGTTAACAGCAGGAGAAATAAAAGGGGGCAAGACAACCCCAACCTCATTAACAGGTAAGACAGCATCCCCCAACTCGTTAGAATCAGCCAACGAAATTGGGGGTACCACAGTTTCAGTGGAAACACACGCAGGTAAAGCCACTGCATCCACAGAATTACGTTCACTATCACAATTCAAAGGTCCAGGGACTAAAGGAACCACACCATTAACCACTTTCGTTACACCGAGAGGATTTGAGTTAACAATCGGGATAGAAGAATTAATATAGTCAACATAATTCACTAAAGGTTTAAGACCGGCTACCACCGAAGGGAGAGCCGAATTCACAGCCGGACTTAGATGAGGAAAAAGCTTAGAGCATTCCGACTTCTTGTGACCCACAGCCTTACAATGTTGACAGAAGCTGGGCAAGCCTTCAAAAACCACCCTTTGAACATACCCAAATTTCTCAGGACCCAGCCACACCGATTCAGGATAAGATTTAGAGATATCAATTTCAACAAGGATACGTGCGACTGAGGGATGCGATCCCACAGCTGTAGCATTATCGGTTTGAATCGGACGCCCAAAAATTGATCCCAACCCAAATAAAATCTTGGGAGAAAACAGGTGAGGATGCAAACCCGGAAAAGATAACCAAACAGGGACAATCGGTGACTCCTTCGACAGGTCAAGGAGAGGCAGCCATTTGATTACTTTCATGAAACAGCCAGAAACAAAGTAAGAACGATGTGCAAAAATCCTCCAATAATCTAAATCATTAGAAAGCTTGATCAACACATTCGACTGATCCAACAGAGTTACAGAGAAATCACCGAAAGTTTAAGATTGAAAAAAAAAATCTACGAATGGAATCGAAAACCGACTGTTTCAGGAGAACTTCCCCACCAAGCAAACTCGAATGATTTAGCAAGATGCAAAGACTCATCTTCCGAAAACCACAAAGCAGGCATACCTCGAATGGTAGATACACGACAATCCGGAAAGCTAGCCGAAGCAACGGAACCAGACAACACATCTTTTAAACTGGAGTTTTGATGATCTTCATATTTAATTTCGAAAATTTTCAATTCGGATATGCCTCTAGATTTGTATCTGATCAAGCATCATTTTTCGGTGATGTATCAAGTATGCATTATAAATTAAATTAAGTTTAATCCACCAATTTAAATTTTTATTTATTTATTATTTTTGAATGTCAATTTTAAAATAGTCTAAGCTTTATAAATAAAGCCAGCTTCAAACTTTCGCAAAGTTTAAATTAATAAAAAGTCTATTTTCAATCATATTCTACTAAAACAAATATTAAAATTCAATCTAACACCTTAACTTTCAAATAATTACAAAGAAGCAAATTAGTAAAAATAAAAAATGTTTTGACAAAAATGGATTCTTCTGATTAGGGGTAGTCAAATTTTTGACACAAACCCGTAAACATGACCCGAACCCGACCCGGAAAAATCCGGGTTCGGGTCAACACGAATCCGAAATGGGTCGGGTTTCGGGTTTCAACAAATCAACACCATTTTAAAAATCGGGTCGGGTTTTGGGTTGATTCCCAGCACCCGAAAAAAATGACCCGAAAGTGCACACCAAAACTCAATTTGACCCGGGGAAAACCTTTTTAGAACCGATCATTTTGACCCACACCAATCCAACAATCCCCTAAAAAAACACTAAAAACTCACTTAATATTACAACCAATTTTTTTTTATTAAAACCCCAATATACTTTACTTTATTACCCTTCCCTACACTTTCCATAATCTTACTTAACCTCCACTCACCTTTAATTTACTTAATCTCCCTATTTACCTAACTTATAACTCCCCTCCCTCCCTCATCCCTCCAATCCTCCACCAACATCAAATCCAACACAATATATCAACCCAACCACAACCCAAACAAAAAACCCCCCCCCCCACCATCTTATAAAACATCACCCACAACCCACCCCCAACCACCCCACCACCCCCACCAACATAATCACATTACCAATATCCGCGTCATCCTGTGACGCAGATAAGTAGGATTTAAGGTCCCTGAAAAGAAGGAACCTACCAACTATTTAAGGCATACTACGAGACCGAATGTAGTAGCCTCGAATCCTAAATCTAGGTTGGGATTGGTGCTCTACGAAACACTAGTACCCGTGTCCTAGCTAATGCAATGCAAAACCTGGACTTACCCCGGCCTGGATTGGGGGAGCCAGCTAACCACCTAATCGATTCAAAGCCATGCTGTCAAGTCAATTATGAAAGATGGGTGGATGGTATAGTTCTTTGGAAATAGGACCGACATCTAGAGAGTTTTCCTAAGTGGTCCTAGACTTATGTGGGTCAGATGCTCCTAGCTAATGCAATTAAATTTTAATTAAATTGATTTCTAATGCAATGCATGCTAGTTGAAATGTCAGCTCATGAATGCTATAGAACTTTAAAAACAGGCTTATATAAAAATAATTTTTTTTGAAAAGACTGGGTCTCCCTAGGTCCGGCACTTCATCCTCATAGGCCAGATTATCCGGACTCAACCCGCAGGCAGGGAGATGTCTTATAGCAAGGAAAGAAGATGCAGTAATATGCATGCGACCCCGGACGGTTCCGGCAATTCCCTAGATTCGTTAAGTTTCTATATTATTTAAAACTTAAAATTTTAAAGATTAGTTATGAGTAGAAAAATTTTATAATCCTTAGAGAGCCTAACGAAAATCCAGGCGAAAACAAAATCGACATGCAAGAAAGAAACCTAAGAAAAGCAGGCAATTTCTACTGCACAATCAGGTAAACACATCAATATAAATCAAACTAATCAAGTAAATGTCCATAGGCCAACTGCCCTTTAATTACAACCCAGGGTATGCAGAAAAGTAAAGTGGCCGGGCACCACTGCCAACAACCCGGATTTCTAAGCCTATGACAGACGCCAACAACTTTGAGTGGGATATTGGGTCTTCAAATCTTTAGTCTTCTGGATATCTTCTCCTTGGACTTCTTGGATCTCTCTTCCTTGGACTCCTTGGATCTCTCCTCCTTGGACTCCTTGGATATCGTCGTGGCTTGAATATCCAAACGAAGAGACAATTCCCCCAATGTGGGGGTATTGCCTTTTCTCTTTGGATATCTAAAGCCATCCAGCTCGATTTTCCAAATGGAAGAAGACTCTCCTCTTAAGGATGCCTTCCTCTTTTAGAATCCGAGCTGGATAAGAATATCCCAACTCAAAAGTTGTTTTCACAACTCTTAACAATTATTACAAATAAATTACATTAATTGAAAGCAGTAAATCTAAGAATCCCTGCAAGGTTATCCTAATAAAAATCATCCCAAGCAGTTTATATGAAAATGAAAATGAAAATGCTAACACCAGTGACCCTGTGCCAAGCCATGCTCTTAATTTTGAAGGCTAAGCAGCTCCATCTGTAGCAGTTATGATAATTTAATAATTTTAGCCCTCATTTCATTTTAGGGGGAGCTGAGCAAGCACCTGCATAAAATATTGTTATAAATCATGATATTGCTCCCCCCTTTTATTAGCATTGAGCATGGCCACCTGCACGGAAGAACAGCATATATATGGCGCTCCTAACCTATGGGTAAGTCTAGCGTTCACATCCAGAGTGCAGAAAAAGTAAGCAAACATACCAATCAATTTTCAAACAGCATGCAGTGAAAACTACGAAAAGCTCCGGCACACAGCAGAAAATAAACATCCAGCGGCCTAGCCTAAATCTAGAAGTGGTGCCCTAGCAAACAATTCTATGTGTGTGTAAGGCTTGTGTGGTTAGGATAGATCCTAATATGGGTAGTTTAGTTAAAGTTATCTAGAATTCAGGTTTGTTGGGAGTCTGAAAAAGGATATTTTAGTTGAAATTCAAATATTAGTGAATTAGGGTCCATTTTAATTATTTTAGTTTGTTGATCAATTTTAAGAGCTTAGGATATTCATATTTGAAGTTCAAATTGCATTAGCCAATTTTGGAAAGTCCCGGGTCCTCCTAGGAACTAGACTGAGGGTCCAAAAAGTCACTATGGGAAAAAGGCTAAGTCTGGGATTTCTAACACCTTAGAAAAATACTAGACCTTAATACGAGTAGTTAGACAGGTAGTAGGCTGGAAATCGGAGTTTTCTAGGCAAAGTTATGAATTTTCTAAGTTTCGGGCCCTATCCTATAGACTAGGGTTGACCAAAAAAAGTTGACTTTCTAACCTAGGCCAATTTCTGGAAACCTAAAATTTTTTAATAAATATAGGCCCTAATTGGAGTCTAATGCAAGTGAGTTTACCTAATTTGGAGTTTTCTACAATTAGTTATGAGTTTCTAAAGGTCGGGGTATTTATTAGAATTTTCTAAATTTCCTACTAAATAGCCTTTTTTATTGTTTTGCTCCAAATCAGCTCCAAACTGACTGAAATCACTCCCAAAGGTCAGGAATGACCAGGGAAAGTGTTTCCAAGTGTTTGGAGGAGGTTTTGAATTTTTAATAATTTTTAACGAATTATTAGGGGCAAAATGGTAATTTTCACCTATGGTCAAATTAGGGGTCAACCTGAGGTCAAACTATGGAGCCCTATTTATCTAAGGTCAAGGATCAGATTCTGGTCAGTTTGAGGTATTGTGGGTAATTTTCTGACCTAAGGTGTATTTATTGTATTTTTCGGAAGGTCTCGGGGCCTTAATTAGCTGGTTAATTAGGGTTAGTTAGCTAAGGGCTCTAAAAGCTCCTAAAAATTCCTAGAAAATTCAGTGATGTTTTAGATGTCACTAAGTTTAAGTGTTGTAGTCTTCATGTCGTTCTGGGGTCTATCCTAGTTCCTAGAAAACTTCTAAGTTCGCTAGACGAGTCCTTAATTATTGTCCTTAGGGTGTCACTACGTTATATGGGTTTGAATCGAAGTTTTAGCTAACCCTCAAGGTAATAAATGCATGGGAGTACAAAAATGAAATAAACACACCATGTCCTTAGATCTAGGAGAGCCTAGGCTAAGTGCTCGTGGTGCAGTCCTATACATGCATTCTACGAAAATAAAAAAAAAAAAGACAGACACCTAAAGAAAGGATTAGTGAATGATTGGGACTCAAACCATTCACTAACCCGCTCCCCCATGATTGCTCTTCACACATAGGATCTATGTCTAAAAATTTCACAAAGTAGTGAGTCTCCCAAAATTAGGATTTATGTATAAGTAGTTTTAAAATAGTTTCAAAATACTTATAAATATAAGTATACCTTTTTTTTTTTGGAAAATAAAGTAATTAAAAAGTAAGTCAATTCATAATACATATATATAGGGAGACCCACTGAACACTCTCGCCAGTCTCAAAACGATTTAAAAAAATAATTTGTATCCTGAAAATAATTATCATAATTAATATTTAATATCGAAAATACTCGAATAATCGAAACCAAACAATGATTGGTCAAAACAGCCAAAATCAAGGGCTGGAAATGGCTTCAAAACATAAAGCTCGCTTTTCTGAAAAGAACGATGGGTTATTCACAAAAATCCGATTTGAAACGGCGAAGATATGAATTTCCGAAGTTTTAAATATAATAAAATAATATTTTAAAATAGCCCTATTTCACTGGTTTTAAAATAACAGAAAATACAGACATGCATTTTATCTGAAAATAGTTTCAAAATGTGCAGAATTCAGAGTACATACAAAACAAGGTGCTGTGCGTCGACAGCGGACTTAAAACGACAAAGTCATGTAACTTCAAAGTTTGAATACGATAACTAATTAATTTTAAAATAATGCTATTTGCTGTTTTGAAAATAATTGCACACAGACCCAAAAATTTCAGATGAAAACCAATTCCAGAAAATGCAGAATTAAAATACGATTAAAACAAGGGGTTGTGCGTTAAAATCGGGTTTTAAAACGAAGAAGTTATGGAATTTTGAAGTTTAAAGGCCTTTAAAGGCTATTTTTAAAAAATAATTTTAAAGAAATAATATAATAATAATAATAATAATAATAAGTAATAATAATAATAATAAAACATAACCATTATAACATTAAAACAGTAAAACACTAATATCAATAATAATAAAAATATAATATTAATAATAATAATAATAAAATAATAATATAAATAGATCAAAAATAAAAGTTATTTTACTGTTTTTATTAATTAATAAAACTATATTTATTATTTTAATAAAAAAAAAAATTTTTATAATGTAGAGGATAAAAATACAAACAAAACGAGGTATTATACGCCAAAAACGGACAAAAAATGAATTTTCTATGAATTTTAGAAGTTAAAAATAGGTTTTAAAGTAATTTTTTTTTTTTAATATTTATTTAATTAAAAAAAATAAACGGCGGCTCGGTGCGGGACACGTGGCGGCGGCGGTCAGACCGCAGACGGCGGCGGCCGCTCACAGACCGCCACTTGGCGCGCGGAGACGGGCAGCTCAAACGGCGGCGGGACCCACGCGGTTTCACTTAACCATGTCGGCACCCGCCGCCCACCGTCAGATCCGCGCGGTCCGGATCGACGGCCCTGATCGAGCCACGTGGTCCGCTTAACCGCGGGGACCGGTCAGCGCGGTCACGCCAGACCCCTGGACGGCGAGATCCGCGCCGTTGACCGCGGGGATCAACGGCCCAGATTCAATCTGGCGCGTCGAACAAGCCACCCGAAACCCTAAAAAGAAAAATGCTTCGTTCTCTCGATCCAGACAACGATATTTCACAAAATTTTAAACGTAGATCCTATGCGTGTACAGAAATCATGGGGAAGTATTATCTAGATCTAAAACAAATTGTATCAAAAGTTATTTAACTTCGAGTGTTCTAACTAGGGTTAGGGATATACCTCAATCCACACGGTGGATTCGGAAGTTTTTGGTCTCGTTGAATTTGTTGACTCCCAAGGAACAATTCTCCTGTTGAACTCGTGCTCCAAAACAGCCTCGATCGGACGGGATTCGTCGTGGAACGGGAATCGTCTCGGATGGCCTGAGATCTCGCCGGCGGCGGCCTTGGACGGTCGGGTTCGGCGAGGAAAAAGGAGGGGGGTCTCTCTAAAGCTCTCACACGAAATCTCAAGTGTCCAGGCGGTCTCAAGAAAGAGCAAGAGCAAAAAAGTCCTTTCCAAACCTAATTTTCTTCTATTTAAACTCCTAAACCTAAGGGGAACGGCTAGGATTTAATCTAAATGAATTTAGGAGGGAAATTAGGCTTAAGACCACGGGATTTTGAATTCTAAAACGTTACAAATCAATTAGGGCATTAAATAGGCTCTTAATGGGCTTTAATAGGTTATTTTAACCTATTAAAGACTTGGTTTGACCAAGTCAATGATTGACTTGGTCAAATCAGTCAAGAAAGCTAAGGGAGTCATTGGATTAAGCCATGTAAGAGATTGAATTTGATTAAAAGTGATTTGGGCTCTTAATGGGCTATGTGGTCAACCTAGGTTGACTTGGTCAACCGGGTTGACCCAGGGTCCAAGCCCGGGCTCAACGGACTCGACTCGACTCACTGAACCCATTGGAGAGGGTCTTGGGGTCTGGCTTGGTTTATTTGACCAAGTCAACCCTTTGACCAAGGGTCTGGGCAAAATCGAGGTCAACAGACTACTATATGCATGATGAGTCTCCTAAATTTGCTTGCGGATGCTCGTATGTATTGTAATCATGTCATTCTTTCTTGTAAATGATGTGGTTTGCATATATGTGTTCACAAGAAATCCATCATACTTATAGCACACTCTCTATCATTACTTGCCGGCAAATCAGTGTGCTCATTTGCATGTCAACATTTATTATCGAATGGTTTGCATTCATTGTTGATTTCCCTACATACGTTAATTGAAAACTTACTACGCTCATTGTACGTTAACTTTCAGTGTTCGTAGGGAACTAGTGCACTTATCTACGAGATGGCAGTCATTGATTGGAGGGACTGTAGTATTCACTACATGTTGCATTGCATGTGTTTATAAGGAATTTTATTGTTTACGAGTGGATGAGTGTGTTTAATGGAGGTTGTTATATTTGTTGGACATCTCTCATCTATACTTGTGGGGAATCCATCACATTCGTTACGCATCAATCCCATTGCTAGAAGGCAGATTAACACGTTCACAGTATTAGTTGTATGCAAGCCATATTCTTTTTTGAACTTTTCATACATACTTTTGTTAACTACTTGCCATAATTCATCACCTATCAACCCTCTTTCCTTGTAGGGGTTTTATGTGCTTGTTTTTAAATTGATTGAGAATGCTATTACATTCATTGCAACCATCTAGCCTCCTGTTGTTGCTTGTAAGCTGGATTGTGTGTTCATTACAAATCTCCCTCCGCCTACAGATAAAACTACTGTATTTGTGCAAGTATCATGTTTCTGTTCACAGTCTTATGCATGTTGTTGTACTTTATATGTTTACTGTTCTTTACATACCATGATTCCCTTGCTTGTTTGTTGATGTTCATCGTACATTAACTTTCAGTGCTTGTAAGAGACTAACATGTTTGCTTGCATGTTAATCATGTTTGAAAAATTTTCACTATGAGTCCCATATTTGTTTGATGATATTTATTTGAGTGATCAAAATTGTTATTTAGTATTTTATACTTTCAATTTCAACGTGTGTTTATTAGTTTAAGGTCCGGTTCCCTGTTGTTTTCGTTCAAGTAAAGTCCCCTGTATTTTATATAAGTCTTATGCATCTTCACTTTGAATTTCGACAGCCTCCCGATGTCTCCCCCGTTTAGAGGGAATTTCAGGAGCTGGGCCTTCCCACCACGCTAGCGAAAAATGTGTATGTTATGTGTTGGACGACACCGCAGCCTTGGTCTTCAATCCCACCACACCAAATAAAGGCATGTATGAGTCTTCAGGGGTACATGTCTGAAATGCATGGTTCTTTCCTGCAAGCATGACGTCACATTCACTGGTACTTAAAGTTGTCCCCACCACACTAGAGAAAAACTTGTATAGGGCCTTCCAATTTTGCCATAAGCTTCACACCGAATTCTCTCCCACCACGCTAGAAAAAAGCATGTATATGTGATTTTTCGGTGCTCCGCGAGCGCCAAAAAGCAGGATTTTTGGGCTTTTTGAGTTTTGAAGTCATTATACCTTAACAAGCAAGGTCGGTGGTGGCGGTGTCGGGACAACAACGAGCAGACAAAAATATAGAAATGCACAAAATATCTTCTTCCTCTCTTTTTTTCTTTTCTTTTCACCCCTTTTTTTTGAAATTCTCTTTTTTTCTTACTTCTCTCTTTTTTTAAATAATAATAATAATATAGAGAGAGAAAGGAGATTGTAGATTAAAGCCTTTGTTAGAGGGAGAAAACAGAGAAAATGATGTAGTTTTTTGGCTGTAGAGTGGAGTTAGTTTTAGGATTATGTAATTGAGTGTAATGTGTTAGAATGTATATAGAAGAGGGAGTGGTGTGAGGTTTGCTTGTGAGGAGGGGAAGTGGGCTCGGTACAGCTGTTTGTAGATGGAAGATGGGCTCGGTTAAGGGAGGTGTCAAAAATCGGAAGCTAGAGAGAGGCTTCGATCAGCATGCGTGGGTTCAGATGGGAGTCGGATAGGCTCTTTGGAGCTAAGGAGGGATATCAAACAGCAGCTGGGTCGGAGCAGGTGATGCGGCTTTGGCGTGCGATCAGAGTTGTGCAGCACAATGGATCGGCTGGGCTTGGAGGCTTGGCGTCGAATGGGATTGGTTGGATGCTCGACTGTGAGGCAAAGGTAAAGGAAGCTCGGTCGGATCATTGAACTATGGCGAGAGATGGGCGCGGTCGGCTCTAAAATGGAGGCAGGCTATATGGATTGGATCATGGTTGGATTTGGTGTCGTGAACAGCTAGGTGAATTGCAGCTTTGGGATTTGGCGAGGCAGAGGCGGATGTGGATGATTCGATGCTACTGTGTGAGGGAGGAAATAAGAGGAGGTGGGTTGATTTGGATTTGATGGGAGATGGCCGAGACGGCTTGGTTCGATTGGAGTTGATGAGAGGCGGGGATTGTGAGGTTGGGGCTAGCAGAGTCAGAGGGATGAATCGACGGTAGGGCTCATCACAAGAGTTGTGGGTTTGGATTGTAGTTTTGAGGTTGACTGAGACTGAAGGATTGGTTGCTGGAGTTGAGCGTGGAAGGAGGGGGGATTGGAGCTCGAGCAAGGTGTTAGCGTAAAGTGGAGGAATTGAGAAGAGCCGTAGCCTGTGTGTGTGAAGGAAGGGATTTGAGATTTTGAGCGTGGAGGAAGAAGCGAACAAAGTGAGGCTTTTTCCTCATTTTAATAACGCAAATAGGAGCGTGAAATGGAGAGGAAGTCACGCACGCGAGGGATGGGCGACTGGATTCGATGTTGTTTGTAGGACTGCGAGATGGGACTGTAGCAGGCGGTATTTGCGCAAGATTTGAGCAAGTAAAAAATGATGAAATTTTTATTTTTATTTTTTATTTTACTTGAGTGAGGCTCAATAGTATAATTTTGAAAAGTTAAAATTTTATTGCTTGATTTTGGGCAAAATATGAAAGTATCTATAGGTTCTCCAAGAGACTTGCAATGAAACTAAATCTACGCTATTTATAAAAAAAATTAAAAAAAAAATATCTCCAAGAGGTCTGCGATTAGAACAGGAAGAGACATTTAATCTATGTGCTCAAGGACCCTACGAAGACTTCTGGGTCCCAGGATCCTTCAATACATATCAATAGTGTAAACAACAGCGGGAACTGTAGTAACTGAGAATAGCGTGAAGAGAGTGTGGAGAAGAGCACTGACTTGGTGAAATCCCCCACATGTGCTTAAGTGAAATCCAATAGGGTGAGTTGAAATGGTGCTGTAATGAGCTAAAATGATAGATTACTCAAAATAATAAATCTCATTTATATAGGAGCTGTCATCATAGGCATGATTATACTTTTAAAATAATTAGAAACAAAAATTAAGAATCAAATTACAGGAATTGCATTTTCAATGAACACAAATATTCATATTTGCATAACATGGAAGATCTGAAAATCAATGATAAGTTGTGGAACTGTACACAAAAATATAAATACTTCGGGGGGGATTGTCGTCAGACCTTAGTCTCTTATTCTCATAAGAAGCACTAGAACCCTCTTTTATGATGGGAAACAAAATTACATGCAAGGTGGTTATATTGTGAACCTCAATGCTTCTTTGCATGTAGGAATACTGGTCATTTCTGTGTAGCATTCTATTGAGCTAATTAAATACGTGTTACTTGTATGGTTTAATTAGGATTTCCCCTCTGAAGTTTTCATTTCGTGGATGCAAATGGAGAATAGAATCTTCTCATCATTCTTCCTTCCAAGCGCTTAAGACTAAAACAGAAAGTATCTGACCATTTCATTTTTGTCTTTTGGTTGATAGGAACAACAAAGATTAAACACCTTGACGACAACATTAATACGCTACTGATCAAGCTTACAGAGGATGACATGAAAGACATTTCTAGTGCAGTGTCCATTGAAGAGGTGGCGGGGGATAGACTTTATGGACACTTAGTGCCACATTCATGGAAATTCGCCAATACGCCGGCAAAGGAAAGCAATGTATTTGCATGAAGAATTGGATTGTTTGTTAATTGTGATTTCTTGTTCTCTTGATACACTAATTTAATTCCTTGTCCAATTTCTAATTACGATCAGCTTACCTACTTATGTCCAAGGGTTTTTGTGCAGCCTTTCATCTATAAGCCATTAATTAGATATAATCTACTACAGATAGAATGCATATGAAGTTGCTGCAGGTAGGATTGTAATAGAGTGAAGTCGACTTTTGAGCCAGCTTAGTTGTAACTTGATTAATAGCTCATGAGTTGAGCTTGATTAATTAATGAGTTTAATTTGAGCTAGTTACAACTTGATTCATTAGTCATGAGCTGGCTTATTTAAATAATATTGTTATAAAATATAGTTTAAAAATATTAGAATTCAAGGATTTGAGTAGAAATTATTTAAAAAATCTAAAAAATTTTAGATCTATCGTCTCAACTAGTTTTTTGGTTTCTCCTCTAATTTATAGCTTTTTCATCATTTTAGTGCAACTATTGTTTGGTTTGGATTCATCTTCTTTTTTTCATAATAAATAAGTCTATTCATGAGATAATTTGAACTCATAGAATTGAGAAACTAGCTAAATTTAAGCTCAATTCAGGGAAATCGGAGCTCCTTGACTTGTACACACCGTAGCTGCAGCTATGCAGCTACGTGAGAATAGCCACTTGCAACATCTCAAGAGTATGGTTTATTGCCATCACTGACAATGATTTCATCTAGCCAATTTTTCAATTTTAATTAAAATATTTAGTGTTCTTGTATGTTCTTATTTTCTTTTTTGGATGGTCTTTTGCAATCAATCCAGTGGGTATTGAATAAAGGAATAAGGAAGTGCTACAGGAAATTTGCTGGATACTGGCGGTATTTTTAGTGGTCAGTTGACCCGCTGGAACTTCCAGCAGTTAAACCGATGGTTTGACCGCCACTATTAACCGGCAGCTCAACTGCCGGTATTAAATGCTAAACCCCCTGGAAATTTTCCAAACCCCGGGATCAAAATCGCCAGAAATTACCGTCGGTAATGGATAAAGTAGATGATTGGAGTCAGTTGATTGAAATTTACTGCAAATGATTTGTTGTTACATGACCCGCACCTTTTCTGCGGCACAGCTACTCATAGGTAAATCTACTGAAAGTTGCTTTTTCTACTGCTGCTGCTCTTGTTTTTGGTGAATTTTTATTGCTTTCTTCTCCAGTTAAATTTAATAGTTTAAGTAGCTCTTTTTTACATTCTACCTTGTATTCTTTCCATGCATAACGGTTCTCTTTTGCCATTCCCTTAACTTTAACTTTATATCTTCATGTGTGTTTGCTTAGGTGGGGTTATGTTATTCATGCACGCTTGAACTTTTAGCCAAACTTTGGAGCTGACTAACCTTTACAGATCTGAAGATACCTCGATATCTTGGCTGTCAAACACTTCTCAAGCCAAGGGTGGAGAATTCATCATTTCTCTAGGATCCTGTGGAGCATAAAGGACTACTGCCATCATCTCATAACTATTAGGGAAATTAAAGTATGTTCTTTCAAACCTGCTTCAAATCTATACTAAATGCATTTCTGATATGTTCCTGCTTAAACTCAAACAAACCATGAATTTGTATTTCAAGCCATTGAAAGACCAGTTTTTTGGTGTATTTGTTATTGTATTTTTATGTTGGATGTCTTTTACCATCACGTGTTGAAGTCTGTCATCACCACCACTTATCAGCTTTATTAATTCTTCATTTTCATTCATTTCAGTGTGTTAAATGAGTTCTCAAATTCATAAATTTATATGATGTTTACAGAAATTTGAGTAGTTATGAACTGAGTAATATCAGAGAAAGTGGTGTAAAATAATCAAGGGAAATTATTGTTGTTACCTTAACCATTTATATACAAATGCATTTTGATGTATTTATATATCTAATACTTAATTTTTTTACTTTTATTTGCGTAACATCTAAATCTCTACCACACATAAACATTCATTTCTTTAGAGTGCAGGCATATATTTGGATGTGATTTGAGTATTATATAACCAAACATAAACATTTTAGTGTTAAATATGCATGAAAATACTCCAAAATTGAAATTTCTAATGTAGAATTCCACTTGTCATTAACCTATTGGATTAGAGACCCATTTAATAAATGAGTTGGCTCATGTGGCACGTTCAACAGTTAAAGCTTGGGATTTGGGAGAAAGGAGGAGATTCAGAGTTGGAGTCCCAAGAGAGAGGAGTGTACTGCTTTTGGCTTTGTCTGATTGTGAAAGGAAAGGGAATAAAGAAGAAAGGAAAAGGAAGTCAGACTAGTCTTTCTTAGCAGGCAAATAGTAGGTATTGTACTCCAAACGCTGCAGCTCTCCTCTACTTTATGAAAGCCAACCAAGGGTACCCCATGCAACACCCTCGCCTCTGAAAAATTATTACGTGAGGGTCCGGATTTGTCCAGAGATCAATAAAAATATGTCACGTCATCTCAAAAATATTTTTTAATAGGACACAATGGAGAAAAAGGATTCATGTAGCCGACCCCACGTAGTGGGATAAAGGCTTGATGTTGTTGTTGTTGTTGTTGTTGTTGTGTTGTTGTTGTTGTATCCCAAAAATGTACCGCACTTGGTATCGAGCGCGGAACCTGACGGTTTTCCCATCCGATGTCTGCATAGAATAATCGCTCCTCATCTCTTTAGTTGAAGCCTTCTCTCTCTTCTGCATTTAGACTAATCCTGGGAGTGAATATTCACAAGTACAGTTAGCTTCACCTGTTCAAACAAGCTGTCAGATGCACACATGGATTCCTCCACCTGATCATGGGATTCTCATATATATTAAGCAAATTTTACACTCTCAATAATAAGAGTGATGAAGGGATAAAAAAAAGGCTGAGATTCCCCATCCTTTTTCGTCTTACAAGATCTACTGTGTCAAAATCAATCAGAACATTTACTCTTTTACAAGCCTCCAGCAATCCGATGTGATTGCCACAGGAACTTTCTGAACTAGTTTTTGCTCTTCTGTGATGTTTTATATTCTTTGCAATTGTTGATGTTAGAACATCAAGGCATATTTTACCTTCAAATTGTGTATGGTGTGATATGGTTACCCAAATTTTATCTTGGAGTTGAAGCCTTTATGTTCATGTTTCCTTTAAATAATACCTTAAAACTGATGATGAAAAACAATAGTGTAGAAATTTGAAGTAGTATCATTTGAACTACATTTGACTGAATATCACATCTCTTTTCATGTAAATTATATGTGGTTCTTTATTTCAACTTTTATTACCAGAGCAAAACTTGTTGTTTCTTTTTCAATTTGTTAAATAGAGAATCAATATTATCATTGTCAGGTCCTGAGTCATGGATGAGGAAAATAAAAAAATTACTTTAAATGATCAACGGCCAGGGGCGGATCTACCTAAAGTCCATGGGGGGCAATTGTCCCCCTGAAATTTTTTTAAAAAATGTATTATATGATTTTTTTAGATAATTTGTCACTCTTTATCAATTTTTTAGTCTATATTACAAGGGTCTTTAGGCAATTGCCCCCCCACCCCCTCCTCCCTCTAAAAATTTTTAAATACTAGTCTTTAGGCAATTACACTCAGCATAATTAAACAAATTGTGTATATGTGTTATTGTTAGGGAACAATGAACCAAATACAAAGAAAAATAGCAAAGAGAGTCCAAAAATATCTTTACAATCAAAATTTATTCCGGGGGCGTTGCCTTAGGTCGACCCTCAGAATGGGGCGTTGCCCACTTGGACCCCCGACATATCTGTGAAATCTCTACACTTTTACCGAAAAGTCCCCCCCCCCCCAAGGCTGAAAATTAAGGCTGATTTTGCTGCTCGTGTTAACAGCCAATGTAAAATTTGTTGAATAATTATGTCATTAATTTGAACACAACGAAGAAGAATGATTTATGTAGACAATCCTATATAGTAAGATAAAGACTTGATAATATTAATATTACAGGGAATCATAGCTAAAGTTTTTATGAATGTATGTGGTGTGTAATTTGTCATACTAGCTTGCTTACTCATGTAACAATCCAACTAAAACACATGCACATCATGAGAATTATCACTTTCACTTGCTCTTAACTCTAGACGAAATCTGATGGCTTTAGTCATAAAAGTTGTGATGGATTGTCCATGCCATTAGCATAAAATATCTAAGCAAGTCTCATAAATTTTAACTTTAATAAAGCATGTAATGCAACATGCATTATTTTCTAAAGTTATATATATATATTGACATCAATTGCTTAAATGATTACTCCAATGATCCCAATTTTCTTCAGCAATTAATTTTCTTTTCAAGATAGGATCATTTAAAATTATAATTAATGAAATATTTGGGATTAGAATATTTTAATTATATGAATTTTGTAACTATTAATTGTACTTTAAGATGAATATAATATATGATTAATTATTTAATATTTTTATTATATTTACCTCAAAATAAATTTAATGATTATAATATTTATACTAAGTAATTTTGAATCAGATTTTCTAACATAAAATTCTCTCATGATTAATTTTACTGAGTTTCTTCTAGTACTTATTTTCTCCATGCTTACCAACTTATTAAAACGCAATTTCGGCCCCTCACCCTCAAAGCATTGGTAATAATTATGACTTCGTTTGTGAAAATTTTTTTAAAGCTGTTTTTTAGTATAAATATTTAAGTTAAAAAAAAAATTTATGCTAGAAAGTTGTTTTATAAAGTAGTAAAAATACTGTCACAAACGAAGCTTAAAATGATACTAATCTCATTGGTGAAAAAAAATTCCCCCTAACAACTCTTAAATCAAGTTCCATTATGCTTATGAAGAACGATAATACATAAGTTTAAGGGTTGATTATATCATGCTAGGAATCTTTTTTCATCTAAACATCTAGAAAAAAGTATCAAAAATATTATTTAATTAGTATTAATTTGTAATTAAAAAAATTATGCATAATGTAAATCAACTGTAATAGCTAATTGTAGCTATAAATGCACGTTAATAAGATTTAAAAAATTAATGAAATAAGAAAAATGTGAAATTAATAATAATTTTGAAATTTTCATATTTTTTTCTTTTCTAAATTTAAAAATGAAAATTGAAGTTGAATTACTAGCATATATGTTTTTATTTCTTTGAGTGTGATATTATTAATGTATTATTAATAATTGATATTGTTAATAATGACACATGCACAATAGAAGATGTAAGAATTTTATTTAAATATATTAACAATTAGTGAGATGTAATCTAAGATATATACATTATCTATTTATGATTAATAAATATGATTTTATACTTATATAAATAATTGTGTTGATTGTTATATACATAATAATTTTGATTAATAAAAAAATTTTATTGGAGTCAAATTTGAAATCTTTTATTTTAGGTTTAGGCTAGCTCGTTTGAATTTTACATGTCTTCATAGATTACAAGCAAAGAAATTTAATAAAATATTTAAATTTTAATTAAATGGTCTAATTAATAGTGATAGGTAAAGTACTTTCCTATTATAAAAATAAATAAAAAAAACAATTAAGTATTTATTATCATATAATTTATTAGATTATTCATATTTAAAAATTCAAGGTCAAATATGAAAATTCGGTTATAAGTATGAAAATGATAAAATAATTTGATTTTTTTATAAGATTATTTATTAATTTCTACATAATGAATGGAGCATATATATATGAATTGCATAGCTATAATTAAGATGTTTTTGTTATATATTTTTAAACAATATTTGAATGTGAATTTATTGTCATCTAAATTCAACCAAAAAATATAATTAAAAAAAAACAAAATGATAAGAAAATTGATTTTTAAATATTAATCGAATTAATTTTTTTGTAAAAATTATTTTTTAATATAAGAGCAATGGTTCATGGGAATATTGGTTTCATAGAGATTTATGAGTATTGATACGGCATCATGAAATTATCTTGGTCGGGCACGAATCTCGAGGCAAAAGCTAGTTAGAAACTTCAAAAATTAATTCCGAGAGCACCCAAACTCCGATTTCAGCGATCTTATAGTCGAACTGAGCGTCTCGGAAATACGAACCCAACGACACCAAGATCGACCCAATACGAGCCCAAATGAGTCTGAATCAAGGGCTCAAAGTGCTGTTGGAAGGTTCAAACTTCAATTTGAGTTACCAAACGGACTCCGATTTTGACGAGCTTATACTTGAATCGAAGGGCTCGACGAGACGAATCCAACGAGCCCAAGATCACAGAATTTCGACATCACTAAGGCCTCCAAATGGCCAACGAACGGTGAACGGTCATAGGATTCAATATCGGCCGTCCATTTGACCACTCCTTATTCGCCCCTGATCTCACGCCTATTTACGAGCCATGCCACTCCAGAAAAATCTATAAATAGAGCCCTCATTCTTCACAAGAGAGGATCCAAGCAAGAGAGAGAAGAAGAGAAGAGAAGGAAGGAGTTCCTCCTCGACAGCCGCCGGACCACCGCCGGACCACCGCAGAACCTCGCCGGACCACCGCCGAACCACCGCAGGAATCTCATCGGACCACAGCCGGACCACCACAGGAACCTCGCCGGACCACCACAAAACCTCGCCGGACCACCACCTTAAGGCCCGACGTTCATCCCCGGCGTCCTGCCAAAGACCCGACGTCTTGTTCAAGGCCCGACACTCAGTCCCTACGTCCTGCCAAAGACCCGACGTCTTGTTCAAGGCCCGACACTCAGTCCCTACTTCCTGCCAAAGACCCGACGTCTTGTTCAAGGCCCGACGTTAAGTCCCGACGTCTTGCTGAAGACCCGACGTCCTGCTGAAGACCTGACGTCCTGCTTAAGACCCGACGTCCTACTCAAGGCCAGACCATCAACATCCGATCTTCCAAGTGACACTGGGACTAACACCTGACTCCTTATCTCCTACCGACTACAGTTCTTCAGGCCTTTGTCGCCTACTATGGTCCTTCCGACCTCCATCAACAGACTACGGTCTCCGGCCGACTACGGTCTCCTGCCGACTATGGTCTCCGGCCGACTACGGTCTCCTGCTGACTACGATCTTTGGCCGACTACGGTCTCCTTCCGACTACGGTCTCCGGCCGACTACGGTCTCCGGCCGACTACGGTCTCCGGCCGACTACGGTCTCCTGCCGACTACGGTCTCCTGCCGACTACGGTCTCCGGCCGACTACGGTCTCTTGCCGACTACGGTCTCCTGCCGACTACGGTCCTTCAGGCCAAACAAACCTGTATATGTATCTCTTACCATGTAATGCAATCTATATGATGTACATTTGCTACATCAATCCAAGGCCTTCTCTTAAGGAAGGGCCTCATTTGTAATCGACTACAAATACTAGTGGATTCATTCAAACTGGGCCAGGCCCCGTGGTTTTTCCCCCTTTTTAGGGGTTTTCCACGTAAAAACTTTGGTGTCTCTTATGAACGCTACACCCTATCACTTATCTGCTTGTGTACTGGATCTTCGTACAATGCTAAGACGTTAAACTAAATATTTCTCTACCGTCGCGAATATTCCAGGACGCAACAAGTATAATAAAACTCTAAATGAGAAATTATGATAAAAATTTTCAAAGGCCAGTATTCAAAATTTGAATTTGCACTTGATATTATTTTTTTAATTTAGTTATATTTCATAATTACAGAATCTATTTAAGCAAATATTCAAATGGGTAGACTAAAATTTTAAGTTATTTTAATTAATTTTTTATAATTAAATATAAAACAAATACTAGATGGATAAACTAAAAAAAAATTGTTATCAATAAAAAATTACAAATAATACTGAATTTAAAGCATCATAACTAATTAAAAAAGTGACATTCATTACTATTACTATTATTATTATTACATAGGGAGTTAGGCTCAATTAAGATTTAGTTTGGTATAGCTTTTCTTATTTCTTTTAAAATGATTTTTTAGTACAATTTTTTTTAATATAAAATATTCAAGAAATTTTGATATAAAAAAATTTGATTTAAAAAACTATAACAAATATCAAGTTGGTAAGGAGAAAATCTTGTATAAAATGAAGCTTAAGGCTTCTTTTGGGACAACATTAAAAAATGTTTTGTTTGATATGGCTTTTTATTACTTCTTCAAAAAGTACTAAAAAATTGCTTGAAGCAGTAGTAAGAACGCCATATCAGACAAAGTCTTGAGATAGCTTTCTTAATGCTTTCTAAAACAATTTTTTAGTTAATTTTTTTTAAAATTTAAAAATTTGTACTAAAAATCTAAACTATGAAAAGACTATCCCAAACAAAATTTAAATCTCAACTCCAATTCAAATTAAACTAAAAATAAATAAATAAATAAATGATATTTTAAAATTAGGATAATATTCAAATTTACTTAATAAAAAAACAAATAAAAGAACTTTAAAAAATGTACTATGTTTACTCAGAAAGAAATTGGCTCTTATTTTATAACCAATATTTAATTAAGATAAATCATTAATTATTAAGTTAAATTTAAAATATATTTAAAATGAATTTTAATTGATTGTTCATTTATAACACACATATCAGAAAATCCATTCGTTCCAAAATTTACTTGGATAAGACTACTCGCCCAAATATTTCCCATTCGATTCTTTCATTTACGGCCTATGCGAAAGTAAAAAACATGGCAACCGTAACAAAATATGACAAATTATTGTATCCGGTGTTCAGATTCGTCCGAACATCAATTCAGACCCGTCACGTAACCAAAATACATCGGAATCCTATATATTTGGGTGACGTAACATATCTGAATTGATTGTCTGGACATCAGGTGACCGGACGCAATAATTCGCCAACAAATACAGGCAACCTCTCCCCGTAAGGACAAAACAACAAGGTGGCATTATCGTAATTCCAGGCGAAGTCCACGGACCTTAATCACGAACGCCTCTGTGGTCACGCCAAGCTCCGGTGACACGTGGAAAGGAGAAGCCGACGATGGGCTTCGTGTGGTCACCGTCTCCGCCATTATCAACGCAGGGACCGGTGGTAACCACATCCATGCCGATGCCGGGCAGGGGCAGGAATTCCTCGACCGCTACGTCGCTGGAGTCAACTCCGAGGAAATCGAGGGTGAGCCGATCAGCGCTTTGGCTCGCTGAAAAAGCTCTTGCGTCGTAGTCAACTCCGCCATCGGTAAGCCTCATGTGTCCAATGTTCGAGGCTCTCTGAAGGAGGGCCGTGGCTGACAAAGGCGGCTGGGCGGCGGCGGAGGGGTGAAGGTGGTGAGCGGAAAAGTAAGGGTTTACAAAGGGTTGAAATGAGTCGCCGGGGTTTAGTTCAAAGGAGGATGTTGTGGGGTTAGGATTAGGGTTAGGGTTAGGGTTAGGGTTGGGCATAGGAAGAAAAGCAACAAGATTAGGGTTTGAGTTGTAAGATGGATTCCAGCTGTTGGCGAAGGAAGGGAAGAGAGGGTTGTGGAGGAGAGGATGGGAGAGGGTATTATTAATGGTTGCTGGATCGGAATTTGCGATCAGCCTCGCACTTTCTTCTGCAAGGGCATCACAGAAGGCTCTGTGAGTGATGAAGCTGTCCTTCCTGCATGCAAAAATTGAATTTTTTTAGCATTTCTATTATACAATTCGATGATCAGAAACGACAATTTTTTTAAAGAGCCTAACTCGCTTATATGGTTTGGGTCTGCATGTAAGAAATTTAAGAACTTTGCTGAATTGTGGAGTTAATGTGTTACGAAATTTGGATCTATAAAATGAGCAAATTTGCTGAACATGTCTTGATTTTGTAGGTGTAAACATTTCTCTTCCAACACAATCTATATAGAGCTTCAAGAGCCTTTCTAACTAGTTAATACTTCTCTCTTTTGTTTTGACTTCGCTTCTGAAGAATATGTATAAGAAGAATAAAAAAAAAAACTGGCTGCATGGCTGCGAGGGAGTTTTTTCTAAGATCAAACCAGGTTTTTCATCAGTAATCTTCGTTTCAATTTTAAACAACAACAGCACTTCTTCATAATAATTAAAAAAAAAAAGAAAGAAAAACCTGATGGCGACCCATCATCTTTTTATGCAGCAAGCACATGAAGATAATTTATTGAACTGTAATTAATTTATGAGTGTGCTAAGGCTTTAACCATTGTTCTATCCATTAGAAATAAAGCAAAGCTCCATTTCATAATGAAGTATAAAAAAAGAGTGCTTCATATGAAGTATGAGCAATGTTTCTCTACATTTTGTGTTGCCTTAGTGTTAAATTCTTTGGTGGTTGAGTTGAAGCACAACTCACAATGCAATGTTGTTAAAAGGATAAATTATTCTGGGTGGATGCCGAATGTCATCTGAAGACAAATCAGAATGAACCACATCGGTATCGCGGCGCGGTACACCGCGCTCATTATTGTTGACGTAGCTCGTTCTGGTTGGTCTCTAGATGTAGAGTTGTCAAATATAGAGCTGCATTCGGCGTCGGCACAGAATAATTTTTCTTGTTTTTTTTTTTAATAATTTTTCTTGTTAAAAGAGGGTTTGGTAAGAATATTAAATGAATTTCATTGATGGTATTAATGTAAAGGAGCTTATTTGCAGTAGAAGAAAGTAAAAAGGTGAGCTGAAGGAAACTATAAATGGAGATTGCGGTCCTGACTATAAATGCAAAGAAGACTCAATAGACACAGTTTTTGTAAGAGGGAGGGCCCAAAGGTAGATGGCTTGTTTGGGCTCTTTCATCTTTGTCTATCCATTATGATTCAGACATGTAGATATTACATGAGAAACCATTCTATTTCGTGAATATTTCTAATTTTTTACTCCTACTTGATTAAAGTAAATTTAATTTTTAGAAGACTAGCATGCGAAACAACTAATCTTGAAGCACTGAAATTTCATAAGCAAAGGAGATAGCCAAATATATCTTATTTAGTTTTATCGATTAATAATTATTTTAACATATATTTTCTCCTCCAATTATTTTTTTAAACAGACCAAACAGGCAAGTACTAATAGGTAACTAGCACAGCAATCTGACTAGTCATGCAGAGGCATATCTGTCTTCTTCTGAGATAAAAATTAAGCCATTGTCAGGTTCTCTTGGTCACAATCATTTGCATGCTGACACATATATTTTCAAATGTCCGTATACTGTAGCTATGACCATATGTCAGTCCTATCATTTAGGTTAAAGACAAGTTTCATTAATTTCAAGTTCTCAACATCATGGCTTTGTCATCTAACTCAACAGTGGGTCTCGAAGTATTAATGGAGATCTCAAAGCATCAGCCATGAAAGTTATACGACAAATAGATATCACTGAAAGTTAAAATCAATCTTACAAATAGAAAGTATTCTAATCCTAAATTCTTCCTTTTCAAAAAGCTGCAAAACAACTGATTGTGCTAATTAATCATCAAGCAATATTTATAAAACGCATTCAGATCGAGTTATTAGGAAATGGAAGTTTAGATGCAAAGTAGCTGGGTGGCGAAAAGCTTTTCTTCACAAGAACAAGATTATTTGTATAAAGCATACAACAACATCAAACCTTTGTCCCAGTAAGTGTTCTGTTAAAAATCAAATTCTCGTTTAAATCTAACAAAGAAAGATCATTTTTAATCTTTTCTAACCGAGTCTTTTTAGATATATGTCTCTACCTTTCTTAATATAAGTTAAATTTAATACCTCAAATTTTCTAACCGGGTCATGAGAAGGCCTTCGTTTAATGTGATCAAACTATCTAAGACGGCTCTCTCTACTTGTATAAAGCATATGAAACCCAAAAAAAAAAAAACAAAGGCAACCGCAAATTTAAAGAATTGAACAATGCATTCAGAACAAATAGCAGTGAAGAGTTAATGAATTACATCGAAGTATTAAAGACGTAGCTGCAGGCCTGACACAGATTGAATGAACAGTACAACCTGTAATTCTTGCATGATACAGGTTTTGATGTTAACGTTGCATGTATTTTATAAAAATAAACTAATGCTTCCACTCAAATGAATTTTTTTTAGAACCCTACAGCTTGGAAAATAAAGACAAGTACAAGTTTCTCATTGAACATTTGAATGATCTTATCATCTGAGATTTGAATTGATTTATTGGTGTCATGTTCACTTGACAACTCGCGCTTAGAATTTTAGGGGCCTACCCTGGGCTACCGATATCTTGGTTAAGTAATTGTCCCTTAATTAGAATTTTAGCCTGTCACTTTTGCTTCAAGTTATTTAAAAAAAAAAAAGAACGAAAGAAAAGATGAAAGCTTTGACATGCAAAACTAGCCATACTGGACTGGAACATTTGAATCAGCTTCCATGCAAACCCTAAAAGAAGCTTAATTAAACACTGTCAGTATTAATTCTAGAAGATGAACTAGAAGAGATTAAAAAAAAATACTAATTGATGAGCAAACCTAGAGAAGAGTGTTCCACAATCACATCTATACTCCCTGGTTCCACAAGTCTTGACATGAGCCTTCCAATCAGAGTAAACAGCATATTTCTTTGAGCACTTTTCACACTTCCACTTCTTCTCACCATGTTTCCTGCAAAAATGCTTCTTTATCCCTGTAAGATCTCCGAGAGCTCTGGAAGGGTGATGATGAACACAGGAAGCCTCAGGACAAACATAGACTCTCTTCTTCACAGCCTCCTTTCCATTATTCCTCTGCCTCAACCTCCATGGCAAGTTGTGCCCTCTCCTATGAAGCTGCAGATTCTGATCTCTCTGAAATCCTTTGCCGCATATCTCGCACACAAATCTGTTGGTGGCTAGAAGGCTTTTAGGAGAGAGAGCCACCACTTCTGCTTCGGGGTCTTCTTATGAAAAGATGAAGAACAATTCAAGAATAGAAAAAGTTACATACTGTAACATGCCATCATTTAAAAGCTCTTATTCATTACCTGGATTTCCCGCTTGGCTTCTCTTAGTCTTCGGTTTCGGGTGAGGAGATGTGGGTGTGAAGAGCTGGCTAAGGTTATTGAAGTGATCATGGGCTTTGGTTTCAGTGGAAACACTTGCGTCCTCTGATATGGATGTGGAGTTGGAGATGGTCGCTGATGGAAACATAAGGAGAATTTTTGGCTTTGTTTCTCTCTACTACTTCTTCGTCTTCTTCTTTTCTCGCGCAACAATGATGGAGATGAAAAGGGCAAAATAGGAGTATAATTCTGGCCTCTTCTGTGCTATCGACTCTTGAGGACTAAAGAGATGGGATAGGAAGGGGAAAAAATCAAGTCAGTTCTGTCATTTTACTGCATGCAGAGTAGCAGGTGGCTGATAGAGTGAACAAACACCTAGCTTTTTCCACTTGCTCTCAAAGCGCAGTCATGAGGGGCCAGAAAGAAATGCTTGAAAGAAGAATGGGTTATTTCTATAAAAACCCAAATAATTTGAAATTTATAGAAAGAATAATTGTTAACTTTTTTATAATAAGGGTTATCTCCCATAAAATTTTATATTGCTTGATCTCTTTTGTAAAAGCGACTATAATTTTAAAATTTTGCCCTGAAGAATCGATCTTAGAATATATGCTCGGTTTTTAAATACCTTGGCATATCTTTGGGTTTCTTGAATTTCTAATATGCCTTGCAATTCTGCTATTACAACAGAATATTAAGTACTTTGTATACTAAGATTTCATTTTACTTCCAGAAAAAAAAAATTTATATATAAATACTTGATTTTGTTGAAACTATTGTATAATAAATTTATTATGAAAGTTCTGTTGTCTTAATATAAAAATAGCCAATAATTCAAGTGTGCAACCAAAATTTTATAACAAATTCTAACATAAATAAAAGATTTAAAAAAAAAAGCAAGGCTTATAAGTCAAATTTTGAGAAACTACCTTGCATCACGGAAAAATTATTACGTGCGGTGTCTAGATGCATTTGGAGGTCAATCCAGACAAGTCATAGCATCCAATGCACAGTGCATTGGATGATGTGCCGCGTCCGGAGGCCAATCGGGACACGTTCGGACACCGCACAGAATAATCTCTCAGTATCACCCTATTCATATTTTAAAAAAATAGTAAAATTATTATCTTTATTTATAAATTTTAAAAAATTGCTATGATTTCATGAATTTTATACAAATATGGAATTGAAAGACTCTATGATGAATCTTATACAGATATAGAAAGGATTTTAAAACAGTGAAATGAGTACAATCCTCATAACTCCTAATCTCTTTGCCTGACTGTTGCCAAAAGCGACCAGAGAGAGAGATTACAGGAACTGGTTTCTGTTGATTTATAGTGGGTGTGCTTTTATTCTAATTATGTAGAAGGAATGATAATTGCTGCTGCAGGATAGGAAAGACAGAGAGGCAGGTTGCAGATTTGATAAATACAAAATATATGATATGAATATAAAGTCAAAGAGAGTATGAGACTCAATCCCCAAAGTGATATGGATGAGAGAGGGAAATGACTGTTCCCTTTTCTTTTCTTCTTTATTTTTATTTTTTTATGAGACTTTTGAGCCAATTGATATCATATATTTAAGTTTTTAATTCAAGATCTCTTGGCTAATACAAGGGGGGCAAACTAATAAGTAAAAAAATATCGAGATTTTGCAAATATGTTGGGGTTCCAAGAGAGCAGCTCTCCTGACGGGATTCGGCGTTCCCTAACAATAACACCTCTACACAATGTGTTTGATTATGTTGGGGGCAGTTGCCTAAAGATCATATGTAGTATTTTAAAACTTTTAGGGGGGAACAATTGCTTAAAAACCTTTATAATAAAGATTAAAAAAATCTAGATGAATTATAAGAGAGAGAGAGAGAGAGAGAATTGATAGGTTTTTTTTGCGATCTTTGAATCGAAGATCTCTTTGTTGATAGTTAGAGCTCTGAAGCAACAGATCAAGATGAATTATAAGAGAGAGAATTGATGTTAAGTAAGAGATTTCATATTAATGAGGATGATGCTTACGTAGTGCTTTGTGTATTGCAACAAAATGAGCAAACCATCAAAAGTGGAGGGCTTTGATAGGAATGGAAGGGAATGATAATAAAAGCAGTGGTGACTTATTTCAAGGATGTTTAGAGAGTGAAAGCTAGGGTGGTTACAAAGCCTAGGAAATGAGTTAAAGGCACAATGAAGCAAAGAGGTAAGATCTTTTCAATGCCCCCACAATAAGCTTGATTTGTCGGTTTGATTGATGAGTTCACTGCTTCAAAGCGCAAGCTTTATTTTATCTTTTAATGAGAAATATTATGCTTCTAAAAATTTGCATTTTTAAATTTAAATTGCATCAGATAAATAAATGTATTCTCCATATTTTTGGCTTCGTTTGAGATGATTTTCATATTGGTTCTTAAAGAAGTTTTCAAATAAAATATTAAATTTTTGTATTAAAAACTGCTTTAAAGAAACAATAAGAAAGTCATCCCAAACGAAATCTTAATTAGTTGTTCACCTCAAAAAAAGAAGCCCTAATAAGTTTTTTTAAAGAGAAATTATATATGAATATCCTGAAACAAATTATATTAAAATGAGTTTAAAAATTACTAAATTTGTCATACTAATCTTAAAGTAAATTAAACAATATTCAGATCCATCTTAAAACAATTTTATGAATATTTTGATCGGGCACGAACCTCGAGGGAAAATCAAGTGGAAAACTTTAAAATTAAATTCAGGATCATCTGAACTCCAATTTTCAGCAAACTAACAGTTGAACTGAACGTCGCGAAAATACGAACCCAATAACACCAAATTCAACTTAATCAGAGCCCAAATGGGTCCAAATCAAAGACCCAAAGCGTTGTTGGAAGGTTTAAACCACAAATTGGATTACCAAACAGTTTCAAAATGTGACATGCTTATAGCCGAATTGAGCAGCTCGACGAGACGAATCCAACGTGCCCAGGATCTATGAATTCCCATATCACTAAGACATTCAAATGTCTGGTAATTAACGGTCCACAATCAAAGGAATCATCAGCGGATATCCATTCAAACCACTACCAATTTTCCCTTGATCTTCCTCCTATTTACTGGTCATGCATGCCACTCTCAGAAATTTATAAATAGACCCCCTCACTTTTCATAGAAGGGGGGGCTGAAGCAAAGAAGCAAGAGAGAGCTCGGAGATTTCTCTTAGCTACTCCTCGACCACCATCTGAACTTCTATCGAACCACCGACTAACGCTAGACCTTTGCCGGACCATCGCATGAAGCCTGAAATTATGTTGGGCCACCACCTGACGCCAGACTTATGTCGGACCATCACCTGACGTCGGACTTCTGCCTGACCACCACCTAACGTCCAGACTTCTGTCACCTCACCACATGATATCAGACTTCTACATACCAGACCACCGATTAACGTCGGACTTTTGCCGAACCACAACATGACGTTGGACTTCTTCCAGTCAACCATCTGACGCCCGGACTTCTGCCAGACTTACACCCAGCCACATACAGTCCTTCCGACCTCCGTCACCAGATTATGGTCTTTCCGACCTCTGTCACCTGCTGACTATGGTCTTTGACCTTCATCGCCCATCGATAATAGTCCTCCTGACCTCTATCACCATACTACGGTCTTTCCGACCTCAACGTCTATCGACTACGATCCTTCCAACCTATATTGCTAGACAACGATCCTTCTGACCTCTATCTCTCGTCGACTAAGATGCTTTTGACCTCCATCGCAAGATAATCGTCCTCTTGACTTCTATCATCATACTACGATCTTTTTGACCTCCAACGCTTGTCAACTACGACCCTTCCAACCTCTATTGCCAGACAACAGTCCTTTCGAACTCTATCAGTCATCGACTACGATCCTTCTAATCTCCGTCACCAGATAACAATCCTCCTGAATCTGTCACTATAATACGATATTTCTGACTTCCAATGCCCATCGACTACGATCCTTACGACCTTTGTCACCATACTACGATCTTTTCGACCTTCATTGCCTGTCGACTATGGTCATGTGAACCAAACAAACATGTCTATATTGATTATTGTAATTCCCATCCTGTAATATATTATATATCATATATATTTATTACATCAAGCCAAGACCGTCCCCCAAGGAAGATCCTTATTTGTGATCGACTGCAAACATTAGTAGAATTGTTTCAAATGAGTGTGGCCTTGTGATTTTCCCCTTTAAAGGATTTCCACAAAAATCTTGGTATCTCTAATGAATGCTACACCCTCTATCTTTTTATCTAATTGTAAAGCTAAGGCGTTAAACTTTTTACTTCTATACAATTGTGAATATTCTAGCCTGCAATAATAATAGTAATTTTTTTGCTAATTTGTGATTAATAGCTCTTAGATCATAGATTGGACTTTAATTAGTTGTGTTGATGTTCTTGTTGGTTTTCTAATTTTAATCTTCTACCATCTTTAGAAATAGTGCATGCACAACCATATTGTTTGAATTTCATCAATAAAAAATAATTCTAATCTCCCACCGTCCACTGAGATTGTGAGAGAAATTTAATTATCAATTTTAGCTGATTTTGTTTAATTAAATTAATTATTAATTTTTACCATGTTAGCTTTGTATGGATTTTGATTATGTTGATCATTCGTGTTGAACTGTTAATTTAGACCTTAATTTTGTAGGTCGAGCTCGATGAGAAGCTTGTTGATGGGTTTCTTAGGGGTTTGCGGGCAAAGCCCTAAAAATTTTTTCTACCTATACAACCATACATCATTGAGGCACTATAGCTGAAACACTGCAGCTCTTTAAGCTCAGGCTGGAGATAGAAAGCAGAGCACTGCAGTGCTCCAACCTCAATCGTCGCAACATTGTGAGTCAGGTTTAAGACAAAGAGTTGAGCGCTACGATACTCCAAAACCTAACACCATAGTGTTACGAGTCATGTTGAACAATTTTTCTTCTTTATTATTCTTATTTCACTTGAAGAGTTACGCTATACTTTATATACATTTTTAATGCGCCTCTTATCTGTTATATGAACGATTATTGCGTTTGTAAAATGAAGTGAGACAAAGAGAGCATAATAAAAGATATAGGTACAATTTCCCCTAAAATAAAATATAATAAAAAAAGGTACAATTTGTTTTGTTCTGTGATTATATTTCCCAACACCGTTTTGAAGAAAATAATTTTCTTAGCAAAAATCTTGAAGAACTGAGCGGCCCTCTAATGTCAAATTTTATTATTATTTTAATACAATTAGCATTTCCAATTCTTAAAATTAGAGACAAAATTCAGGCTGCGCTTTGAATTGTCCACACGGCTTTTGTCATTATTCCGTGGATGACAAAGCAGAAGTGAAAGTGGCAAAGTGCGGTGCGGTGGAGCTGTAGGGCCCGCCATGACGAATTTTAAAGATGATCTTCTATCACTTTTATATATTCCTCTTCGGCTTGGCACGAGTGAACCGAACCGGGTTCAAATATGACAACGGCACTTATGGTAAGAAAACTTACCATGTTTCTTTCCATCCAGCTCTATACTTTTGTGGGGGATTTATATATATATATATATATAAAGCATTTAATTTTTTAATTTATATATTTAATATTTACTTTACTTTTTTAATTTATCTAAACAATTTTGTAAAAAAAAGGGTTAAACTGTGATGAATCGCCTTGTGAAGACTAGTTTTTGCCACAGCTACGGTGGATTCCCTTAACCAAGCCGCTGCGTATGAGTCGCTGACTCATTTTTCAACAAGCATGCGGTCAATGATCATATTCTCCTTGCACTGTTTGGGAGCTCACGATTTCATGTTCTATTTCACTCCCCAATGGGGGTGCTTTTCACCTTTCTCTCATGGTATTGTTTGCTATCGGTCACCATGGAGTCTTTAGCCTTGCAAGATGGTCCTTGCTGATTTACAATGGATTCCATGTGCTCCATGCTACCCGGGTCAGAGTGTAAGCTAGTGAAGTTTTTGGCTATTGGACTCTCGCCATCTAGCGTGCAACACACCACAACTTCGCCTAGCATGCAACATGACGCTTGTATTGCTCTCCTACAATCCCATTTTCACGATTTAGGCTACTTCCATTTCACTCGCCGCTACTACGAGAATCACTTTTGCTTTCTTTTCCTATAAGTACTCTAACCATGCTTCGGTTTGTGATCACTCTATAGATAGAAGTTTTATTTGGTCCGGTCGACCGAATGAGAGAAACATTCAGTCGCAGGCAAAATCCCGTTGTACCGAGGTGTACTTCGAAAAACTCGGTACACCTCGGTATAGCGGGATTTTGCCTGCGACCAGATGTTTCTCTGCATCCGGTCGGAGGACGTAATAATTGTTCCTATAGATATCCATAGAAAAGAAATAAACACTTAAATGAAATAATTTAGCTACTTATTATGAAGACGAGGGTTAGATATAGAAAAGAAAATATTATTGCTATTGCTACTAATCTCTTCCTTTCCCTGCTACAGGATTCAAAATCAAAACTTTTCTTTGCTACAACCAAAAAAGAAATAATATTTGCTTGGAATATCCTAATGTAATTTTTGGTTAGACTAGGCTTGAAAATTATTGAATATACTTGCAAATGAGTGCAATATAAATTCTTTACGTGTAGTACTAATATCAAAATAAATTTAATAATTTAAAAGCTCATCTTGATCAAAATTATATTAGGATAATATCATCACATTTTTTCTTACCATTATAGCTTACTCATAATATTTTGTTCGTTTGTTTTTCCTTATTTTTGGTTTAATTTAAGCTTTACATATCATTAATTATTGAAATTACTAATTATCAACCAACCAATAAAAGATAACAAATAGAGGTGGATTGCAAAAGGATTAGCAGCTCAGTTACTAAGATTGGAGAAAGTTTTTTCGTATATTCTAAGCAATACAATATGTTATTTTATGATTTATCGTTCATCCTATAAAAAAAAAAAATTAAAATGAAATTTGCAGTTTAAAAAAAATTACAATTTGGTCAAGTTCTGATTACACATTACAGCAAGCTGCTGCAGATCTGCTTTGAGTTCACATTAGCTGCAGTCACTACTAAAAAGTTACATTTTTAGCATCAGCTGGTAGTAGCGGTAATAGAACCGCTGCTAAAAACCAATTCTAACACCGTTTAAAACTGGTGCAGTAGCACCGGTTTAAAATCGTCGCAAATAGGAAGCCCTATTTCCTTTATCTGCGCGTGAGAACAAAATCCCGATCCCCTCTCTGCTTTTCTGCATGCGACTCGAGCGGAGTGAAACGACGGAGTGCGTGTCTTGGCTACTGTTGGAGAGGAGCACAACGCACATCCCGCTCGCAAAGATAAATGACGAAAATTTCAAGCAATGGTATATCGTAAGTAGCAAATTGCTTAAACTGGTAATTATAGCTTAGAGGAAACCAAGAATCCATGGAGATGTGAAGCTCTAATCCTCTTTCCTCAACCGAGAGAAGAAGTTAAATGCAATGAGGATGAATATTCTGGAGAAAGCCAAGTGCTAGATAAGCTCTTTTTGAAAAGCCAATCTTTTTATCCATCCATTTGAGAACATTGTGTCGACATCGAACTGATGGTAGTGGATAAGGAGGCTGTTGATTAAAAGATTAAAAGGGGACTTGCAGTTGATCAATAACTATTAGTGGTTGACAATTAGCTTCCGTTCTATTTATCGATTGTTCAATTTAGTCTTCGTTTGAGACGGCTTTCTTACTGCTTCTAAACCAATTTTTTGTACCTAAAAACTGTTTTAAGAAGTAGCAAGAAAGTCATCCCAAACGAAGCTAATCAATCTCAAGTACATGGATTGCAAGCTTATTTGATTAAAACTAACGAATAAAAAATTAACCAAAGTAATAATGCTGTTAGCAGTAATATGTTGACTAATAGGATTATGTTAATTAATTTAAATGATGCACGGTTAAACAGTTATTCAGAAGCATCCTATCCTTCAATGGAGAGATTATTCTGTGCGGTGTCCGAACGCGTCTGGAGGTCAATCCGGATGCGCCACGTCATCCAATGCACTATGTATTGGGTGACATGACGCATCTAGATTGAACAGCATATACGTCCGGACAACACACGTAATGAATTTTCCCTTAAACGAGCTTTTGAAGCTTGGGTTCAAATTTGTTAAGCCAGTTTGGTTTCACTATGAATCTGTTCTCTCTCCAAAGTCTAAATGATAATAAAAGCTAATTTATTTTAGGAGATGTGAGTATTCTATTAGGATCAATGTGACACATTTTGTCTTTATCTGTTTTCGCTTTTTTCTGTCATGCTATTTATAGGAACGATCTTATTCAAATAATAGAGAATGCAAAATTTTTCTCCTTCAGAGGTGTAGCACAGCAGGCCCTATTTGACTTATTTACTCTACTTTTAGAAAAGCAACATATCCAGAATTTGCATACTTCATTTTTAACTTTTTATCTCTAAAAGAAAACGATCTTTCAGTATATAAATGATACAATACCCTTTGGGGTTTGGTAGGATGAATTTCCTCAATATCAACCCTTCACAACTTACCAAATATTAAAAATATAATAAGATTTTTCTTATTGCCAAATTTCTTTCTTGTTTCATTATTCACTCCAACAGGTACAATAACAGCTAACAGCGAACTCCATCATATGTTCTTGAGTGGCTAAGCTTTTGACTCATTCTCTATTAATCTCCAAACATTTTTTCTCTAACAACAAGGCATTATTGTGGGGGTGATGGTACATATGGATTAAAATCCTTTCCTCTATTCTCCCATTGTGGCTGAACTAATCATCTCTATCATTAATCCTTATTACAGTATATTCATTTTCTACAAACGCTAGCCTTCATATTTCACATATGTTCCTAAATTTCATGCCAATTTACACTCCATTCATTCTCACAAAACACAATACTTATCACGGTAATTGTGATTTTTTAGAATCAAAGTACAAGGAAGATAATTGATGGAGATGTTGAAGCTAATGTTGTTTACTACTTGACATCTAGAATCTTCTCTACTCTACCTTCCACCATCACACTTCTCAAACAAGTTCATTTTGGCCATCCAACATCACATCATCTTCAGCAATACACTATTGTATGCACTCCAAAACTTGAAGGTAATGCTTATGAAAAATCTACCTATTTTTCCTCTCCATTATTTGTAACACCATCGTCTTCCCTTGTTTAGCTTCCTCCTGAAGCTTCGGGTATAAATACTATGATCTTCTCACCACCTCATCAACTTTGTCTAATCCCACCTATGAATGAACTTTTTATCTTCGTTTTCCTATTGATCTTCGGAGAGAAAATCCAATTGCTTATCATCCTATTCAAATTATATTATCTTTAATCCCCTTTAAGCTGATTTTTTGTTGTTTTCCTTAATATTGCCATTTGTTTCTATACTCATAACATATCAGGAAGCCCTACAGGAGTCTCGGTTGTAAAAAACAATGGACATTGAAATGCATTCACAAGTGAAAAAACAATAACATAACATCTAAAGATCAAAACTGCTTAAAAACAAAGTTTGTAAAAGATTAACAACTGTTCACTTTCAAATAGGAGATAGAATCGCCAAATAAATTATTATATAAGCAACCAGGCGGTAGATAACTGAAAATTGTTGAGATTTTAAGCAAAGCACCTTCTTAGTTCTTTAGTCATACAAGTACAATAGCAGGCCGTAGGCACTGAGGATAAACTAATGCCACATGTTCAAGCATTTAGTATGGCACCAAGCAATCGATTTTATGGATTTTAAGACGCAGCTACAAAGGTATCATATCAAAACAAGACGGGCACCTTGAAATGAGGTTTATATATAAGATGCAAACGGTAATCAAAGACGGTATTAAGGTAGGTAGTTAGGAATGGTGTTAAGTGATGCAGTTCTCGAATGACCTTAGCGAGCCTCAACAGCAGCTGCCTTGTTCATCAATGAATCAAGATACTCCTTCCTGCAATGAGCAAGCAATGATTAGTAATACAATAGCTCAGCAAGAATGTTAACTGTAGGATGAGAAAAACTAGTTAATTTTACCTGGAAGGAAGATGATCATTAGGTCGGTTGTGTGGACTCCACACAGGCTCACCCACGAAAAGTCGCAAAGCCTGTGAAATGAATTAAAAAAAAAAAAAGTAAACCATGGAAAATATAGTAGTAAACATGCAATACTTACATCACCAAAATATAGAAATGAAGCATTTTCAGTTACTCATGTTTATCGCTGCAACCATAGTGCAGGATTATGGCAAATTTAAATGAAGACCTAGTCATATCCCTTCTCAGTATTCATAAATTGCCTAAGATCTTCAACTTTTTGCCTCTTTAGAGATTAATTAGCGAGTGAATTACTTGATATATATATATATATATATATATATATATATATATATATATATATATATATATATATATATATATATATATATATATATAACACATATAAGCCTTGCGGAGGTGCTAAGGAGGCTCAATTGAGGGTAAAAATGATGAACCTTAATGTAGTTATTTGTGTCTAGAGTAAATCGATGGTAAATTCCTGCAGGCAAGACAATCATTCCCCCTTTCTTCACAGCTACCCGAATCCATTGGTCATTTTCATCCCTCACATCAAAATAACCTTCACAGGGAGGGGAGATGTAAGAAAATGAAATTTCACAAACAAGCAGTTCACAATGAATATAAATCTCAACTGGATGCCTAAAATCAGGAAGAAAAACTACCGCTTCCTTCAAGGCAGTAACGAATCTCTTCGTCAGTGTGCAAATGTTCCTCAAAGAAGCTCTTGATCTTGGCTTCATAATTTGGCAGCTTCTCTGGGCAAACTTCACAGATGTCCTGAAAGGGGAAAGAGATAACAAAAATGATAAATTTCTGCAAATCGCATCTTCCTGGGCTTCATGAAACTGACTAACAGAAAAAGGAAAAGTTTAAACAAAAATACCATGTAAGAGTAGCCCCTGGCTTCACGAATCTTTTTCAGAGCATCATCATTTTCATAGTCATCAGCATTTAGCCTCCAGCTGAGAACACCGAGTTCTTCAAAAGAAAGTTCATAAAAACTTTCAGCACCATGAACAGCCGATTGACAAATGCATTGAAAGCAAGGAAAAAGAAAATATGGTGGCATGCAAACCTGCAAGTTTGTCCATAGAAACAAACTGCTTTGGCTTGCGGTGATGGGGAAGCCTCTGGTCTTCTTCCGTGTTATCCATATACCATGCTTGGATTACTTCTTCCTTTCCCTCCTAGATTGAGTGGCCAGTAGAAAAGAAAATATTTCATAGAATTTGTTTCGATACATTTCTGTATACTAACAGCAAGTCCAAAAAAGTGTAATCTTTGTCTACAAATATACAATATTACTTCCTCCTGTATGATTTTAGCTTGGGCAGGGGTAGCATAGTAAAGAGGTAAATCTGACATGAAAAGGAAGATTTTATGCATGTCACCTAACAATTCAACAGCCCAACAAAGTAAATGCTATAGGTAGGATGGCTGATGGTTAAGAGTGTAACAACTAACAACTTTAACCCTTATTGAAAGAGACATTGTCAGCTCGTATCTAATAAGCTTTACAGTTTTATACTATTGTTGTCCCTTCGAAAGGGAAAGCACATCCCAAGTATGCGCTAGTTTGAGCATGCTTAACTTTTAAGATCCTAATACAACTGCAAGAGTTATAAGAAAATGTGCCTCAAGGTTTAACAGTTCAGCTCACTGAAAGTAGTTTAACGAAAAGTAAATTTTGCATCCATAATGAATGAACGTATGCAGTTGCTGGTAAAATAAGAGCCTTTCAGCTCCATTGGCAGATACAGAACTTCAGAAAGACAAGAATTTGCTAACGTTGAGGGGAAGGATACATAGAAGGCTATAATTCAATTGCATCTAAAGGCTTGTGGAGCTAAATAATAAAGATTAAAAAGATAAACAAAAGAAAATTCTGTGGTCATTGTCAGTTCACAATGCATTGGAAGAATCACTATCAGCACATAAAGCAATCCCATAATAGGATTTTATGAAAGCACTCAATCAAAGGATATTAAATACAAAAGTTTATTTGAGGTTTCGACTATAACACTTGATGCTTTTGCATTGGGTATAAAGAAAAAATTCAAAATAATCCTCCGACTATTCATATGTAGCCAATTTAGTCCTAGTCTACTATATTTCTCCAATTTAGTCCTAGAGTACTACATTTCTCCAAAAGTTTATTTGAGGTTTCGACTAGAATACTTGATGGTTTTGCATTGGGTACAAGGAAAAAATCCAAAATAGTCCCCCGACTATTCATATGTAGCCAATTTAGTTTAGAGTACCATATTTCTCTAATTTAGTCCCTTAACCATAGAAAATTGATCCCAAAAAGTCTTTTAGGTCGAACTTGAGAGAAATTGAGAGACAATATTGATCACAATTTAGTCCCTTGACTATATAAAATTGATTCCAATGTAGTCCCTTTGGATACTATGGGTAAAATTGGAGGGGGGTTATTTTGTACATTTACCAATTGTGCATATATAAGGAACAACCTTATTATTTTACTTCATGACCCAAACACATGTGCTCTAAAAGTGACTAAACACGTATGGAGAGAAAGTCCCTTCCATTGGTTTAGGTAAGATTTGTTAAGATCCTTCCAATTATCCAATCCAAATCTCTACAAACATCTGAATTTGGTTTTGAAACCCAACTCCTCTATATTTCCTCATTTTTGAAAACAAACTAGCCCATATGAACGGCATCAGGGTTTTATAAGAAGATCTCTAAAGAATTCTAAAAACTAAAAACCATAATATGTTCAAACAAGGAGAACGAAACTTATTCAAAGCCAACCATACATCACAAGAAAAATGATAGGTGGAAAAATTTTTAATTCTTAGATTGAATTTATAAAAACAGCTAGCAATTAATATAACTTCACTAATACCAATGAAAAGGGCAAATCAAGATGTACTAAGATAACTAGATCTAGAGAAAATTTTGGGGTAGGTTATCATCCATGTAAAAAATGTAGTAAAACAAGTAAAATCTCCATGAAATAAATTTTATGCCATTATTGATGTGGGGAAAAATCGTTGGATCGTTGGAAGAATCGGATTAGCAAGAAGAAAATCACAATCCCGAGAACAAAAACAAACACCAAGCTTCAAAAAGCTTCAAAGAGTGTAATATTTCATCAACAAAATTTCCTACTGCAATATTTTGCCTATTTATAGACTAATAAGAACATTCTAGAAACATAAGTAACAAGCTTATAACAAATTATGATAAACTATTCCTAATAAGTATTCTAATAAAGATGTTCCTATATCATACTAGAATCATGTTTGCTATAATCATGTTTTCTACAGTATCTAGTTGCCCCTGGTGAAATAATCGGGTGTGTGGCTACTCAATCAATTGGAGAACCAGCTACCCAGATGACGTTAAATGTTTTTCACTATGCTGGTGTTAGTGTCAAGAATGTTACTCTGGGTGTGCTGAGGTTGAGAGGGAACAATATGTTGGCCAAGATGGCTCTTCGAGGCATTTCGGACATTAACAAAGTTTTTATTAAGTCTAGAAAGATAAGCAAGTTTGATGAGGATGAAGGTTTCAAACCTGATGTTGAGTGGATGCTTGACATAGAAGGTGTTAATCTGTTGCTTGTCATGTGTCATGAAACTGTTGATACATCTAGGACAACAAGTAATCGTCTGATTAAAGTTATTGAAGTTCTGAGGATAGAGGTTGTCCGTCGTGCTTTTCTGGCTGAGCTGCGTGTGGTTATATCCTTTAATGGATCATATGTTAACTATCGGCATTTGGCTATTCTTTATGACATTTTCAAGGGGGCATGGAATGAGGAAAAATCTAACAATGTATTATTTGGGAGGGGCAATTTATTTAAAGCAGTTGCAAAAATTATTGAGAACAAAAATTTCCATCCATGAGGATTGCTATCTCCCTCTTGACAACGTGCCTCGACGTCGAGATCTTTTGACGTAAGGGGAGTATGATGTAGAAACATCTTTAGTAGAATACTCCTTAGGAATAGTTTATCATAGTTTGTTATATGTTTGTTACTTATGGTTCCTAAAATGTTCTTATTAGTCTATAAATAGGCAAAGTATTGAAGTAGGAAATTTTATTGATAAAATATTACTCTCTTTGAAGCTTTTTGAAGGTTGGTATTTGTCTTTGTTCCATGGATTGAGATTTTCTTCTTGCTAGCCTAATTCTTCCAATGATCAAACGATTTTTCCCCACATCAATTATGTCACAAAATTTAAGTACCGTGTGAATAACTTTAGTTGTTATGTCCTCATAGGACCAATATTCATAGAGTTAAGATGAGGAAAAGGTCGGTTTGAGAATTTCATGCATGCACCCTAAATATTTTCATACACGTACATGCATGTCCATGAAACATTATACTCAATGTGCAATGTTAGGAGAAGACTACTAGAAAATCAGATAGCTAATAATGACTCTAAGGCAACTGACTTGAGGGATTTATGCTCATAAATATCAAAATTTGAGACATGTTAAAAACTTTGAGTTTGATGATTTTTTTCTTTTTCAATCTTTCATGTTTGGTTGGATGTTGGTTCCTTCAAAAGCGGTGCAATAGCAACTACTATTTTTTGGGGAAGTCATCACTTTTTTTTTTTTTTTTATCATCACTTTGTGTAGGAGTGAGGCCTAGATTTCTATGTTGGTGATCACTCAATTTATTCTCATTATTTTTACATAATTTGATTGTTATATATTGACCTATTAATTTGAATATTATAAACATGAAAGTAAAGGTAACAAAATTCATCATTTTTAGCTAAGCACCATCACAACCTAGAAATAATTATTTGACAGATTAAGTTAAATCCACCACACTCAAACTCTTCATCCGTTTTTATAAAGATCAGGTAATCATCAGACGTTAATTATGAATGCACATTCTGGGAGTCAACCATAGTTAAGAGCAATTATCTTCATTTTTAACCTGTTTCGAGAAGTAATTAATTGAAGCTTTTAACAATGTTCTTCGGTTCATAATGCATTTAATTTGTTGACAATATAAAAGAAATGCAAAGGAGACTGACATAGGATATGAAAGACTGTGTTAAACAAAAGTTGATCGCGATCCAACCAAGACTTCCAACTTGTAGGCCAACGAATAAACATAAGGAACTAGCACTCACACTTAGCAGAAAGATAGAAAACAACCATTTCATAGTTGCAATGCCAATTTGACGGAAGAAAATTGTATCAATAGATCCCTCGCCATTGAAGAATCATCAATTTCAAACATAAAAAACCAAATTTAAAATTTTTAGATGAACTCGCCATTGGCCTTTCCAATCGCAAGATGCGGTGATCCTATTTTCTGTAAAAACAAATTTTGCTAGGCAAAACATCACGTAAATAAGATAGCATTGGCTAGTATGCTTCAATTAAATTCCAAACCAGAAACCCTCAATCAGCACAAGACTAAATCAAGTAAACTACAACCCATCCTTTTGGTGTTCAAAACTAATTCCTAAATATCAAACAAATTCCGGCTGCTTACAAGAAAAAGGTTTAAGTTCAATATTTACGGATCAGCAGTAGACGCAGAATCTCTGCGACACTTGCGCCTCCAAAATCCCAATCCTATTTTCCGGGCAACGAAAAAATAAAGAGGCCCGCCATAATTTAATTCATAGAAAAAAGAGGAGGATTTCAAACCTGGAACTCGTTCTCCATCTCCTCTGCTTACTCCCCTCGATCGCGAAATATCAAAAGCTTGGAGGCAACGCGAAACTTGTGCGGATAAAAAGGTTACCTTGGTCTTCGGTTTTTGTATAACAATCCTACGCATTCATTATAACCAGAGAAAAAGGGCCAAAATATTTCTTTTATATTTTTATGAAAAATCAAAATAATTTTTAGCAATATTAATAACTATTTTAATATTTTAAAATTTAAAAAATGAATTAAAATAGTCTCATTATTGAACTATTTTGATTCATTTTTTAAGATTTTAGGGATCAAAATAATTTTTTAATTTAATTGTGGGTTATTTTATTCCTTTATAAAGAGTCAAACGATCATTTTAATTTTTTTTTCTCATTATAATTATATAAAAGGGTGATCTACATACACACCACATAATTTTTATCTAAAACCCTCTTACATTAATAAACTCCAAATAGAAAAATATCAATTACATTTAGTTGGGTCACTAAACTCAACAAATTTAGGGTTATGTGTTTGAGAGTAAGGTTTTATTTGGGACGATTTTTTGTTGCTTCTTAAAGAAAAAATATTAATTTTGTACTAAAAAATGTTTTAAGAAATAGTAAGAAAGCAATTCCAAACGAAGTCTAAGGCTTCGTTTGGGACGGCTTTTTTATTGCTTTCTAAAACGGAGTTTTAATACAAATTTTTTTATTTTTGTACTAAAACTCCGTTTTATAAAGCAATGAAAAAGCCGTCCCAAACGAAGCCTAAGACTTTATTTGAGACTTTTCTTATTTTTTTCTAAAGCCCTTTTTTAGTATAAAACTTTTTTGAAAGTTGAGAAAAAATAGTGACCTAAAGATATTCCAAACAAAGCATAAGGCCATTGCTTTTTCTCTGCTTTCAAGAACTTTTTATAATTAACATCTACTTTAGATAGTGGTAAGAAAGTTATCCAAAAGAAAGCTTTAAATCGGATTTAAGTTGAATTAAGCCTATTAAATTTATCAACTAAAGCTTCGTTTGTGATATCTTTCTTGCTGCTTTATAAAACAACTTTTCAATACAAAAGTTTCTTTAAAGCCGCAAAAAAATAGTGGTAAAAAACTATCTCAAACGAAGCCTAAATTTAACTTTTTAAGTCAAATTTTAAAAAACTTAAAAATATGATTAACACATATTTTAATCTAACTTCCTTCCAAAAGATCCACATATGCTTTGTACTTGAAACTTTTTTTTGTTATAGGGTCTATTGTTGTTCCTCTTTTCCACCAACTTCAAATGATATCATAAATTAGATGGAGCATATCTTACAAATAAGATGACTCGGGATTGATCACATATGAATTTGATTCATTGGAAGAGTGTATCTCTAGAAGACCATTATTGTGTGGGCCGTCACATAATGATACAATTACCAATAGACTTATTTGGTGGCTATCGCAACATCGAGAAATTATTAAGTGCAAAAATCAGATACAGAGAACCGATCGGTTTTGTCTCTATAAACAGTAAAAGCACAATTATTGTTCATCACTGCACTTTTACTGTTCAACACGACCTTTTTACTGTTTATAAAGATAAAATCGAACGATTCTCTGTGTCCTGTCTTTGCACGTGATAATCTCTCCACAACATCAGCTCTTATGAGAGTGATGATGAAACATGCATTTAATTCAAACAATACACAAAAGGGCGGACAAGGCTTCAACTTTAGCTTGAGCTTGTATATTTTGCACTTATCATATATTTTATAATTTTTAACTTTTTTTTTTTGGTCCGGACGAACTGACTTTAGTCCAGGACGAACTGAAGAAAATTGTGAAGAATCTGTCAATTTCGTCTGGACGATCCTGTAAGGGTCAGGAAAATTTTTTGTATCAGAGCATAGTTATTGGAAGAATTGATTGTTACCAGAGTTATAGGATTTGATTGAGAGTTGAGTAGAATGGGTAGTTTCAAGTGCATCATTTGGCATATATAGTTGCATGTGTGTATCATTCCTATTATACTGAACTGTGCAGGTGAAAAAGTTAAATGGATAATCCGGAATCAAGTGTACCAAATGAGCAACATAGTGCAGCTCCAGTACCTTCAGAAAGTATGATGTAGTTGGCTACTGCTATAGCACATGTGATGGGAGATGCACAGAGTAAGCTGGTTGGAAGTAAAGAAGAAGAAGTAGATAAGCATTTACAGCATTTCATAAGCTGAAGCCTCCGTTGTTCAAAGGAGGTGTAGGACCCCAGGCTGCTGAAGATTAGATAATGAGGATAGAAAAGATCTTTGACAGCATGCAGTGTCCGAAAAATCGAAAGGTACCTTTAGCTGTGTTTTTGTTTGAAGGAGAAGCAGAGAGATGGTGGATTGGACAGCAGAGAGAGAAATTTTAGGGGAAGACAAATGCTGAGATCACTTGGGATGAGTTTACCATAGTGTTTCGGATGTGGTTTGTACCTCCTTCAGCCCAACGACAAATGCAAGAAGCTTTTATTAAGTTGGAGCAAGGATGCAAGACAGTGATGCAATATGAGGCTGAGTTTACCGTTCTTGCTAGGTACGCTTCTCATTTGATCCTCACTGCTGAAGAAAAATACTATAGATTTCTGCAAGGATTGAACAGAGAATTAAGACATCCGCTAGTACCATTACGGATTCATGAGATTTCTGAGTTGGTGGAGCGAGCCAGACTGATAGAAATCAATTTGGCAACGCCAGCATCGAGATATGAAGTCACCAGGAGGAGTAGAGATGAAGCAAGTAGAAGAAATGAAGCGAGTAGAGAAAGGGATAGAGATAAGAGAAGCAAGTATGGTGATTCGAGGGGATCTGCATCGGTAGCATCTTCTGGTAGCTACAGCAAGTGCATTCATTGTGGTCGACGACATGCAGGTCGGTGTTGCTTATTGACTGGACAATGTTTTCATTATGGACAACAAGGACATAGAGCAGCAAATTATCCTCCAAAAGGATTTGGAGGAAGAACTGATTCTGGCACAAGACAGTCTGGACGTACTGCAGGACAGAGGACTGTTGGCTCAAGAGCATATAATGAAAGATCAACAAACAGGATGAATGATAGAGCTGTCATTGATAGTCAGAGGGAGACCGTTGCACCACGATCTACTGCACCTACTCCGGTGATGCCACGTGTATACAGTTTACAGCATTATGAAGATCAACGACGACCTGAACATTCTACTGGTAAGATTATTTGACTAATTTATTGATTGATATATGATCATGCATAGTGACATGTGATTGAATGAATTGGATGTTGTATGGATTCAGACGAGTTTTGATTTCGATTCTGATTCGATTTAATTTTGATTTGAGTTTTGATTGGACGGATTTGTTTTATATCGATTTTGCATTCGATTCCTTAAGGGAAATGTTGGGACGACATTTTTCTTAAGGTGGGTAGATTGTAAAACCCCTCAGAAGCTGATTTTTTTTAGTGCTATTAGTCCGGACGAACTGAAGAAAATTGTGAAGAATCTGTCAATTTCGTCTGGACGATCCTGTAAGGGTCGGGACGAACCGAACAGAGAGCATCGTCTAGTGACTAAACAAATTGGAATTAATTTTCGTTAGTACGATGTGTCCAGAGGAGATCGTCCCGGGACGATCTGGGCATCGTCTTGGACGATCCTGCTTGATAAGTATCGGATTTGAGATATTTTGGAAATATTTTGAGGGGAGAGAAAAAGTAGGAGAGAGAAAGAGAAAGAAGAAGCTTAATTTCGGAGGCCGCGGAGCGCTTTTCGTCCGACGACGCAGTTGAAAGATTTGTTTGTCTCACAGTAAGAACTCCGAATCCTATTTCTGATTTCGAAGATTTTGAGTTTTGATAATTCTGTGCCCAGTTTTGTGTTTCTGTTACCGAAAAACGCACATAATTTTGTATTGACGAAAGTTTTACCGCACAACTTTTGATATGTTTCTGATATGATATTTCTACACGATTTGTGTATTTTCTATAAAGTTTCTACATGTTATTTTGAGTTCTGTGCGACTTTTATCGAATATAAAATTATCTGGTTATTGAAAAATATTGCTTCAGCACAAGTAAAGCTTTGTAAAGTTATTTTATTCAATTTCTGGTAATTTGATAATTTTCGGGAACTATGCATTTTGAAACGACGTCTGTCTTCTATACGATATTTTAAGGGGTTTTTCTGCATTGAGCTAAATTGTATTTATTGATTGCAATACTTCGTTGATATGCATACGAATATGAATATATGATTGAATTATTGTTATTTTTACTGAAAGACAAGTGAAGACTGGTTGAACCGTTGGTTGGAGATTGACTTGACATGTACATGATGGTGGGCCGACGGGCTTTCCTTTAAAAAGGGTTTGGTGTTATCCTCTATTGATCATTGATATAACGATTGAGAGTCATAAGGAGATTATTATGCCGACGGGCGGCCGACGGGCAAAGAGTGACGACTCTATTATTGAGCCAACGGATATTTGGATATTTCTACAACAGCACAATAGATACATAACGATACATCGACATTGAAAAACGTCTTAATAGCCAGTGATTGTACTTATTCAGTAAGACTATTGTATTGAATTGCATGTGTACAAAATTGTCTTTATGATATAATTACTGATTTATAGATTTATTGATATCGACGGATTTAATGTATTGGATTGATTCTTGACGAATGGATTTACTGATGGATTTACGGGTTTACTGTTATTGTCGGTTCATTGATACTGCATATTGTACGTGTCACTAAGCATTGATACTGATACTGATATGGATATCGATATTGCATTGACTTATTGTTACTATGGACATGGATACTATTGATTCATTGATACTATCGCTTCATTGATACACCATATTGAACTGCTTCATGTGATTCATTGATCAATATGGAATATGTTTTACTGTATTGATTTGATTTCAACCGTTATTGTGATGTATTGGAATTGATTGTTTTATATGATTTCATACTGATTGATGTTATTGACCAGAGATAATTGATTTGATTGATTATATTGATACGATATTGATTTAACGGTTATTATCGAGACGATGATTTTCCTCTATTGATTTGATTGGATTCTTACGAGATTTATCGTATGTACTGATTTATGGAGCTTTATGGACTTCTTCCTACCGTTTATCGATTCTTTTACCGATGATTGTGGGTTGTATTGATCATGCATTGATTACTGATTTTTCGTATATACTGCATATATTCACTGATCATATGCAACTGATTGTTATGGATTTAATGGACTGACATGCATATTGTTTCAGTACTGTGCTTTGATTTCAGTTGTAGGTATTAGGTGACCTACTGAGCTTTTTGAAGCTCATTATATGTGGTTAATATTTTCAGGTCAGGGCAAGGGAGCAGGAGATTGAGATTGATCTGGAATCCTCAGGTTTTTGTTCTTTTTTGTTATAGTGATTATTTTGTACTCAGGACAGGATAGATTTCATTTCATGTTATCATTGTGTAGATTCTGAGTATTGTATATGAACTTTTGGGATATGAATATAATTGTACATTGATGTTTTAAATTATAAAATTTTGTTAGACTGTTTGTTATTGATTGAAGACTATAGATAGTTCTGATAAATGATTGATGGTTTTAATGGATTGATTGAAATTCTTTTCAAGTTAGATCTTGGGGAGTTACAACCAACCCATCGCCCAACGGACTTCCACCGAGTTTGCCACCGCTTCCTTACTGGATTCTTTCAATCTCTTCCATAGAGGTTAACATTGTCGAGCAATACTTTCACAAATAATCTCGAGTAGCTCAAACATCCCTTGTGAATTTTTTGTTTAATTTTTTCAATGTTAGATAACGACATCAAGCATTGCTCTAACAAATAATCCTATGAAAGTACACCCATATGGTAGCCTCTAAAGAAAATTAGTAGTGGACATGTTCATTACTAAAAGACTCTATGAGTGCAATTGGTTTCTAGGACCTCTACTCATTTAAAAATTTTGTAAGGCTAAAAAGCCTCCAAATATATATATATTTCTTCGAATCATCAAAGATAAAAGTTGCATAAGGCATAAATCCCTCTAATCAAGTTTTTTTAACTAGTGGGCAAATTCACAAATAAAAAATTATTCTGACATGAATATAGGATTTTTCTTACTTAAAATATTTTATCATAATTTTTCCCCTGTAAATTTTGAGCAATTATTACGTCCTCTGACCGGACGTAGAGCTACGTTCGGCCGCCAATAACATGTCGCCACGTGCTCTTACTCTTTATCGCGCGGCCCGACGACTTGACCCGGAGCAGAACCCGGGAATGCTATGTTCACGATTTTCTCGGTATTGCTCGGTATTTGCTCGGTATTTGCTAGGTATTGTTTTGCAAAAATGAGAAATACCGCTCTCTGAAGACCAATACCATGCAAATACCGAGTTGTACCGAGTTTTTTACAACTCAGTATTTGCTCGGTATTGCTAGAGATTTGCTCGGTATTGCTAGAAAAAACTCGGTATAACTCGGTATTTGCTCGGTGGTTCTAGGTATTTGCTTGGTTTTGCTCGGTATTGGTTATTGCCGAGCAAAATCGACCAATACCTAGCAATACCGAGCAATCTTGGGTCCGTTCCGGGTTGGGTTGTCGGGGCGCGCGGTAAATAATGAAAACGCGTGGCGCAATTCTACTGACAGCCGAACATAAAGTTGCGTACGTTCACCGGACCAAATAAAAGTTCGTAAATTTTATCCTAAGTGTGAATGAGAACACACCCTCGCCTTGAATTTTCTCCCAAGTTGGAGCGAGCTGAAATTCATAGAATAGATAAAAATTTAAACTTACACTTGCACCCTGCGGGCCACCGCACGTTGGAGCCTCTATCATGTATTCTTCTATCATGGTGGGATTTTGGGTGCGTTCACTTTTAATCAAGCAAACATATATTGAATAATATTTGCAATTATTAAATGACTTTCAGCTAAAGAAAAGTAGTTAAACGACACTGTCATTATCCATCAAAATAAATGTACGGTGCGATGCACTTTTGCTTGGAGGCTAAGAAAGCAATGAGAATGTTCTTTCAAAATTTTTAAGTCCACTATTTTATGGGCAAATTATTGCATCCGATCACGGGATGCGGAGATAGATCCGAATATTAATAAAATATTATTTTAAATTAAGCACATCAAAAGCGTAGGTAAAGCGCAGGTAAAAAGTAGGTCAAAGCGTAATCAAAAGCGCAGTCAAAGCGCAAGTCAAAAACGCAGTCAAAAACGCAGGTGGCGTGACAAATTTTTATTGGATGTCCGAACCTATTTTTCGCGTCCGGTGACCGGATGCAATAATTTGCCCTATTTTATGATGTTTTAAACTCAACAGACATAATCTATTATTAGTTATGCTACGTCAATCATATAAGAACTAAATTTTATTATTTGTGTTATTGACATATCTTTAAAAATTAAAACTCAATACATTATTTTGTATTAATTTTTTTAAAAAATAAATTCAGAGTTATTTTAAATCTTATTTCAATATATTTATAATCGAATTTAAAATCTCAATAAGACGAATTTATCAGCATTATAATTGATATGATATGCATCATTATGAACCAAAATCAACTACTTGAAGCAAATTTGAAAGATTTAAGATATTAATTGAAGAGCTAAACTGCCTCATGATATTGCATTGATGCATTCTTTTAGCAATTTCGAGCGGCTTGATAAGGCAAATCTAACGAACCTAAAAACATTTAATTCTGAAGTCATTAACGAACACAAATATTGAATAAATGAAGAACTAAATGGTGCCATGATTATTTATCACAAAATTAAAAAAAAAATTCTCGTACAACTCCCAGACGTTGTATACCCGAACACCCTGATATTGTGTACCGAAGCACTCCAGCGTTGTGCTCTCGAGTAGCACGGTGCTGCAAACTTTACTAGGAGAAATGACAGAGGGCTTTGCGTTGTAGCGCTCTAAATTCGGCACCTCGATCGGCGCTATCAGACGGACCAATGGAGGAGGTTTGAGTGTCGTATCGCATTAAACTAGCATCACAGTGATTCGAAGTGGACAAAACATTTTTAGTTCTTGTTTTTCTTGAAGTAGCGTCCCTTTGTATTATTAACTTGACTTTCTCTTTTATTTTATGTGTGAGAATGATGTAAGAGAGAAGATAAGCAAGGGAAGAGCAAGAGAGAATAGAAATCTGTACTTGTTTATCTCAATTTTCATAATGAATTTCTTGATATGGTGTGGCTCCATAGTTTTTTCACTATTTCGAATTTTTACACGTTAAATCCTGATGTCCTTTATTTATTTATTTTGCTTTTAGTTTCTTGCTTGTATCGTCGTCATTGTGGTGTTTACTCCTCATCTCCAATAATTGTAATGATATATTATTATAAAATGCATCAAAATGATTTTCTTGTTCTTGAATGTATATTAAATTAATATAACTCAAAATATTATTGATACGGCATCACAAAATTAGCTTGATCGGGCACGAATATCGAGGCAAAAGCTAGTTATAAACTTCAAAAATTAAATCCGGAAGCACCAGAACTCCGATTTCAACGAGCCTATAGTCAAACTGAGCGTCTCGGAAATACGAACCCAATGACACCAAGTTCAACCCAATCCAAGCCCAAATGAGTCTGAATCAAGGGTCCGAAGCGCTAATGGAAGGCCTCCGATTTTAACTAGCTTATACTTGAATCGAGCGGCTCGACGAGACGAATCCAACGAGCCCAAGATATTTGAATTTCGACATCCTTAAGGCCTCCAAATGTCCAACGAACAGTGCACGATCGAAGGGTTCAATATCGGCCGTCCATTCAAACCACTCCTTATTCGTCCATGATCTCACACCTATTTACAAGTCATGCTACTCCATAAAAATTATAAATAGAGCCCTCATTCTTCACAAAGGGGACTCAAGTGAAGCAAGAGAAGGAGAAGAGAAGGAGGAGAAGGAAGAAGCTCCTCCTCGACCATCGTAGGAGCTCTTCTCGCCGCCTGAAGACGCCGGAACTTTGCCGGATTTTTGGGAAACGCCGGAAATTGCATAATTTTGTAACTTTGTGAGAAGTTGATTGTAAATTGATCGTCTTGATTTGTAAGACGGATCAACCTTTGTACTTCAAACAAATACTAGTGGAACTTTACAACTGGGCGAGCCCCCATGGTTTTTTCCCTCTTTCGGGTTTTTCACGTAAAAACCTTGGTGTTCAATTCTCTTTTCTGTTTGTGTGCTGAATACTCGTACAATGCTCGGACGCGAATTTAGAAACTCTATCGCCGCGTATATTCTAGAACGCAACAATTATAAATAGTATGTCACAGATTTAAGGACATTAAAATAAATTTTGCATTCTTATATTCTCACAAAAAAATTTTCCCCTCTAGAAGATGCAACTCTTCTGCGAACCGGTTTGTTATCCACGTGTACCAAGTGTCGCTTTTGCTAACATGCACTCCGGTAATCCCCAACCACAATTGCAAGGATAAAAGCTCCGTGGAAGCCTACCTTTCTTTCAGTTTCCTCGTGTTCCGTCGTTCGCCATCCGCTTTCTGACTGAAATCCTTGTTGTACCAACACTAGCATCTCTAAGAGCAAAAACGAGAGGAGGAAGATGAGCTGGTATCGACCGCCGTACTGGAAACGCGGCGATGTGGAGGAGGGCAGCGAGACTAGGCCGCTTTACCCGATGATGCTTGAGAGGCCGGAGCTGCGGTGGGCGTTTGTGCGTAAGATCTACACAATTGTTTCCATCCAGTTGCTGCTCACCATCGCAGTCTCCTCCCTTGTCGTCTTCGTCAAGCCCATCTCTTATTTCTTTGTCTCATCAGGCGCCGGACTTGGACTCTACATTTTCCTCATAATTTTACCTTTCATCTGTATATCCTCTTCACCCCTTTCTTGTTCTTTCCATTTGCAACTTTTTATTTTAATCTTTTTTTTTTTCAGTTGATTAGACCGTTATCTGGTTTCCTTTTTTCCCCCTGATTTCATTCTTGACCGGTTAACTTCGCCGCGGTTTTCTTATGCTTTAAAATATTTGCTCTTTGCTGGAAATTCACCAGTCTTTGTTATTTCCTGATTATGAAATTCTTTTGCTATGTTAATTTTCTTTTCTCTAAACACAATATGAAAGCCCTTAGAAGTGGTTCTATTTTTCATCTATTATGGGGCTATTAGGGTTCCATCATGGTCTTCTGATTGTCTGTTGGATCTTTTTCACATGAAGTTCAAGTTTTTGTTTCTCTTTTTCCAACTTTCATCTTCATTTTACTTGTTAATTGCCATGTAGAATTCAAATGTTTTTCTTGGATTGAGAGATTTTAGATATCATTATTGTTTTGTTATATTTTCAGTGATGTGGCCTCTGTACAACTACTACCAGCGCCATCCGATAAACCTTCTTTTACTCGGCCTTTTCACTGTATCCATCAGCTTTGCTGTGGGACTAACTTGTGCCTTTACAAGTGGTAAGCTCTTCGAATCTTCCTTCACTTTATTGATGCAAGGAGGCAGAAAACTTGAACTATACTAGTAAATGGACACTAATAAATTCAAAATTTTAAGCTAATGAGTAAAATACATCATTAATATATTAGCAACTCCAACCATTTTTCACAATGAATCTGTTGAAAAAGTAATTCTTAACAATCTCCTTGTATTTGTATTTTACATCTATTGTGGGATTCATCTCTTCTGCTTCATTTGTGAATCTTAACACCAGCTGAATTATAAATTTTAAAACTGGTATGGGTAAGGAAGAAATTTTTTTTTTTCTTTAGATGTCAATTTGTTATCTTTGCTTTTGTATGGGAAACAGGGAAGGTGATTCTGGAGGCTGCTTTTCTTACCGCCGTGGTTGTTGTCAGCCTCACACTCTACACCTTCTGGGCAGCCAAGAATGGTCATGACTTTAGCTTCCTTGGACCATTCTTGTTTTGTGCAGTGATAATTTTGATGATGTTCGGTATAATCCAGGTAATGAATCTTGATCATCCTCTGCATTCATGATTGCCATTGTTAACAACTGCAATTTTCTCTTTTCTTGGAACTCAGCTTTTCTTCCCAATGGGAAAGATCTCACATATGATCTATGGTGGCCTGGCTTCTCTTGTCTTCTGTGGATATATAATATTTGACACTGATAATCTGATCAAGCGATATGGTTATGATGAGTATATTTGGGCTGCTGTGGCGCTGTATCTTGACATCATTAATCTGTTCCTCTCCCTGCTTAATCTGTTCAGGGCTGCTGATAATTGAAGCAGTTGTAGGTGCGACATCATACTTGGTTTGAATTTATGGTTCTTTTTGCTGCCATTTGCTTTTATTCAACTATGTTTTATACAATTTAAAGTGTATATCCTTTTTTTAATTGTAATAGAAGCTGTTGAGAATATTTAAATTTATGTAAGGTAGATAAGTACTTGTTAAAGGTTTGATTTTGTGGTCAAATTGAACAGAATAATCTGATTAAGAGCTTAAATAAATGAAGAGGCCATTGAATGATGTATATGTTATTCGTCTAATAGTCATAGAAGTTATTTTGAAATCTGAGTTGGTAGGAAAAGTATTTCCCTGATAGCTTCCGGGGATGGCTATTAATTTTTTGACTTGAATGGGATGGCCGAATTTTTATCATATGAGAACGTTAAGAAGTTTCCTTGATATTGCGGAGGAATTTTGAGGGATGATGCAGCGGGAAGTACTAGTTTCATAGTTAAACGTTATCAGTTATGCCGTCTAGTACTTTTTAATTGAGTTAGGGGATCTTGTGGGCACTCAATGGGTCTTGCGAGGTACATGTTTATTTTTTTAGGCAAAAATCACTGTAGCTAATTCTAGATCATGAGTTGTATAATTCTTTTCATGAGATTTCAACTATCTGGAAGCATAGACAATAACTTTTTTATTTTGCATCAATACACTACCCGACCCTTTTAGAGAAACATATCTGAACAACTGAAATCCTTCAGTTTCAGAAGGAATTGTCAATACAGATGCAGTTGTTAAACGCTATTTTAATTCTTGGAAACTCTATTCACAATCATTAGTCCATTCAAATTTCATATCTTTCTTGATCAATTTGGATAAAGGCAAAGCAATTCGTTGGTCTTGGCTATTCTACTATTGCTTTAATCTTGTCTGAATCCACGGATAATTTACTCTTTATCGCCATCTAGACTCATTGATTGTTGATGCCTTTTTGTCACTTAAGTATGAAAAAGAATTGCTTATGATGCCTTCCCATTGTTGAATTCTCATCTATCTGTGAAGCTTGGCACAAGTACTAATTTTATTTTGTAGAGAACAGTAGTAGTGTTATTAAATTTTATATTATTTCTTTCTCTCAAAATGCGATAGACAATGTAATGAATGGACAAAAAGAACTTGTTGTATTCCTTGGAGGTATTAGTATAGTGGATATGTACTCCAAAATGTGTAGGATGGAGGAGCTTTTATTAGGTCCGGTGTAAGGACGTAGAGGAACGTCCGGTCGGAGGCAAAATCCCGCCAAAAAACTCGGTATTTGCTCGGTATTGCTAGGTATTATTTGATAATAACGAGGAATACCGCTCTGTGAAGACCAATACCGAGTTATACCGAGCTATACCGAGCAATACCAAGTTGTACTGAGTTTTTTCTAGGAAAAACTCTGTACAACTTTTGTATAACTCGGTATTGCTCGGTATAGCTCGGTATAACTCGGTATTGGGTTTTCACGTGATGGTATTCCTCGTTACTGTTTGGTATTGCTCGGTATTTCTCGTTTTTGGGCGCCATTTGACCTCCGACCGGTCGGAGGACGTAATAATTGTTGAGGATGGAGGGACTAAGAAGGAAGTAGGAAATTCAGGGGAGCCAGCCTTTTAACACAACATTAGAGAATGAGAAAAAAAAATGGTGAGAGAGTAGCGTTCTCACTGCAATTAGCGAGGAACAAATATAAATTTTGGAGAGCAGCTAGTTTAGTTTTTTTTTTAAACTAAAATATGATTTATTTTATTTATTTTTTATAGTTATTTATCATATACTAGTAGTTAAAAATTGACTCATTAGCTGAATTTTTGAGATTATTTTTTTAACTAAGATGGCTCTATAAACATTATTTATGGCGAAATTCCTTTTTTTTTTTTTTGGACATATTGAGATCAAATGAAATTGAGGAGAACGAATGAATCATTTTGAATCAATTTGATTTTATTTATTTGAACATTTTTTATATCCCCTAAAGTAAAATGGCAAAAAATACACAGACAATATTCTCAGGGTTATACGAGTTAAGCTACAGAACAAGAGATCCAGTTAGATAGTAATAGGTCCATTGGGCCATTATCAATAGGTATTGTTTGGAAAGTTTTTTTTTTTTTTTTTTTTGGGAAAATATATTGTACGGAGTGATTGTACATTATTCTTAAGGTTTTTTAAGATTTTGTATATTGATGTTTTAGGTATTTATAGATATGATGTGTGACATAAACATTTCACATTTTATGTTAAACCAATTTTCAATTATTTATCCATATATATATATATATATATATATTTGTTTTTTTAAGGGTTTATTTGATTTGATGAGAAAAAAAATTGTAGAATAAAAAGAATGAAAAGTAGAAAAGAATGTTGTATAAAGTAAAAATAGCAAGGTTGTGAAAATCGGATCATACGAGGTTCATGATTCGATTGGTCGAATTGGGGTTGAACTTGACGATGTAATAAATAATAATATTATTTAATATTAATAAAATTAATATAATTATTATGACAATCTAATTTTAAAATCATCATAATTGAAACTTAAAAAATAAATATATATTACATAATTTTAAAGTTAAATATAAATAATTATTATATTTATTATATATTTCAATATAAATAAGTATTAATTTTAAATTTAAAAATAAATATCTCCAATCTTTAATTTTAATTCATATTTAATAGAAATTTTGTTTATATATAACTGTATAAATTTAATATAAATAATTACTAATTTATATTATATATTTATGTATAATTTACATCTATAAATTATATATAAGTTTCACATTATAAAATTATATTCATAAAATTATAAAGCATTATTTATTTTAGATTTTTTCATTTTTCTTATTATCATTTAATTTCATATTTAGAGACAAGTTTTAAAACATTAAAGATTCTAAATATTTATTTTTTATTTGAATATTCTATACAAAATTTTTCAAAAAATTCTCATGAAAGCATTCATCATGCACACATTGTAAAAATTACTATTTGTTTAGTCTCACATCACTTAAGAGCTTTATAGTATATTGTTTATATACATTTTCATATATTCATAGATTAAGAGCTCACATACGGTGATGGAATCATGTGGATGTCAATAACTAATGTTTATTACATAATAATATAAATTTTTTGGAATTATATTATTAAATAAAATAAATTATATTTAAATTAATTTAGTATTTAATAAATATTTTATATTAAATTAAATTATTTAAATATATTATAAATTGAATCTACCTATTCTGATTCCGACGATTCAACCCGGTTCTCATCAGTATTTCAAGAGGACCAAATTGGCCATAGTACTGATTCACGGTTGAATCTGTTGGTCAAATCCGATTTTCAAAACCACGAAAAATAGTGCATTGAAAATTTTTATGAGTTTTTCTTGAGTACTTTATTTTATTTTTTTCTTTGATTTGAAGTTGAGAGCTTAAAAGTAAAACAACCGTGCATTTGAAATAATAATTAATTAAATTTAGCTAATGATGAAGATGGTGGGCGTTGGCGATTGTCATCAATGGTTGATGTGATAGGTAGTTAGTTGGCAATGGTTATGTTAATAAACGCTATATTTCTATATGAAGAGCTTATCCTTTTATATTAAAATCCATTAGTAGTAAATTAAAAAATAAATATATTATAATATTAATAATTTCAATATATTACATCAAGAATTATTTTAAAGTATAAATTAAGCAGCATTGCATTACTAAGTTTTTTACATTGAGAATTTCTTTCAGATGATTTTCTTACTACTTAAAACAATTTTTTAATTTACAAATTAAAACTTTTTACTAAAACAACTGTCTTAAAAATCAGTAATCTGAATTTTATAAGAGGTAAGCTCTCCACACAACAATCCAATGGAATATAAAAACAAATTAAATATCACATGAAAGATGACAGAGCTGCGACTTACATTTTTTTGTATATAGCTTTAAATCACCTAACACGAGAAAGGAGATGTGAGGTTGAGCGCGTCATATGCTAATGGGAGATCTCTTTTTTACTTTGCTGAGACGGATTAGTGACGAAATCAGTTGCCAAAAGGGTAAGCATTTGATAGCAAACCTTTTAAGTTAGTGAGACATTACTCAAAAGTAAATAATAAGAAATTAAGCAATGCTCTAATTGCACCAAATTCTTCAACTTTAGGGTTCCACTGGCAGCAAAATAATAGAATTTCACAGTAGATTGACACAATCTATAATGGAAAAGTCAAAAAAGTTGTATTTTTTTAGCTGTCATAGTTCAATTTAGTTATGATTTTCAGAAAAAATTTCAAAACTTTTTATAATGAGAAGAGCTAGTGAAATAAAACTATAAGGAAACTCATGTTTAATTTATTTAGAAAGAAAAAAAAAAGTTTATTTTACTCACTGCAACTGTTTTATGAAATAAAATTAGCATAGTTTGATCCATACAGTCATATAATGAAAGAACTATTTCATAAATATATCTGCAATGCACAATGCTTATGAACTCATAGCAGAGTTCGACAACTTTCATGATATATTTCTCATACACATTAACTTTGCTTCTTGTCTGAACATTTACAGTAAAGAATATTGTAATCGGCTCTCCTTTTAGTAGTACTTCATATTTAGAGAATGAACACATAGCTGTTTCCGTGGACTCACCTAATTATCTTCATCATATTCTACCCAGCGAAGGCGTTCAGATCAGCGCAAGAGAAATCATCAACATCACCAACCATAGCAAGTTATTCAGAGCATTATAATCTGAAAGTCATAAAGGAAATGTTTGTGAAGTATTAGAAACAAAAGCAATAAACTTTATAGTTATTATAAAGCTGATTCATGGAAAGCACTGACCAGCTGCAGATGAATTTCCATTATCAGAAAGACTGGGCTGCGAAGATGGCGACATACTGATCCCAAGGTTCGAACAATCTGCTCCAATGGAACCTGTGCAGTTCTAGAAAGTTTAATCATTGAGAAACAGAAGAGCATGCCAAAAAAATCTCATATATTACCTCTTTTATATAGTGTTTTTCATGTCTTGGATTTATAACAAAACGTTATAATGTAGATATTTAAAAGCTAAATTAACAGAAACACTCTGGTAAACAAAGCTTCAAGCTTTTGGTTAAGTAGTTGAAAGCATTTCCAAATCTGAAAACATGAATGCCACCAACCAAAGGCTTAATTTTGTTTCTATATTGCATTGATAAAAGAGATGAAATGCTTACAATCCTTGTAACAAGGGAGGCTGGAGACATTGAGAAGGTTATCGTAGCCTTTCTTGCACTCACAACTGTGCTCAAATGTTGAGCTCCGAACGCATTCTCCACCACCGCAAAAACTCCATTTGCAAGCTTTCAGAATGAAAATCAAGTTAATTAGCATCAAATTTTGTTTATGACAACGCTAAAAGTTTTGATAATTATAGGGTATTAGATTTAGTAGGTTCTTATGGGTCATGTACTGCTATAAATACTTCTTTTAGGAGGAATTCGAGCATCCAAAATAAATGTGTGAAAAGCTTTAGCTATTTCCTCTCCCTCCCTAAAGGGCATCTCTAACCAAAAAATTCATTTAACACTCTAAAATGCAGTAAAAGTTCAAAATGGCGTGATTCATCTCCAATTGAACTTCATTTTGTAAAGGACCGTTGTATTTCTTTAGTTTTTATTACTTCATTTGCCATCTACTCTGTTTTATATAAAGGCACCTGTACACATTCTATAGTTATCAATTGAATAATAATTCTTTCTCTTTTCTCGTTTACTGTCTTCTCCATTTCTCTGTGCTTTAGTTTTTCCTCTTCTATCATGGTATCATGAGCCAAGCTATGGGAGATCAAGAATCTGCAACCTCCCTCCCTCCCGTCTCCGCTGCTCTCTCCGGCAACTCAGCAACCGAAATCCATATTCCACAGCAACTCAAGTTCCTCATCTCCAATATCAAGAATCTTGTTCCCAATGCTCTCACCACCGACAACTACGCTATATGGCGCATTCAACTTCTTCAACAATTTACCGCGAACAACTATGCCGGACACCTCACCGGCAACACTCCCTGTCCCACGGACATCTCCTTGCAAGAATTTCAGCGTTGGCAATTGGCCGACAACAACCTTCTGTCCGCTCTCTTCTCCACTATTTCCCCACCTCTTCTTCCGTATATCATTTCTTGCACCACTACCCACGCGGCCTGGATAGTTCTCGAACGACGTCTACAGCCAACGTGCCGCTCGCGCGTCATACAGCTCAAGAACGAGCTCCATCATGTACAAATGCAGAACATGACTATGCAGCAATACCTCAACCACGTCAAAGTCATCGTCGACAATATAGCCGCCGCCGGTTCCAACGTTGATGCAGAAGATGTCATCCTACACATTCTAAATGGACTTCCGGCTTCCTACAACCCCTTCAAAGCTGCAATCCGTACGTCGCCTCTTCCGATGACACTTGATAATCTTTATTCTCTATTGTGTAGCGAAGAAATCATAGTCAATCAAGAAATCTCCAAAGAAAATTCTCTCGTCGCCGGCGTCACTGCTCTATATGCTACATCCTCAAATCAAAGCAGAAATAGACCACCACGCAAATTTGGCAAGATTCGCAACTCCTCCGTCGGACAACCATCGCCGCAATCAAGTCCCTCGCCGACCACATCAAACCAGGCTCCTGCGAACACAGCCAGACCAATTTGTCAGATCTGCAACAAAGTCGGACACATAGCTTTAAATTGCTGGCACCGATCCAATCCGCGCTTCGCCCCGACCAATCCTAGATCCATGAATGCATTTCTTGCTCAACCAAATCAGACGGCATCTCAAGATTGGATAGTCGACTCGGGTGCCTCCACCCATCTTACGCCTGACCTCAATAATCTGCAATATCCCACACACTACCAAGGTCAAGACAGCGTTTCTATTGCAAACGGCTCGCAACTTCAGGTCGCTCACTCCGGACAAGGTCTTCTTCCCCTACCCGACACTCCCCGTAAGATCTACCTACGCAAACTCCTTCATATTCCGCATTTGTCTCACAACCTCCTATCTGTTTCACAACTTACTACCGATAATCCAATTTCGGTAAGCTTTGATGCTAATGGTTTTCAAATTAAGGATCGCAAGGACCACCGTCTACTTCTTCATGGGCCTCTTCGTGACGGGCTATACCATCTCTCTCGCCCGACTACCCCAAGTCCGAAGGCGCTTCACGCTACGACGAATCAAGAAACGATCTGGCATGCACGTCTCGGTCACCCTCATCACGGGCTTCTCAAAAATCTGCTACCTCAATTACTGGATATTACTCATGTTTCAAATAAATTTTCTTGTGTTTCCTGTACTGTTTCCAAATGTCATAAATCTTCTTTCAATAAAAGTAACTCTGTTTCGCTTGCTGCTTTTGATCTCATTCACTCCGATGTTTGGGGTCCGGCACCGGAAAACTCAATGGATGGTTTTCGGTATTACGTAATTTTTATAGATGACTTTACGCGTTTTTCATGGTTATATCTTATGAAATCAAAACAGGAAACGCTATCTAAATTTCGCTTACTTCTTCAACTTATTTCAACACAGTTTAACACCACTCCGAAGGCCTTTAGGTTCGACGGCGGAGGCGAATACACAAGCCACGAGTTCAACAATCTCCTTCAATCACACGGCATACTAAGGCAACTCAGCTGCCCTCACACGCCCGAGCAAAACGGGCTCGCTGAACGGAAACACCGCCACCTACTCGATCTTACCCGAACTATGCTCCACGCCGCAAATCTTCCGAACATTCTGTGGGCTGATGCCATCGCCACTGCCAACTATTTGGTAAATCGCCTTCCCTCATCCTCCATCTCTAATCAAACACCTTTCTATCGCCTGCACGGCCAACACCCAACCTACACTCATCTCCGCATTTTTGGGTGTCAATGCTTTCCCTGGCTCAGACCTTATACCCCCAACAAACTATTGCCGAGATCTCAAGAATGTACGTTCATTGGGTACTCACCCTCTCATAAAGGGTATAAATGCTTGAACTCTCTCTCAAATAAAATCTTTATTTCTCGACACGTAACTTTCAACGAAACCGTCTTTCCTTATAAACTTAATCCTCCTCAATCAACAAAAATCTCCACCCCTTCCAGCTACACTCCTCCCTTAGTTCTAATTCCACCGTCTCTGGCCATCAATCCTAAGCCACCTACATTCCCTCAAACCAATCAAATTACTGTCCCCATTCCTCCAAATAAGCAACCCACTCACATATCAACCGAGAACTCTTCAACTCAATCCATACTCCCACCTATCTCTAATCCTCCTGCTTCCAATCCATCCACACACCACATGCAAACCAGGCTGAAGTCCGGTATTACCAAACCAAAACATATTTTGTCTCTCCACACCTCTGTCTCCGCAGACCAAACGCCCATTTCCTACGCCCAAGCCATTAAGCATCCACACTGGCGCCAAGCCATGTCAGAGGAATTTCATGCTTTACAGAAACAATCCACGTGGACACTTGTTTCAGCTCCCGACCAAACTCCCATTCTTGGGTGTAAGTGGACATTCAAGACTAAACTACTTCCCAACGGCAAAGTCGAAAGGTACAAAGCTCGTCTTGTAGCACAAGGCTACGATCAACAATATGGAGTAAATTACACGGAAACGTTTAGTCCTGTTGCAAAAATGACAACGATTCGCGTTCTTCTCACACTCGCCCTCAATCGAAATTGGGAAATCCGTCAACTAGACGTCTCGAATGCTTTTCTCCACGGTGATCTAGCCGAAACAATTTACATGCGTCAACCTCCGGGCTTTGTTGATACCACCGCTCCGTCCGCCGTTTGCAAATTAAACAAATCCCTCTACGGGCTTAAACAAGCGCCGCGTCAATGGTTTGAGAAACTCACAACATTTCTTCAAGATCAAGGATTCAGGTTCACTCGTTCTGATCCTTCACTCTTAATTTTCCATCGCAATAATATACAAATTTTTCTCCTCATATATGTCGACGACATCTTAATTACAGGAAATAATCCAGCAGCTCTCGCCGCACTTCTGTCCAAACTGCATGACCAATTCGCTCTAAAACAACTAAATCAGCTCTCTCTATTTCTCGGCATCCAAATCATCCGACAGAAATCTGGATTGTTTCTCACACAACAGCATTACGCCGAGAAGTTACTTCGAGACTCCGGGCTAGCTGACTGCAAGGCCGCCGATACTCCGCTGGCTCCTAAATCCAAAGGCAACACTGCTATCAGCCCACCGTTTTCGGACCCGACTCTTTACCGTCGCCTGGCTGGTTCTCTCCAATATCTTTCAATCACCAGGCCCGACATTGCTTTCGCTACAAATCAAGCGTGCCAACATATGCATAAGCCGACTGTTCAGAATTTTCAGGATCTTAAACGCTTACTTCGGTATATCAAGGGTACCCTATCCTTCGGTCTGCCCATAACTGCAGGCGATCTCACTCTTAGGACATATACCGATGCGGATTGGGCCTCCGACTCCTCCGATCGGAAATCAATTTCTGGCTTCTGCACCTTCTTAGGTCCGAATCTTATCTCTTGGACCGTTAAGAAACAAGTGACCGTGGCCAAATCTTCTACTGAGGCCGAGTACAGATCACTCTCAGCTGCTACCTCCGACGTCATTTGGTTGCGCCGTCTAGTTGAAGAACTAGATCTTCCGCAACAATCTCCGACACAAATTCATTGCGACAACACTTCTGCGATCGCCCTCGCTCGCAATCCTGTCTTCCACGCACGGACGAAGCATATAGAGATAGACTACCAATTCATTCGACAGCATCTAAAGAACGGCGCAATCTCCATCACTCACATTCCGTCTGATGTACAGATAGCTGATATCTTAACTAAGTCTCTCCAAATAGCTCGGTTTCAAAACCTGCGTAACAAATTAACTATTCGGTCACCGAATAGTTAATTTGAGGGAGGCTGTAAAGGACCGTTGTATTTCTTTAGTTTTTATTACTTCATTTGTCATCTACTCTGTTCTATATAAAGGCACCTGTACACATTCTATAGTTATCAATTGAATAATAATTCTTTCTCTTTTCTCGTTTACTGTCTTCTCCATTTCTCTGTGCTTTAGTTTTTCCTCTTCTATCACATTTCTCTCCTCTTTCGGGCGCTTTTTGCGAAGGTAACCATCTCTCTCCTCTTTCACACGCTTTTCTCCTCTTTCCTGCTCTTCTTCGGCAAATTCACAATCGAGTGTTTTTTTTTTGTTTAGGTGAATAGTCTGATGCCAATATTGGTGTCGCACTGTTCACCTACCGAATTTTGGCATAATATTTGGAGTTCGAATGCAGCGAATGACGGACGGCGTACAATGGTATGCAGTTCGGTTGGAAATTATCTAATGAGAGTTTGGAGCTGTGAGCATCCTCGAAGCTCCTGCCCCTTCTCCCTCATTCAATCTTGAAAATTTTAAGCACCCTGGAATTACTTGATTATTATACTTTCTTGTGTTTTTCTGTGTTTGTGCAAGTTTTCTGAGCTTTGTTCGTAACATAAAAATTGAATATATATGGTGAAGGACATGCTTACGATCGAAGAGGCTGAAGTTGTCTGGAGGAGCTGGAAATGGTGGAAGTGCAAGAGGTCCAGATATCTTTGTGCAAGAGTTATTTATGCTACCTGAACATAACAAATTAAGGCTAGTTAGTGAACAATTAGATGACCAATTTGCATCTGCACAGGGCAAATGCTTCCAAATGGTTCCCTGAACAAAATCTTTATAAATCTGGGCTTAGATGAACAATCACTGGCCATAAGTAATTTGTCCAAATTTACAAATCATTTGGAAATCAGATAAATACCTATTATGATATATTATAATTTAAGAAATAAAGTTATTATTCAAGCTTTTCTAAATTTCTGCATTTATTTTCAACTTCTATAACATTCATTTGTTTGTACAATGTATGATACTGATGCAGAGCTTCTCAGTTAAATTGTTCCGTAGGCATATGTTCTTGATTTCTCTAGATTTCTTTTGCTAGCTTATAAGAATAGGGGTTATAAGAGAGAAGAAGTATGAATATATTTTTAGGAATTTAGCCGTGTTTTCACTATTTGTGTGTTCTAGTTCTAAGGAGCTTTATTTGAAAGACTTCATCGAATGATCTCCATACATCAGATACTAATTATTGGACTGATTTGATTTTGAAATTAATATAGACAAAGTGAAAAGAAACTCACAGTTGGGTATAAGGCAAGGTAGGAAACGGAAATGTTCTTCAATATGTAACTGAGTCCAACCCGGATTGCATTGACAGGAGAACCCAAATGTGCTGTTCTCAGAAACCTTGCAAATCCCCTTACCACAATACACAGCTTTGCATAGTCCATCTGATACAGTAATAAAACAACTAAAATTCCAGAAAACTAAACATTTATCAAATAGAATAGCAAACAATAATAACTATAACCAAAGGGACATGGAAATAACATCTGTTAGTGTCTAAAGGCATTTTAAGGATGGAAGAACGCTGTAAAACCTAAAGAAACTGTCTAAACTTATACTGATACTTCGCTTGGAGTTCTTTTGCTTCCGGGAAGAAATTACAGGAACAGAGGAGAAACACTGTTCAGTAAAAGATTAAGTAAATTTTGAAGAACGTTAACATTTATTAAAATTATCATTTGATTGAATATATTCAAACAGCAATAATCTTTTGAAACTTCATAAATCTCTTCAAAACTCTTTATTTCACAATCAAACTTAGTCGGGGGAAAAAAAAAATCTTACCTTTAAAAACATATTTTTTAACCGAAAACAACCAAACGAGAGCTTAGAGTAGAAGAAAGAATTTGGGGGATGGAAGAAAGATGAGAGCAGTACTTAGGACTGGAGAAAGGAATGGAGAGAGAAAGTCTCCCGAGCATGGTTGATGAAGCAGAGCTATCGTTTGCAGGACCACGAGGTAAACTGTAACTTCAGACAAAGCCATTTCTTACTTCAGAGAGATAGAGGAGAGAGATAAGAGAGATAGAGAGAGAGGTGGAGTGGGAAGATGGGAAGTTGCGAGGTGGAGAGCTAAATGTATCACTGCGGGGAGTATTTAATACGTTAGTGATTGTGAGGACGGGTGGAACTGTGGAGGATGGAAACTGATTCCTAAGTCTATAAGCCAGTTAAAGGGAATTTGAGGTCGACTGCAGAGCAAAGCCCTACATGGGGTCCTTGTTGGGTACCCATGCTTTACTCGGACGGGCTTCACCCACCCACACCCACCCATGGTGACTTTCGGAATGTCATACCCACCTATACCCACCCACATTCCATGCTTTTTGAGTGCAGTTTGCCACAGATTGATGGCCTTGAGGCTTGTTTCTCTTTTGCTATGGTTGTAAACTTTTAAGAAGCATATCAGAATTTATCGTAGTCACAGCGTGGTTAAGTGCTGCACATTACGTAATGATGATTGCATTATTATAAGATATACGATGATTATCAATGCAAATTGATTTATCCCTTTATGTTGAGTACCCACCCATACCCACCCATAAGGCCATGGGCGTACCCATACCCACCCATACCCAATGGGTATGGGTGGGTACATGGGTGGGTGTAGGTATGGGTACCCAATGCAGGGCTCTGCTGCAGAGACTTGCGATAACAGAAGAGTCAATGGTCTCTCAAGAAATGTTGAGAAATATTATTCAAATAAAATAAAATATGAGGCAGAAATTGAAATTTTAATTTTAAAGTATTGTTGCATGCTGAAATATTTGCGGCGGCGGTAGAGAAATATAAAATTTATATTTTTAACTTTATATGAAGATTCAATACACATATATAAAAGAGTAAAGTGCAATATTCATAAGAGACTAAGATTTATACGCGCAAAGCCCTTAAAAAGAGAAAAATCATTGGGTCTACCCCAAGTTTGAATGAATCCACTAATATTTGTTGTTGAGTACAAATGAGACTCTTTCTTGGAGAAGGCCTTGGCTTGATGTACACATTGTATATAGCATAGTACATAGTTAGAGAATAACATGACATTTGTTCTTAAGATAGTGTTTGCATGTTTGTTTGGTTAGTAGGATCGTTGTCGGCGAGCGACGGTGGATGAAAGGACCATAGTCGACAGGCGACGATAGTCTGAATGATCGTAGTCGGCGAGCCAAATGGTCGGCGGGCAACATTGCTAGGAAGGATTGTTGTTGGCGAGCGGCGATAGTCGGAAGGACCGTAGTCGATGGCGATGGTGTTCGGAAGGACTGTAGTTAGGCGATGGTCGTTGGAAGGATCGTAGTTGAGCAATGGTGGTCGAAAATACCGTAGTCGGACGAGTGGTCCTAAAAACTGTAGTCAGCGGGCGACAGTGTTAGGAAGGATCGTAGTCGGGTGATGGTGGTAAAAAAAGATCGTAGTCGGGCAACGGTGGACGGAAGGACTATAGTCGAGCGATGATGGTCCGAAAGATCATAATAGGGCGATGGTGGTCGGCAGGACCGTAGTCGGGCAATGGTGGTCGAAAAAATCATATTTGGGTGACGATAGTTAGAAGGAATATCATAATTGAGCGACGATGGTCAGAAGGATCGTATTCGGACGATGGTGGTCTGAAGGATTATAGTCGGGCGATTTGGAAAGATTGTAGTTTGTAGACATTCTTATGAAGGATCATAGTTGGCGGGTAACATGGTCGGCAAGCGACAATGGTTGGAAGGAAGTCTGACGATGGTCGGCAACTAGGTGGAAGTTTGGCGGCGGTCGATATCCAGGCGGAAGTCCAGCTACGGTAGGCGGTCGGGCAGTGTAAGCTTGAGAAAGAAAAAAAGATCCTTTATCTTTCATCTCTTCCTCCTCCCCTTTGTGAAGAATAAGGGGACTATTTATAGTTTTTGAGACTGACATAGCTAGTAAATAAGGAGAAGATCAATGAAATATTGGGAGTGTTTCGAATGGAAAGCCAATATTTATTGCCTTGATTATAGATAATTTTTTAAGTATTTAAGTTTCTTAATGATGTTAGAATTTGACGATTTTGACTCATTGGATTCTTCTCGTCGAGTCGCTCGATTCGACTATAAGCATGTCTCTTTTGAATATCATTTAGTCGTCCAATTAATATTTTGAAGCTTCCAAATAAACTTTCTTTGGTACTTTTGGAGATATGATGTAGTTATTCTTGAGTTGTATCACTCTAGACTTGTTTGTAGCTTGATGTTTGTGCTCGAGTGTACTCTATATAATGATGCAGGTGTCCAGATGGAGAACATAGGGAAGAATTCCTACGGTTATGTTGGAACATATAGTTGCGGCGAGATTCTGGTCGACAAGTGTCCAACGATTGTAGGCTGCATTTGGCTGGGATATGCCATTTATGTCGAGGAGAAGACGGGGAGGAGGTTATACGATTTTATCGAGAAAACAAACGTAGCTGTTTGTTCTAAACAGCTTGAGGATTTGGGATCTCCATGTGTAGTTGTCGTTAGACAACTATATAGGGTCAATAGTTTTAATGTTAGAGATTATGAACTTTAGGGAGGAGGGGATGATGGTGTCTTATTGGGTAGGTTTTGTGGATGCATCTTTCATGTGAGAAGAAAATGAAGTTGTGATTTTAAGGATTTCTTTGGGATGTGCGCCAATAGAGCTCTGATACCATATAAGCGGAGTTGTACTAAGCTAATGCATACATACAAAGAGCACAAAAAAGGAAAAAAGCAATTTTCATTAAAGTGAAAGAAACATGTACACGCATTTTACTGTAGCAGCTAAATGCATATATAGATGTAAGTGTGTACATGTGTAAATCTATGATTTAGTGAGTTTGTTATGGTTTAATGGTTGTCCTTTGAGCTGTATTGTGTATGGCTCGCCTGCTCTGTCACGAGGTGAATGCTGAGCTATTATTACTAACCACCACGACCATCACCATCATCATTGTCTTGTTGGTCATCGTCGATTCTCTGTCGATTATCATCAATAAAAATATACTCTTAGTATGTATTCATTTTAAAGCAAAATTAAACAAAATAAAAAAATAATGATATTTTATAAATAATAAATTAAGAAAATGGTCTCAATCAACTCTTGATATTTTTACTAATTTTCAGTTCATCGTCTCCAATAATAAAGATTATAAATAGAATGAAAAAAGACCAAAAAATCAATTAATTGCCGAGTTATTTTTAGGAGGTGTTGCTTTATTTTGATCGGTCGCCCGCCAAAATAATTTCTCCCGTATGCTATTTGTATTGCTGCTTTAAAGCTCGCGGGTAGTTGGCAGGCGAAGCGGAATCTGGAATGGATCTTGAAACATAAATAAAAGCGAAGTTGAATGCGGTAAGATCACCGATTCGCGAGAAGACCGAATTAATGCTTAATTAATGCAACGTCTCGTTTTCTTCGTCAAGTTTTTATAATTCGTGGAGTACTTGAAAGTTCAGTATGGATGATATGAAAGCGAAATAAATAAAGGGTTGGATATCAGGCAGTCTTCAAATACGTATTTAGATTTATGAAGAGATTAGCATAAATTTAAAATTTTCTAACATTATTATGATATATTTAATATCATAATATTCTATTATAATTTTTTTTTATTATTATGAAATGAGATTGATTGATTTGACTAAAATTTAAAATTGAAAGTTTTAAGTTTAGTTGAGTTAAATTTCACTAAGCGTTGCTACTTGTTTGAACGAAACAAAAGTATATAATGTAAAAGTAATATATTTGAAATATTTTAGAATTATTTATATTAGTGAAAAATAAATGCACATAATTTTTTTAAGTCAAATAAATACAATGTAAAGTCCGAACATGATGCCAATTGGAGGGGTGATGGTGGTGGTGGTTAATGATAGCAGTCAACAGCATTGGTTACTGACATTGGGAGGAGGTCACAGCAGTTGACAGCAGAGGGTTGAATCAAAGAAAAATTATTAGGTGCGGGGTGTGTACCGTCCGCACAAGCACTGGGTACCTAGCGGTACCGAGTGCCGGTACCTAGCTGGGTATAGTGCTTGTGCGGACGGTTCTCCCCGTCCGCACTCCGCACCTAATAATCTCTCTGAACCAAAGGATGGTTGTGGCTAGTGGCTAACTTGTGTTGGTGGCCTCCAGCAGAGGTTGGTGTCGATGACCAATGGGTCAATAACAACAGGAGCTGGTGTTAGTGATAGTGGATGCTGGTGATGACAGTCATTGGCTTGAGGCTAAGGATGTGGGTTGGCAGGCGACTGTGTCCGACAATGAGAAGGAAGCTTGGTGAAAAAGGGATTTGATCTAAACTGATTGAGTTTACAAGTCATCAAACATGAAGTACGGGGTGAAAAGAAAATTCACTAGAATTTTGAACCTCATTTATTTTTAATACAACAAAACACAAATCTTCTCAAAATACATGTATTTGAAATATTTTACAACCACTTCAACCCAAACAGTCTATAAAGTGTTTTTTAGTTAAACTTAAGATTGAAAGATCAAGTTTTCGATTATTTTTTTGCTTCAAAATTTAAACCCATTTAGACTCAGAATAAGGAATTTTTTATATTTTTAAATTAATCTCTTTAATAAATCACACTATCTCAGCCATAAATGTATTGAAAATAAAGTGCAGAACATCATGAAATTAATTATCAAAATTTCTAATCTAAGCATTTTTCATTGTCAAAATTCTTAATTCATCAATAATTTTTTGTTGTTATAATATTCATTAAATTATAAAAATATCCACTTATAAGAAATATTTTTCTAAATAAATTCGATTTTCATATAAAGTATATTTATATTTCACAAAATTACTTAAACAAAAAAAAAAAAAAAAAAAAAAATTAGACCAAATCTTAATCTCTCTCTTGCTCCATGGATAGTGCTATAAAGAAAGCTTATTGTTTGTGTTCGATCATCGCAAGTTAAACTAATTTTTATAAGCTCATTTATTTAAAGAGTCAAACACAAATAAAATTTTATTCAACCATTTTTTTACTTGCTAATAGCTTGATTGTATATATATATATAATATCACAAATATTAATTTATTTAAAATAAAATATGCTTTTTAATGTATATAATTTGATGTAATTTAAATGCTAAAATAATTTGTGAATAATCATAGGCATTAGAGCACCCAGAGCAAAGTGGAGAATTAGGATTCGTTTGGGATGACTTTCTTACTTCTTAAAGCAGCTTTCTAGTAACAAAATTTTAGAAAGCTGATTTAAGAAATATTAAGAAAGCCGTCCTAAACGAAGCCTTAGTGTTCTGGAGTATCGAAGGAGGGGAGTCCCAAACCACCATTTTCCCAAGGCATACAAGTGGTCTTAAAAAAACTAGATGAATTGTGTTGTTAGCACCATTGCCATGAAGAACATTGTTAATGAACTCATTAACTTTTCTTATTAAGCCTTTCAAAAGAGAAACATAGCGAAGTTAGTAATATAAATAGTTTCAAATAGTAGATATGATTAATTGAAATATGCCAAAAAAAATAAAAAAAGAGTTTTGAAACAAACTATAAGCTTAAGAAAAAATAGTAATAAAAATAAAATAAAAAACCATAGTAGCTTAAGATTCAAGAGAATTTTATTGTTAATTGAAGAAGAGAAAAAAAAAATGATAGGCCACATTCATGGGAGGAGTTAAGGGAGGGGACCTAAAAAAATTTCTTATTCTTTTTATTTTTTATTTTTATATTATTATTATTATTTTATTAAAATATAATCATAATTATCTATTTTTTATTTATCTCTTTATAACTCTGACTTTTCTATTAAAATAAATTACTTTTAAATATTATAATAAAAATTTTATCATAATAAATTAAAAATTTTAGAATTATTTTAAGATCTAAGTTAAGAGTTTTTACCACGAAATAAAAGTAGAGAGAAGTGAATGAACGATATTTTGATTTTTTTTAATATATTGATAATAAAGTAATTATTTAATGACAGTATATCTTATAAATTGAAGCTTTATTTATCATCATATTTCTAATATTTTTAAATTAAAAAAATTAGATAATTTTTTTTTAAACTCCAAATGCTGGCCTCAAGAGCAAATAAAAGAAAATCACGAGAATATCTTAAATATTTAATTTGTATCTCAACTAGAAAAGTTTTCTAACTCCGACTTAGGCCCTCATTAGGGAATTTTTATTGCGTCCTCCCACCTGACGTAGAGATACGTCCTCCCACTGCCAAAAAACTCAGTTTTTGCTCGGTATTGCTAGGTATTATTTGATAATAACGAGGAATATCATCATGTGAAGACCAATACTGAGTTATACCGAGCTGTACCGAGCAATACAAAAAAATACCGAGTTCTTTCTAGGAAAAACTAGGTATTTTTTGTATTGCTCGGTACAGCTCGGTATAACTCGGTATTGGTCTTCACATGATGATATTCCTCGTTATTGTTTGGTATTGCTCGGTATTTCTCGTTTTTTAGTGTGAATTTAGCTCTGAGAGGACGTATCTCTACGTCAGGTGGGAGGACGCAATAAAAATTCCTCATTATGAGAGATTATACTGTGAGGACACCGGATGACTTTTCCCGTTTGGTTTTATCTCTGTAAACAGTAAAAACACAACAAAGAACTGCACTTTTATTGTTCATAAAGAAATATCAGTGTATAATTGCTTAATAATAAATATATTATAGGCCTCCATACTAACAGATGAAACAACCAAATTCCACATTGATGTGAGTGACAATGGCCGCCACCATCATCATCCCCCCTTCTCCATATTCCTCATCTTCAACATTAAACAATTAATGCCTATTCAATTCTCCAATGGCGACAACCTCATCTAAAAGTCTCATATACTCAAAAAGATCTTTACAGCTAATAGATTCAAAAGCTTTCTCCATAGTCCCAATACTTATCCATCCAAGTAGGATATTCGCAACAACAATAAGATCCCCCAAACCGGATTGGGGGTGTAAACGAGTTGAGTAAAGCTTGAGTCACGTCTGATTTGAGCTTGAAATTGATTAATTATCCGAGTTTGAGCTCGAGATTTATTCTATGAGTTTGAACCGACTCACGAGCTAACTTGTTTATCATGAAAGATAGAAATAATTATTATTCAAATAATAATTATAATAAAATAAAATTGAGAAATAAAAAATAACTTATTATAAAAGAAATATTTTTATTAACTTTGTATTTAAAATTCCGAATACTAATATATTTTAAATATAATTTATATTAATTTCTAAACGAGTCAGCTCGCGAGCTAGTGAATTGAGTTAAGGTTGGCACAAGCTTGACTTATAGAGTTGTGCTCATAAGTCATTTAACGAACTAAGTCCGAGCCCATTCAACAACCGGCTTGCTCCTACTTATTCCTTTTAACATGTTTGCCTCATGAAATAAACCTATTCTTCAGACCTAGATGATTGATGCTCATCTTTTTCTTTATACATTCAGAGGCAAATTAGGACGCACCACATTACTTTTTTGCTGTGTAACAATGCCATATACCGTTGTATACTGGGTGATATGACATATTCTGATTCACATCTGAACTGTCTGATGACCGCACGCAATAATATCGAGGAAATAAGGAAGTGAAAGAAATTCACAGCTATGAGTATATGATTAGTAGGAGACACAAATCGATTGGAATCTTATCCGTTAAAGCAGCTTTTAATAAAAAAAACAGAAAGGAGAATCCATCAAATCTTTAAGCCCCATGTTAGAAACCAAAATTTAACCCATAGCTTTAGCTAAAGAATATATAAAGAGTCTTCGATCATGTACCACTGACATGCATGTGCGATGAACGATCAAATCATTCATTTCATATCAGAGTAGTTCAAAAATAGGAGTCTAGAATGTAGCACACATACAGGCTGCTTGTAATAATAATATTATAAAGTGAGAAGGGAATTACTCTGTAGTCTGTATAGCAACCAGAATTCTTTATAACTCATCTTAGTCCGTTGGTTGAGAGCTTAGGCTATCAACTAACAGGTCTTAGATTCAAGTTTTGTGTATGCGAAGCATGTGTGAATCGAAAAATTATTATATGTGGCCACTGAACGCCGTTCGGAGATCAACTATAATGCACCACATCACCCCTTCGCTCGGTACAACGGCTTGGTAATCCTCGGTACCGTTGACATGACGCATTCTGATTGGTCTCCGGATTATGTTCTATGTCCGATCCCCGCACAAAATAATTTCTCATGAGTCTGCCTTAATTAACCTCAATGTCCCAAAAAAAATATTGATTTGATGATTTTCAATTATAAACATTATAGGAGCTATAAAATGTGGAATGATTCAAAGCTTTCTTTATGTAATAATTTGAAATTATTTAAAATTATAATGACATGCAAATGAAGTAGAATATCATTATGCCTTTCCTTGAATGATAGAATCATTAAAAAAAGCTGACCGTTTGATCAAACTCAAATGTCATTAAACAATATAAAACATATTGGCTTTTAAATAGAGGACATGAAGAGCATATTACTTTGGATTAGGAAAAATCAAGTTGAGACAAACTGGAGTTAGAGCTAGCTCAAATACAAACTTGACTCGTTCGCTCAATATCAAGCTCATAAAGCAAACTCGAGCTTGATTCACTAGAAAAATGACAGGCTTGAACTTGACTCGTGAGCTCAACGACAAGAGCTTAATGAAGAAGAAAGTTATGAGAACTTGTAGGAGAAAATCAAGATTATTAGCTTTTTTTTTCTTTCCTAAAGGCTAATGGGGAAGAGGGTTATGGGAGATGAGTAGATGGATCACGACAAGATTTTTAGAGGTATAAACTGCAAAGTTTTGGTATTAATCGAGTAGCTCGATGAACAGCGAAACTTCATTTAACTCAAACTCAAGATTGTAAAATATACAAACTCGATTATAAGCTTGAACTCGAGCCTGAAACTCTATAATCTCGACTCGCAAACCATCAACGAGCTGAGCTAAAGTCTATTCACAAACCAACTCGACTCACTCATACCTCTACTTCAACTACAAACCTAGGGCAAGCAAAGCATTCATAGTCTTCCCCATCTCTTCTTATCTAGCTAGCACATGGCCTTATGAAGAAGAAGTAGATTATATAAGAAATCCACATGACTTGCCAGCTATTTCTCTCCTCCCAAACACAAAAAATGTGCTAATCAATTATTTCTACAGATCAAAAATACAATAATATTAATCAATGAAACATTAATAAAACTCTGAAGTCAGGCGGTGGCAGAATTATAGTTTAAGATGAGAAAGGCTTATGCTAAATTTAGATGAGATAAAAATAATTGTGAGAGAATTTAAAAATTAAACAACATATTATATATAATTAAAATTTTAATATAAAGAAGTGAAAAGCACCTACAACGCTTTAATGATTACCAGCTCTAGCTCTCCATCTACTCATTAATTGTAACGTACCATCAAACTTAAAAAAAAAAAAAAAAAAAATCTAAAATTCACTCAAACATTTTTTCTATTAGTTATAATAGAAATATCTAATATTTTATTTTTTTATAATATAATTATCAGTAAGTATTTTTATAAATTTTAATTTATAAATAAATTAAAATCACATAATTTTCTATCATTTAAGTATAATAAAAAAAACACAATATAATTAATTAAAATTATATCAGCAATTTCTGATCAATCTTTTTTTTTTTCAAAAAAGGGGCTTGGGTTTCATTTGAGACAGTTTTTTTATTATTTTTTACAACAATTTTTTAGTACAAAAATTTTAATTTTTGTACTACAAAACTATTTTAAGAAACAGTAAGAAAATCACCCCAAATAAAACCTTAAAGCAACCAGAAAACTTAAATTGATCCACCCGTCCCAATCGTATGCTGTATGCGTACTTATAGAACAGGTCTGATCTATAAGTATTTGATTGGACAGTGCCCCATTATTTTCTTTAGATGAATTTCAGTAAATATTCCTCAGAATAAACACCGAAGCAAGATGAAGGCTTCGTTTGGGTCCCGGGTTTGGGACGGTTTTTTTACCGCTTCTTAAAGCATCTTTCTAACATTAAAATTTAAATTTTTATATCAAAAAGTTATTTTAAGAAGCATTAAGAAAGCTGCCCTCAACCGAAGCCGAAATCTTTATAAGAACAATATAGTAAAGTGATACGCAGATAAAAAAACACTAAGAAACAAGAAATTTTTTTTTTTTTTGATCACCTACTTGGATAATCAGGACGTCGGCAGCAGATCAAAGATAGAGAAAAAGCTGGTTCTGCTGGTAAGAATAGATGGTCCTCTGCTACGCAAAAAGATGGAGCCAACTAATTTTGCTCGCAGGCATTGGACTATTTCTCACAGATAAATCCACGTTCAATGCTACTTTCAGCCACATGGCCCTTGGCCCACTTATACGACTTTAAAATTAATGCTCCCATAGCATAATTGATCTTCCCCTAATAACTGATCTGATCCCTCACTTAAATACAGAAACCAGGCTGGCATTAATTAGTGAAAACCAACAGTTGCTCAACAGGGATAAGCTATTGGTTCCTTCTGCTGTTCCATGCTTTCCACAGAACAATTCCACTTCCTATAAACAATCAGGTTCACAGATCATCCAAGGGGGATGTCACAGAGCACATATAAATTGGTCAACAATGGAATTGTAACCACAGAGAGAGAGAGAGAGAGTACCTTCATGAGCTGCTTTACCTGCAGCTAGCCTTGGAGGAGTTATGGGAAAGGCAAGCAAATGGCTCCGGGGCTTGTTGATAGGCAAGAAGGAGAAGGAGAAGGTGAAGGGTGGGAATTTGACGATTGGATTGACTGCAGAAAACAGATCAGCTTCTGTAGCAGTTCCAGCAACTAAGGAGAAGAGGAGGTGGAGCTTCCGGAGATCGGCGGGAGCTGCAAAGGATTTGAATTCGGCAGAGCCAAGAATAAGTGTCCCTTGCCGTGAGTTATTTGATTCAGAGATTGATCAGAAGAGACAAGCCATGGTTGTAGCTGTGGCCACTGCAGCAGCAGCCGATGCTGCGGTGGCTGCAGCACATGCTGCGGCAGCAGTAGTGCGTCTCACTGCTGTGGCAAATGGTAGAAAAACAAGGGCCGCCTTTGAGGAAGCTGCTGCTGTCAGAATACAATCTGTCTTCCGATCATATCTGGTACTCACCTTCTCCTGTCCATGAAACTTCATATAATAGTTTCTGAAGAAGCATTATATAAACGTAACTTGTCTCCTGCAGGCAAGGAAAGCATTATGTGCATTGAAAGGATTGGTAAAATTGCAAGCATTGGTGAGAGGGCATTTGGTCAGAAAACAGGCTACTGCAACCCTCAGATGCATGCAAGCACTTGCTAATGCGCAAGCTCGGGCTCGGGCAAAAAGAATAGGGACGATAGAAGAATCACAAGCTACTATATCACAAAGGCAGCAGAATTACAGGAGATCACCACAGCATTCCCGTTTCAGAAAATCATTTGTAAGTAAATTTCTGATAGTATTGCTTTGCTCATACCTCAGGTAGAACAGAATTCCTTAAGGAATTTCTTAAAGAAATTTTATGGGGGGATCTCTTGTGAAATTTGTGTGTTTACTAGAACAAATGCTTATGAAAAAATAGACTATTTACAGAAGAATTCCTGAAAATGCAAAAAATTCCAATACCAAAAAGGATTTATCTTTAGCTTTTACAGAGAATCCCCACAAAATAACTGTTGAATTCCTCAATGGGAGGAAAGTTGCGCATGAAATTTCTATGAGGAATTTGTCCCTTTAAAAGCACCCAGGATGTAGATTTGAGTGCCCCTGCCATGCTAAAATAATTTCATAGGCAGCACTTACAGTGCAGTTGTCTCTCTATTTCAATTTTCTATTTCTTAAAACAAATGCTTCATGATCCAGGAAATGAATAGGAACGAAGACGAGAATGTCAAAATTGTAGAGATGGATATTGGGGAGACCAGAAGCACTTCAAAGGGCAGAAGCAGTTATTCCATAGGACAAACTGAGAGCATTGACCAGATGTTTTCTATATACAATAAAGCTATCTGCAGACCTAGCAAGGCTGATCTCCCACCACAGTTCTCACCTGCCCCATCAACCTTAACTGAGATGAATCCCATGAGCCCCCGAGCATACAGTGGGCACTTTGAGGAGTTCTCCTTTGCCACAGCACAAAGCAGTCCACATCTATCCGCCATGTCCATGCCCACACACAACTTTTTTGACTATCCCAATTACATGGCTAACACAGAATCCTTCAGAGCTAAGGTACGGTCACAAAGTGCACCAAGGCCAAGAATTGATACTTATGAGAGGCAATCAAGCAGGAAGAGACCGTCGGTGGAGGGTAGAAATATTCCAAGGGGAATTAGGATGCAAAGATCCTCTTCTCATGTTGGTTTGACAGCCAATAGTTACCAATATCCATGGTCAATCAAGTTTGATAAGTCCAACATGTCCCTCAAAGAAAGTGAATGTGGTTCAACAAGTACTGTACTCACAAATTCAAACTACTGCAGATCTCTAGTCGGGTATGAGGTAAGAATAAGTACATGGCGTGTAGCCATGGCGTTTGTCTTTTCCAAAGGGAAGCTTTGACTGAATGATTCATCCTTTATTGTTGCAGGTCCACGGGAATAATTACTGACATCATTCATCTCTCACAAGTAATATCTTCTGACAAGCGTAACAGCAATAACTGCAAAAGATACATCGTAGTCCTTATTTCAAAAGGACAAATTATTCTGTGCGGAGTTTTTATGTTGTCCAGAGACCAATAAAAATACGCCACATCACCTCAAAAGTATATCGCGCTCGGTACCAAGCGGCACCGGACGGTTCTCCCGTCCGATGTCTGCACAGAATAATCTCTCCTCCAGAAGACATTTCCGAAACCGATATGTTGATTTTCAATCTACAAAGAAATAAACATTAAGCTCCTTAGTATAAATATAGTTTATAGCTTTTGATCATGCAGTCATATATGCACGTCTATGTTTGCTTCTTCAAGACCTAAATGAATGGAGAGTGTTTAAGATGTTCATGTAATTCTGACTGAGGTTTTGTTTGGGACGGTTTTCTTACTGGTTCTTAAAATAAATTTTTAGAACAAAAGTTTAAAATTTTATACTGAGAAGCAGGCTTAAGAAGCAGTAAAAAAATTGTCCTAAACGAAGCCTGAATGTCCTTTTAGAATCAATCATATTCTTTGAATAAAGAGTAAGCGCATACTAAGTCCTAAAAGGCCCAGGATTATTGCCTCCCAGACTGTGTACCACCTCCACCATAGTATTGTTTTGTAGTCTCACGTGAAAATTCTGCAAATGTCATCCCAGGTCTCAATCGAGAGGACAAAGGTGGGATACTTCTGAAGATTTCTTGAACTATATGGTTTTGAGTCTCCAGATCCAACCATGTGACCAACTAGGCAAGCATCATTGCTTGGCAAATACTCCTCATCTTTCACTTCGGCATCCATGAGATAGCTAGGAATAGGAAGCACTTTATTCCAAGGCGGTTGCAGGAACACAACAAAGGTCTCTCTACTTAGGCTTTCAATCTCTGAAGGTCTGCCAACTGAATGAAGTGTTGATCGAAGCTTTCCATTTGATAGGATATCAGCTGATTCCCCTACTTGAATAATGAAGCTCTCAGGTGAAGCTTTCACCAGTAGAACCCTATCATTATTAGAGTCATATAATTGCAAGTATGTATGATCATCTGGAGAAGAACAATCTTTGAAGCAAAAAGAATCATCCAGCCCGCAAGATGACAGGAATAAAGGAGAAGTCAGGACAGTGAAAATTCCATAGTCATAGTGCCATTGTTGCCACAGATTTGAGAAATATTTCCTGCGACAACTCACTCCAGTAGTGCTTATTTTTTTTTGGGGAAATTTGGGGCAAAAGCCCATCTATTACTATAAAAAGATTACAAGTAAGAGAAGAAAAACCATCATAAGAACAACAAAACTCTTATGAAGGAGAAGATCTAAAAAAAACCCCAACTATACCACCCAAAATTATACAACAAAAGAAAACTATAAGCTCCAAAATGGTAGTAAGTAAGGAATTTCAAAAGGAATCCCGCCAGCTGAGACGAAGAGCTTGCTCCTCTGCATCTGAAATAAGAACCTGCACAGATAAACACAAGAAAACCTGCTCCCGGGCTAAACAGGCTGTACTCAGAGGAAAAATTAAGAAGGCAAGACGTAATCCTGGTTGCCCATAGGCCGTCCGGGGGATTACAGGGAGCTTCATCATTGTACAGCCAGCCCCAAGCCACCACGAAGGGACCAGCCAACAAGCCAAATTCCAGCACAGAGAATGCAAATAAGTCCAGAAAACCAGTATAACAGCAAAACCGTCAATGTCCCAATTAGGCCAGAATTTCATGAAAGTGAAGTTTAAGGGAATCATAATGCTTCCAATTGATCACTTTAGCTCTAATAGCCTGAGTTATCACCTCTTTAAGTTCAGAGATATTCTTAGTCAAAGATCCAAATTTTCTCCCATTCCGTTCCCTCCAAATCCAATAAACAGTCACAGATATAGTAAGATAGCAGAATTGCCTCTCCAAACTGCTAAAATGCCTAATGCTGCCCATAAAGTCATAGACCTGATGCAAGTTCGGTCTAAGGTAAAAATTTCTAAGGGAAGGAAGAAGGGCAGAAAGCAGAGTGAAGGTGAAATCACATTCAAAATATAAATGTGCATGATTTTCCCAGGTGGCACCACAGAAGGAACAGGAAGAAACAACATGAATCCCTTTCAGAATAAGTAAATCCGCGGTCTTAAGCTTACGGTGCATGGCCATCCAAGTATAAGAAGCATATCTCAGCGCATAACCTTTATGCCAGATAAATTTGGCCCAACCAATATCCTCCAGATTTGAAAAAAACAATTTAGAAAAAAGTTCTATTGGTGGGAGAAGCCACCCCATCCCAGCTAATACAGTGAGGTAAAGAGCTTAAATCAATCCTCATGACCATGGACGCAATTTCCTCAGGAAAAGCCAAAGGAAGGTTCCAAGTTATTATTGGCCCAAACATCAGAAAATCATCAGGTTAGAGAAATGGTGAGGGCAGGAGAGCTCAACCAATGCTTTTTTGTTGCACCACGGATCCCAGAAAAATGAGAAATTGCAATTAGAATTTGGAACCAAAGTAATATGCTCTTTAATCTCAACAGCTTTAAGGCAACATAATTTCCAAAATTTAGAAGCCGAGGGGGGAAAAGGTTTCCAAGGGGAGCAAAATTTCTCCCTAAACCAAAGCCCAAGGATGTTATCAGAATTATACATCCTAAATATAAAAGAACAAGCCAGATTATGGTATAAAACATCAAAACTGGGTAAACCAAGTCCCCCTTTGCCTTTAGGTGAAACCACCGTGTTCCAAGAAATAAGATGCAGTTTTTTATCCTTAACATTGCCAAAAAACAGGAATTTGGCACACATTTTATTTTGCTGCACAAGAATTGCTCATCCTCGCTTTTTATAAAATTGGGAAGAACTTTATTATCTGATGACGCTGAAACATGCAAATTTGTAAGGCTTAAGGTATTTGATAAATTAATAACAGTTGAGGTAGTTGGTCTTGCCTTTGATATTGACCCTTTGGTTCTCTTGTTCTCTTCTTTTAGGAGGAGGTTATCCAGTACAGAATGATAGTGAATGAGGCGCCCTTTTGCAGTACCAGCATCTAATATACTTTGCCCTAACTCTTTACCACCAATCAAGTTATCACATACCCGTGCCAACTGAAACCCTAGTTCCATCATGCATAAGCCTAGTTCTCTGAATATGTTGCCAATCAATTGTTGTTCATGACCAAGAAACCCCTGCCAATCATCAACAGTTCTCCTTTTCTGCATGTCCTCAATATCTTTCTGTCCATTGTTAAAGAGTGGTGATACTGACTCTAAGTCCGAAAATTGCTCATATTTCAACTGCATTGCAAATGATGAGACAGCTCTATCAAGATTCCTCATGGATACATCACTGCCCAAACCAATATCCTGGAAATTACATGATCATTATTTCCAAAAGCACTAAACATATCAAGACAAGAAAATGGAATTTTCTACAAGGAACCAGTCATAGTTCTGGCAGATTTTGACGGTTTTATTGCATCATTGATGTAGTCAAATATTTATGTAATTTGTATGACTTTTGGTTAATTATGTATTGTGATTTTCATTTTGATTACCCTATGATGGAAGACAACCAGTGATCATGCTAGGTTGGTGCTCTTAGGATCGTCTATCTCTTTCCTTCACTTTGTTTCTTTGGGTTTTACCTTGATTGGCTGCTGGGTAGATTCCTCTTGGGCCTTTTTTCCTCGTTATTCCCCCTTGGCAGCTGTCCTTTTGATTTCTGTGTTCATTGGATGCTGTGTTGATGCTTCAGTTTCCCCTTGGTAGCTGCAGTTTTGATGTGTTCCTAGTGGCTGGATGAGAGGTGCTTTAATTTCCTGCATTAATCGCTTTTTTCCTATAAAGAGGGGCTATTTTCTTGCGGTTTAGAGAGTTTTTTAGTGAAGTGTTTGCATACAAATCTGCGGGTTCTTCTAGCTTGAGAACTAGCCTAATTTCCTCTTTCCCTCTACCACTTCGTCTTGGTTTTCTACCTCTTCTTCTCTTTTCACGGTACCCGCCCCATCTATATCATTCTTCTCTTATGAGCTTAGTGGTGTTTGCTGTCATGTTTTGGTTGGTATTTGCTGGAGGAGGGTGAACTTGTGCCGGATCATTTCAGTGGTGGAATCCGGGTTAGATCTTTCATTTGAGCACCTATCCTAATTTTTTCGAACTTTGCAAGTAAGATGACCCCACGTAGCCGACACAATGGAGAAAAATGATTCATGTAGCTGACCCCACGTAGTGGGATAAAGGCTTGATATTGTTGTTGTTGTTGTTGTTGTTGCATGTAAGATAACCACTTGTTGGTTGTTCTGAGGGTAGCCTTATTTACATTTTCCTACGTGTTCTTCCCTATAGATTTCGTAAGCTACTTTCTAAAACTTATTTGTACTTTTAGTTTTTTAACATGTGGATGTTTATGCTTTATTAAAAAGAAGAATTTTGTAATTGCTTTCCTAAATGTTCTCCATAAAATATTTAGAAACTTAGGTTGCATTAATCATACATTAGTTGCATAAGGAATAAATTAGCAGAAATATGAAAAAGTGGAAGAAAAGACACCTAATGGTTTAATTTAGAGATCTATGTCCAATAATGGATACGAGGCTATGATAGCAAATATTGTAAGTTTAATATGATAGTTTTGAAATAGGCATTCATTTAGCCCCAGATATCAGTGATACCGCACACTGCACCGGAGAACCTCAGACCTCTGGCTATTCATGGAGAAAGGTAAAAAAGATCTTCAAGAGTTATTGGAAGATTACAAACTACATTATATGAATATTTCTAAATGTTGACCTTCGCAGATAAACAAAAAAAAAAGAAACGAAAAAATCAAAATACCTGTAAACCGTTGGTTCCAGGAAATCCTCCACAAATCCTGCCCGAAATCCCGCCGAATCGCTGTGCAGTCGGCGCCGTCCCGGGAATCCTGCGCGAATTCTGCGATCCTCTCCTCGATCGAGCCCCGTTCGCCTCTATAAAACGAAGCCGAATCCTCTGCTCACGATCCCTCTCCACACACGAAATCCCTCTTCCTCCCGTCAAACCCGAGCTCCACTGCTCCGTCCGATCCCGTCCAGAGAGCAGACTGAGCTCCTACTTCCAATCCCGTCACCCTCTCCTCTGTCCGACTCCACACTAGCTGCTCCCGACCCTTCTCCCACATCCTGCCGAGCTCTCTCCCGCTCGGACAACCTCCGACTTCCACACTCCGAAAAGCTCCAGCTCCTCCCGCAGACCTCGTCTCCTCTCCCTGTCCGACCACAACTCTGACCTAGCTCCACTATACCGAAGCTCAACCCGACGGGATCTCCGTCCCAACCCCTGCATCCTGCCGTCGTTGCCAACCCGAGAGAGAGAGAGAGAGAGAGAGAGAGAGAGAGAGAGAGAGAGAGAGAGAGAGAGAGAGAGAGAGAGAGCCGATCTCCCCTTTACCTTGCCCGATCTCTGCCTTGCCCGATCCAACTTACCCGTGCCCTATCTCCACTCAAATAAAACCCCACTCAGCTCACTCACTGACTCACTCTGACTCGGTCGACTTAGTCCCGACTCACTCAACTCACTCCACTTAGCCCACTAAAATCCTACCCAATCAAACTCAGCCACTCAACTCAACTCAACCCACTCTCCTCTACCCGACCCCCTTTAGGTATAGGAATGTTTGTTTTATTTATTTATTATTATTATTATTATGTTATTTTACTTTATTTCATTTATTATTAATATTAGTTATTTTTAATTATAATTAATTTATAAGATAATTATAATTAGCTATAAATTAATTATAATTTTTATAATCAGTTTATATTAATTATAGTTAATAATAGTTAATTATTATTATTAATAATTAACTATAATTAACTATCGTTAATTATAATTAAATATTTAAATTATAATTAATTAATTTTAATTATGATTATTTATTATAAGATAGTTATAATTAATTATAATTTGTAATAATTAACTAAAAAAAATGGTTCTTTTATCGATGCTTGCAACGGGCCGGCAAACCCCCGAGGCGCTCACGTAGCGTTTAGGGTGGGAAACCGGTGCGAGGCTCGCGACGATTTAAGAATCCCTCTTCAAAGCTTGCAACGAGCCGGCAAACCCCCGAGGCGCTCAAGTAGCGTTTAGGGTGGGAAACCGGTGCGGCGCTTGCGGCGAAGGGGATAAAAAAATGTGTTCTTTATTTTCATATAAGTACCCCCAAACGCCCACGTGGTGTAGAGGGGGGAAATCTTTGTGTTTTTCCTAACGACTGTTTTCTTCTTATAATCAACAAACATAAAAACCCTTAAATGCTCACGTAGCAGGCGGGGATAAAAAAATACGTTCGCGACCGCGGTGTCATTTTTGACACCTACCTGAAGCGCTCACGTAGCGTCGAGGGAAGGTTGGTTTGCCTCTTGGTTTTTCCCCTAAACGGGGGAGAATCCAAGGGGAGGCTGCCGAATTTTGGATTGAAAATCCAAGAACTTGAACAAAAAAATGAGCTTAAAATTCAAGTGAATTTGAAAATATAAGAGAATTTGATTGAACTCAAAAGAGTGAATGGAAAGAACTTCTACTTAAGATTGTAGTTTGGAACAACTACAAGGACCACTTTGAACTTGCACATTGAACTCAACTGAGCATAATTCGAACAATAGTGGACTCGAACAAATGGAAGAAGCTCATCTTGAGCTTGAACTATATTTCTACTCAAACTTGTGCTAGACCTTGAAATTCAAGATTGAATCTGAATTGAACTACAAAAGGCTTAATCAAATTGAACCTAAATTTGAATCAAATGAGAAAGACTTATAAGTTTGGACATGCTTGGAGTCAAGCATGGTGGATAAGAATAGAACGTGAATTAATCTTGCAAGTGTTTGAGGCTTGAACTTGCAAGTGGTACATTATAACTACAAAGACTTGAACACATATTGAACTTGAATTCAAATCTAGATTTGAATTACAATAAATGCAAACTCAATTTGAATTTGAGTATAACCAAGGTGAACAAATTATAAGAAATTTGAATTCAAGATGAGTTTAATTTGAGGAGGAGCAAACTCATAATACAAGATTTGGGTCATCCTTTTGTGACAATGAGAGACTTACAACAGTCAATATGACCTAATTATATGCAATGATCAAATGAACGGTGATAAACAAATTCTTGCATACCACTTGATTACAATCACACAATGACATATGTTGGATAAAGAAAATTCTTTCATCCACTAGCAACAATCAAGTCAAGAACCCAATTCTACTATGAATAGTGGCATGAGATCTCCAATGTACTCATGAATAATATTCATCCCTATCATATTTGCAAAGTAGCAATAATTTCAAGGAGGGGATATTCATGAATAATATAAAGAAAAGACATGCGATGAATGTAGCAGATGTAGTGACCCCTACTACATCTACTTGTAAGCACTAACGAAGGTTTGTACAAAGCACACTAGTCTACTTGTACATAACAATGGTGGATGAGATGCAAAAGCAGTAATCTCCTTACAACCAACATCAAATGTCTTTTCGACTACAAGCAATGACAAACGACATGTAACGACTTGCAAATCAAAACACATGAAGAGATCGCTGAAAAATGTGGTTCAACCAACAACTAATATCAAGTTACAAATAAATGTTGAAGGTCATAACAAAGGCTAGAGGACCATAATAATGGCGAGCTTCTACGAGCTACCGTAGGAGACCTATTATACATACAGTCTACAAGTGAATACAAAAGGACTATAACAGATATCAACATCTGTGAGCCCAAGGCAGGAGGCTTGTTAGTGCACTATGACCCACCTACGAAAATCAACAAATAGTGCACGACAGCCTACCTGTACGAAGCAGCGAACAACTCCATTCAGAAGCTGCTACGCTACGCCACCGGATCTGCAATCTCCGTACAAGCAGACAGAAGGCGTCTATTCCAAAAATACCCCTGCATGTGCACTATAAATTGTATACACATAGGTACACTAAAGGGGAAAGTACAATCTCAACCCGTATGGGCTCCGGCGAGCGTGTTATTGATACACACGTGACGTCTAGGAATGCTGCGCGGGTTGACAAGTGAATTCAAATTCGAATCTGATCCTTCTATACGGGTCAATAGAAGTCGACAGGGTTCGAACCATTAAACAAATATATGGCCATGACGACCAAAATATTTGTTTTAAAAATATTCATATTAGACCTTCAAGGCCTACAATCAAGAGAATTCACTCTCAAAAGCACGAAGCCTACAAAATCCGATCCTCTGCCAACAGCCCGACAGAGTTGACAAGGTTCAATCCATAAAAAGAAATGACCCCCAAACACCCCGATGATGGCCGTGTTGAATGCAGATCTCAACCGGAGGGGTTTCTCAAATATTTTCAAATATCTTCAAAATAATCCAAAGCTCCACCCAAATACTCACAAAAATCCCAAAATTCCAAAAATATTTAAAATGAAATAAATCCATCAAAAACTTAAAGCAAAATCCATCCGCCCTCCGCAACAGTTTGTCGAGGCGGACAAATTCAAATAAACTCTAGCTCACAAAAAGCCGAATGCCTAGTCGAAAATATCACTAGGATCCATTCTCAAAAAAGTCTATTGCCAGTAAGGACGTGGTACGTGTCCTCTAACCGGCAGTTTCGCCGCCAAATGGCACTGCAGGTAAACGGTTATGACCCGGGGCCCTCTGAACCGAGTGGTTTTGCCGCCAAATGGCACCACAGATAGCGGTTATGGTCAGAGCCAATACGCTCCTTAATGGCGTTAAATCCTTGAGATATGAATCAATAGGATATGATCGATAGGGCACAAAGCCCTCTGTTAGCTAAGGTGGATTTAAATTTGTCCCCTTAGACAAACATTCAACCCCGGTCTACAAGGTACCCTTGGACGAAGCAACCCATGGCTGCCGACAAGGATCCTTCTGTCAGGTTGGGTCGACTACCTCCTCTGACTAAGTAGACCAGGGACCACGATGGCCCGGGATGACGGAACCATGGGATCTTGATCGGGTCCATCATCCATTCCCCCATCATCAGCTTTAAGTGCTAGATGGTGAAATTTCTATTTTAAATATTAAATCTTTCGAAATATCCAAAATTCTCAAATTCCAAATCCAGTTTCTCCAAATTTCAAACCTATTACTGCTACTATATGCCAGATAACACGTATATTCTGCGTATCTGATCGATAACTAGCCTTAATCGAAAGTTCTCTCTCGTCATCGGGAGAGGTAATTAACTATAGGGGCTTGCGCCTATAGGAAACCAGAACTCAGATCATAAAGTCCTCACAAAATGAGGGCGAAATCTCTGGATAGTGTCTTATCTACAAACCCATCTGCCTTCCAAAATTTACCTCGGAACTTAGTCTGTTAAAACTCCCTCGCCGAATAAGAAAAGCGAGTGGAGGCCGAGGCCGAATTTTCGGAGCCCACACTAAACTATACATTTGCGAGTCAATAACATAAATTTTCAATTAAAGAAATGAAGCATTTGTAGTGGCTTTGGCAGCCAACTATATTAGGCCTTTGGTATACCAAAAGCCACCATTATTCATTTTATCCTTTTAGCAGGTATTCAGTAAATGGCTAAATTTTCATGGCTACTGCCAGCTATAACTATGTAATCAAATAATATGAATCGAATGTTCTTCAGGGTTCGTTTATATTAAAGCATCAGAATTTGATTATGTTAGAGTCATGGGACTTCGAAGCTTTCAAAGACCAAGTTGGCTATACTCAAGAAGCATGCATTAGCCTGCTTAGAGTTGTTGCAGAATTATGCCTTCGATTTTTCGAAAGATAAATGAAGACAAGTTGAAACGGTTCTTCATTGAGAAAGTCAAACATCAGCTTTTAGAGCTTTCAAGAAGCCAGAAAGAAAGTTTTGATTTGTAGAAGGAAATATTATTTTCATTCAACAAAAATCACAAAATAAAACTTCCCAATATCATATAAGTAAATATTATGCTGTATGATTAGAGTTTAATTATATTTAAAGGAGGGCAAGAATTAGATCATATCATAAATGCATTATCATTTTAATTTTGATTCGCTTAATGAGGGGCCATGGTGGGGAATGAGCTCATAGTTAAACAATAACAACAATAGCAAGCCTTTATACCATTACGTGCTACTATGTGAGATCAAAAAGTCATGAATCTTTTTTCTCCATTGTGTTTGATTAGAAGTCAAATTCTCATTAAAATCTAATAAAAAATGACATTTTTAATACTTTTTAACCAAATTCTTTTAGGTCCATTAATTTGTTTCTTAACATAGGTCAGATCTAATATATCTACACGCCTAATCGAGTCATCGGAAGGCCACAGTTTTATATAACCAAACCATCAAAGGCGACTCTCTCTGATCTTATCAACCATTAGAGCTACTCCGACCTATTTACACATGTTTATTTCGCATTCTGTCTCTAAGAGTAAAGCCACTCATCCACCTGAGAATCCTCATCTCTACAATACTTAACTTAATTCTATGCTTCTCTTTTAATGGCCAACATTCTACTGCTTAAAGCATTTTAGGTCTTACCACCATATTATAGAATTTTCCCTTAAATTTGAGGGATACTTTTCTATCACACAACGGGTCCGCTGCATTTCTCCACTTCAACAATCCAACTTGAATGTAATCCAACTAAAATGGGAAAATACTTAGTTAAACCACCTTGTGTTTAAACACAGGTAACAACTTCAAGATACATATCTTTAATAACTTGAATATAAGCATTATTAACTCTTTTCTTTTCTAGAACTCTCCAGAGCACTTCTCTTGGAACTTTATCATATGTTTTTTTCTAAATCAATAAATATCATATGTAGATCCTCCTTATTTTCTCTATATTTCCCCATCAAACCAATACTTACTAAGGTAAATAAAAACCAATACCTAATAGGGTCAATTCATAGTGCGTTTAGAGGATTGTGCTTTTACAATTATGTGTTGATCGACTTCATAGGTTGTGCTCAAGCTTCTCTTATGGCTTATTTCATTATCTTCGGGTTTTTCTTTCAACGAACCATTATGAGGTTGGATCACAACTTTAGAACTAATTTTTCTCATGTTCAATGAGTAAAATAATTAACTATATTTTCTCAAAATCAAGAGAGATGTAGCATTAAGAGATAAATATTCGGCTTCATTTAGGGTTTCAAGAGACCTATTATTAAAAAAATATATATTATTTTGGGAAATGGGCCATGATTTTCCTACTTCCATAATGATGAGAGTTTCACATCAGGAAGCCTATTCCTTAGGTTCTTAAAATTTCATATACTTTTCGAGAGGCTACATTAAGGATACTAAAAATGATGTTTTAAAACTATATGTGTATGCAACGACTTAACAATATATATTTTTGCAAATAAATATGTATGCTAAAATTGATTGAGCAAAGTGTAAGCAATCAACATGATGCTCATAAAAGTTTGTAGGAATATTAGCTAAATTTGATAGATTTAGATATTCAGGTGTAATTGTAACAATTTCAACAAACTCTAATGCAAAACAAATTAAAGAGCTAGTGAATTCAAAGCAAATAATAGGGAGGTTGGTGCTTGGGTGGGTGAGAGGTCTCACCGTGAAATAGTCTGATGCACAATATAATAACGTCAAATGAGAGGCTATACTAATTTGTCCATCTTCCATCTTCTTCAATTTATCTATTCTTGATACTGAATGATCTAAGTATGGCTCAACTCAAAGAGGAAAAATCATTCAACCACACCTAAATGTAGAACAAGATGAACTATCACTCAACATCTTCATTTTATCTATTCCACTTCCACGGCTTAAGAGAAGAAGATGTAGAAGATTAAAGAGGCCATAGTAAATAAGTAAATAAAGAAGAGAAAAGGAGGAAAGGAAGTGGTGGTGGAGGAAGAGATTGGATGAGACGGGGAACTAGGTTAACTAGCCAAGGATGAAGGTAGGAGAAAGTGAGGGAGGGGAAGAGGGGGGAGAAGAGTATTTGCATAAGAAACTTCTATTTTCAAATTGAACATCTTTCTCCATAAAGTAATACATAGGACTATAGGCTATGCGCTATATCATGTGTTATTTTATGTTATGGATATGTACTTTTGATTAAGTCATAAAGGATGTCATTTTAACTCAAAAAATAAAATAATTGTTGTATCCCCACGTGTACAAAATAATAAGAATAATTTTTTTATCAAATAGAAAACCCATGAGACAAACTCCTATCACATTAGGAAACCTTTAGGCTACTTCAACAAGTTTTACAACCCACTTATTAGAGCTCATGACCATTCACTTCAGAAAACCCACAATTTCGATCAGACCGGAGCATAAGGTTAATACAAAGGTGGTTAGGCTTCATCTCAATATCCAAGGATAAGCTAACACACAAAAGGCTACATAAGCAAATTGTTGTTAATGCAAGGAAATAGTAAATGAGAACTATAAATGCTGAACAACTAAAAGCCAATTAAAACAAATCAAGTGCATTTGTAACCAACAATATGAGACTCGCAGCCACTGCATCCCTTTAATGGCCATGTGAAATGTGTCTTGGGTGTCGATGCCTATAATTACATATGAAATAAAGCCACATTGAACCTACCTATCTAAATAAATAACATAAGCAAGCACTAAAGCATGATACACAAACATGCCTCAAGATTTGATTTGTTGTGGTAGATTTTGTAATGGTTCAGTCATCTCACTTGACATAAGAACTCGCAATATAATTTAATGAAAATTGTCTTAGTATAGCTTATGCCATATAGCATAAAATGAATGAATCAATATTGATGGACCAACTTTATAAACATGAGGTCCACTGCTCAACAAGGAAAAAAAAGGGTGGGCGTAGGGGCAACATGAGCATGAAGCCATGAACAAAAGAAGGTTCTGGATGGCTGATCACAAATGAAAGGAGAAGAGCTAGGAGAAACGGGTCATTTAAGGAGTTTGTGATCAACATGAGATTGAACTTTGCCCTAATATCACTAATGAAGAAGACAATGAAGAGAATTGAATTATATGAGGAAGAAAAGAAGTAAAGAATATGTGGACAGGAAGAAATGAGATAGGAAGCCAGTGACTAGTTTAGAAGAAATTAATTTACTTCAAAATTCAATATTCAAATCCTATGTCATGATTTCCTATTATAGATAAGAGTCATGTATTATTATATGCCCAACATAAACAAGAAATTGAAAACTAACATAATTGATAAAAACAAATAAAATTTATACTAATTTTTCAAGAAGCCCAGTATAAAATATGATTTGTCTCCTATTATAATATTTGGATTGCATGTGCTGCATTACATAACCTTATAAGTGTGTTAATCCTTAATTAGCACATGTATTCATTATATTTAATATCATCATGAAGTTTGAATAGGTTATTTAGTATGTTATTTTAGGAAAGATTTAAGTAAGTCCAAAAATAGATTTTTGAAGTTTTTAAATCTTATTGCTTTGATAACCTGCAAAATAGATTTTTGAAATTTTAAATCCTACTATTTCAATAAATCTTATTTCATCCCCATTTTTTTATTAAATTCAGGCAATGTTAAAGCTGTCATTCACATGATTTATTGAATTTCTCCCTCTCTCTCACAAATCTTAAATCCAAAAATAAATGCTGGACAATTTATCCTAATTCAGCAAAATTTAACTGTTGTCATGTCCAAAAAATTTAGATTTTAATCCTCTCATGATTGACTAAAACTAAATTGATAGGATTTACTGAATCCTATTGAATTAAATCCTACTGTAGCCAAACAACCCTAAAATTAGCTCCTAATCAAACATGGCCTTTATTTCATAAACATCAAGGTGCAAACATCTCATACCCTGCAGACATTTTCTAGAACTTTAGCAAATCTGCGGACTTCAACAACAACATACCTAGTAATCCCAACAGAAGAATTATAAATTAGCAGCAATAACATCACCCAATCAAAGCAAGAATATTAGACAACATCATCTAAATGGACATAACAAGAAAGAAACTTGGAAATCTCGAAAGGGATAAATGAGAGTACAACATAGAAACGAACCAACCGAACTAGCGTAGAAGGATGCAAAATGAGAAGCTTACCTTGAGCACTTGCGCTCGATCCTTTTGACCAAGAAGAGCCAAATTCCGTGCAAGTGGGAGAAGATCCCGCCGCAAAGCCGGAGCCTTCGGAACTCCGGTGATGGCGAGAAGGCCAGGACCCGTCGGCCCTAGAGCTCGCATGACACCGCCGGAGATGAATTCGATCCTCTCCAGCTCTTCGCAGGAATGAGAGGAAGAAGAAATCCTTGAAGAGGATAGGAGGACGAGATCGGAGTAACGGAGCTCCAATGGCTCGAAAACCTCTGCTTGTGTTTCCATCGCCGCCGGTGCGAAGCGGAAATCGCATGCTATTTGACAACAGAGACGCAGTGCTGTTAGGGCTTGATTGGAAGAACATTTAAGGCTTGTAAAGGCCCATATATTTAGAAGCCCATTCAGGGGTCGGCCTAGCCCAACTTATTTTTGCAATTAACATGCAGCTTAGAGAATATTAATTATTTGCATGGTGTTTGTAAAGATTAAATATTAAATTAAATAAAAAATAAAAAAATAATAATATTTTTTTATTTAGTTATAAGTTATATAACTACCTATACAACTTCCCCCTCTCTCTATCGACTCTTTTGTTAGGCATATATTTATATTTATTTTAAATAAAATAAAAAAAATTAAAATTGATCATTATTATTTAAATTTTAATCAAAATATGCTGAAAAAATTATAATTTCACTATAATTTACATTGCAATTCACATTTGGCTATTTGTAGCTTTAAGGGCTTGCTATATGATGAGATATGATTGGCTATGGGATTGTTTGATTTATTTTCAATTCTAATAAGATTTGACTCATATATTTGGTTATTCAATTTGATTATTTTCTAGTTTTTTTAATATTAAATCTTAAGTAAACCTCTATAATAGGCACTCATGCATAAATAGTTATATTTGTATGTATGATCACATTGATGTATAAATGCATTAATATTGTCATTGGCTAAAAAATTTGTGGTGAGTATCAGAGTTTTTTTATGTCTTAGCTTTGTAAAAGATCCAGTTTGTATAGATAGATGAATGAAAAGATACGAGTGACACCAGAGTTATTACATGAAAATTTTGGAAAGAAAAGAATTATGTAGTCTTACTCAACTGAAAATGATTATATACTATATAAGTGTTGGTTATGAAAGATTACAAGTTCTTTAACTTGGAGACTAGAATATTACAAGTTTGGAGAATCCACAGAAAATATGGCAGAGTTTGTATAAGTCATTTAGATGGTTGTGGTCAAATGCTACTGACTTGACATTATTGGTCAGGCGACGGTAGTTCCTTGATGTGATCAGGCGGCGAGTTTTTTCCTATTGCTCGGTATTACTAGGTATTGCTTGACAATAACGAGAAATACCGCTCTATCAAAACCAATGCCTAGCAAAACCGGGGTATTGCTCGATATTGCGAGGCATTGGTATTGACAGAATTGTATTTCTCGTTATTGCCGAGCAATATCGAGCAATACCCCGGTCTGCACAAATCAGCCAATACATAACTATCCCAGGTCCGATCCGGGTCGGATCGTCGGGCCGCGCGGTAAAAAGTAAGAGCACATTGCACCATTTTACTACCGTACGAACGTAGAGCTATGTCAGGACACCAGACCTAATAAAAATTCCATTTAACGGGCCATAACACCGTGAGTCCATCATATTGTACGGTCTGTAGGATCAGGTTGGCCCGGTATAGCTAGATTTACCGAGGATTTCAAAGTAATATTTGAGAAATAATTCATGCATGATTTAGGATTCAGGAAACTAACTAAATGAATTTGCTTCAAAAGGAATAAAGAAAATAATCATAAACACATCTTAAATGTAAGCTCATTAATCAATCTATTGGGCCGGGTCAAGTTGGGTAGATTAGTAAACTTAGGCTTTGTTTTGTTGTGGACAAAAGTAAAACACCACAACCAAATAAATACGAAAAAATAGAAATGCAGCGGAAAGTAAAGAACATCATGATTTAGCGTGAAAATTTTTGAAATAGGAAAAAAACCGAGCTATGATTAGTGGCAACAGTACAACCCCGATTGATCAACACAATCAGATTTCACACAAAACTAACATGTTTGGAACAATATTTTTACTATTTTTAAGATCGACTTTCAAGTACAAAAAATTCTTAAACTAGAATTTTTTGTACTAAAAATTTACTTTTGAAAGCGATAAAAAGGCTGTCACAAATGAAGGGATGACTTTCTTACTATTTTATAAAGTTGTTATGTATAAAATAAAATTTTAAAGTAGTTGTAGAAAACATATTCCTAATACAACTTTATTTAAATAATAAAAAAGTAATGGTCAAACAAAAATTTCAATTGCCATCTAAAAGCAAGGCAGAAAAAAGTTGTACTAAACGAAACATTTGGTATCGCATAAATGTATCTAGGTTGGGTCGAATGTCTTGCCTAGTTCTAATACATATATAATCTAACTTAGCAATTTTTTTATTGATATTTTCTTAGTATTGTTTAGCAAGAGTATTAATAATAAATAATAATAATAATAATAGAACATAAAAAGATTGATTTTATTTCCTTTTAGAAGAGAGTTTTTTTTTCCCAAATTATTAATATACCTACCTATTTATATTATCTACAAATTAAAAATTACACAAATGACTAATATAGTGATTGTGATTTTCAATAAAGGAATTATATGTAATTTAAGATTTAAAGTTTTTTTTTCAAATATTTAATTATTTATTAAAGTTATGATAAATATAAGGAATAAGGATAATCAGATGGCTTATAAAAGCGCTTTTAAAAGTCTACCTTCACCAGACATACCTTATTAATTCAAAGTAATTAATACATATATAATAAAACCCAAAAGGGCCTACATGTTAATCAAGCAAAGGATATAAGAACTAAATAGACAAAGAGTCGCAAAGGCTCCCAATAGCAACAGTACATATACAGATAAAATCGCCCAAAAAGACCACTCTAAACATAAGAGGACACCCACGACGAAGAAGAAGAAATACAGCCAATTCGAAAGGAACAACCGAACACCCCAAGGCTCCAAAGCAGCAACCATCAACACAATAACATAAATGCTTTTTTTTGGATTTCCTCTTGCTTCGTTTATCCACCGAAACGATAACATCTCACATACCACCCTCCTGTTCAAACACATCCTCTTCATCAACCTCAGAAGATGAAGAGCCTTCAAGCCAATCAATCTGCGCCTTAACATAATCCCCCGATCTATATATATGATTCTGAGCTATTTCAAATGTTCTATGATAGGAAATTGTGATTATTTTTCATGCAATTTTATCAATAATTCATTTTGAACATTTTAATCCATATAATTGATGATCAATATATATACAATGTAGAAGATATCAAATGTTAGTTCTATGTGGAATATGAGTGTATCAATCAATCGAGTTATACTATTGACTCATATCTCAATTTCGTCAGTCGAGCTTGTTAGGGGGTTGTAGGGGGCCTTGCCCCTAGCTTTTTTTGGTACAACCATAACACCATGTATACTCTAACACTGCAACAATATAATCTCTAGTTAGAGACAGAGAGCAAGTGCTGCATCACTATAGGCTGCAGTGCCACAACACTACAGGGTAGCTCAAAGACAAAGAGTGAAGCACTGCGGCATTGTAAGTTGCGCTATCAGAGGGTTGTACGGGGCCTTGCCCCCTTCATTTTTTGGTACAACCATACGACGATGTATACTCTAACGCTGCGATGCTATAATCTCTAGTTAGAGACAGAGAGCAAGTGCTGCATCACTGTAGGCTGTAGTGCCACAACACTATAAGGTAGCTCAAAGGCAAAGAGTGGAGCACTGCTGCGCTGTAAGTTTGGCCGGACAGTTTTATTTCTCATTTTTCATACTTAACTTGAAGGGTTGAGCCCCTTAGTGTAATTTAAGTATGTCTCTTTGTCTATTATAAGAAGAGAATGATGAGAAAAATGAAGTGAGTCAAGGAGAGACCGTGAGAAAAAGGAGATGGTACAATTTCTCCTATTTTCATAGTAAATTTCTTGATGTGGTGTAGCTCAATTTTTTCTTGGTTTTAAGTTTTTTCATTTTAAATCATAGTGTTCATTACCATTACTTTTTTTAATTTCGTTGCATGGTTTTTACTTCCCCAACCAGGGGTGGAACTAAGAAGAGCTCAAGGTGGGTAGTTGCCCACCCGAAATTCCTTTTTTTTTTCTTGGAAAAATATGCAATTGCTCACCTGAAAAAAAAAATTCTTAGAAAAATAAATATTTTAACTATTTTGTCTACTTTCAATAAATGTTGTTGCCCATATTTTAAGAAAGAAATTCTATTTCTATTTCATATATAAGATTATATATTTTACATTCTATTTTTCCTATTGTGCTCAATGTAATTAGGCTCTGGGACACTCTAAAGTGGAATGCCATATTTTAAATCCTATATTAGCTAATTGTCCTATGCATAATGTGGTTAGTTTAGATTTGGATGGAGGTGATAAAAGTGTTGCTAATGCAGTCCCCATTGTATCGGGTGAGAACCCCATAGTTGATGTTGTTATACCTGAGAAGGATTTTCCCAAAGAGTTGGAAGAGTTTGCTTCTACTGTAGCTCATGTTGATATTGGCATTGAATCCCCTTTAGTTGGAAATGAATCGTTGGTCCCCGACTTGGTCGGGGTAGTGGCTGTTGAGTCTTCAGTGTATGAATTTAATGTGTCTCATGGTGTTGTAGTTGTTAACCCTTCTTCGAATGATTTCAATATGGCTCAAGGTGATATGTTGGTGAATAATGTGGTTAATGGTGTTCATGTTGATGATGGTGTTGTTTCTCCTTTGTTAAATTTGGATAAGGATCATGGTGAGGCTATATTTAATAATGGTGGTGGTTTTGTTACACCTGTTACTTGATCTATGATGGCTGGGGGTAAGCAATTGAGTGACCTTAAAAACGTGGGGATTGTACTTTGGCTTTGTCTCATGCTGAGGTGGAGGAGTTGGAGAGGAGGAATTTGTTGTGTCGGGTGCCTTGGTTGGTGGCGTATCTGAGTCGTTGGTTGAGGTGCCTATAACTGTCATGTTCCCAAGTGGCTTACATGCTTAGTTTGTATCAAATTTGGGGGATCACTTGTTCTGGTCAGTCGGTTTGGCTTGATGGGTATTAGGGGTGTAGGTGAGCCGAATCGGCTTGAGCTCGACTTGTTTATGGGCTCGCGAGCCGAGCTTATTCGAGCTCACGAGTCGATCTCGAGCTCGAGTTTAAGCTCGTTTAGTAAACAAGTTCGAGTTCGAGCTTGATGAAGCTTGGCTCGTGAGCTCGCGAGCCGGCTCGAACTACTGTTTAATTTTTTTTTATCATTAATATCAATAAATGCCAGTAGCTTAATAAAAATATTTTAAAATATGAATATCAATAAATGCCAAGCAGCTTTTAGAGTTGTAAAATAATAAATTGTTTTTCAAAAAATATATAAATAATCTAAAAGCTGTCAAGAAAAACAGTTTTTCCTGTTCTAATAAATGCTGAAGGCATTTCGGCTCACGCCAATAGTACTTTGCTCAATTTTTGTGTCCGCTCTCAACTGCTCCACGTGTGAAACGGGTGGATTTAAAAAAAAAAACAGGCGGTAAAATCAAAAGCAGGCGATATGAACAAAAATGAGTGGCTCGCGAGCGGCTCGATAAGCTCAATATAGTGTCGCGAGTCGAGCTCGACTTTTGAGCTCGGCTTGAGCTCGAGCTCGAGCTCGAGTTCGAGCTGGGTTTTTGAGTTGCAAGTCGAGCTCGAACACCCCCTGACTCGAGCTCGACTCGACTCGTTTACACCCCTAATTGGTATCCATCATCGTCTGGGGGGGGGGGGTTGAGGATTTGGATGTTGACCAGGTTGATTCCTTTAAGGAATTGTATGGTTTAGATGTTTGTAAGGTAACTGAGAAAGCGTTTTCTCGTGGCAGTAAGCGTTATAAAAGGAAATATAGAAAGTAGTTGTTTGGTTGTTTGATTTGTTTTGCGGGTGGCTTTATTGTTATTCCTTTGGTTTGGTGGTGGGAGTTTGTTGTTGGTTGTGGTGTTGGGTTGCCCTCCTTCTTCCCTTTGGCTCTGCATGTCCTCGCATGTATTATTTCCCTATTGGATTTGGTCTCAAGCACTATGGTTGCTCTTGGTGGAGATCGTTCGTTGAGCTTTTGCTACTGATGGTGGGTTCATTTGTCCTTGGTTTTGGGAGCTATCTTGGTGCTGTTGTGTTGCAGATGTTGCCTTTTGGATGGCTTCTCCCTCTCTATTTGGATTGGTTCTGGGTTGTTGGATTGCTTCGGCTACTCATTGTTTGGGGTGATGATCTGAATGCTTGCTGATTTCTTTTGTGGATTTGTGTTTTTTGTCTTATTTGTGTTGTCTTTATTTTCTTGTAATTGATAGGATCGAAAGCTCTAAGGTTTTATTTCAAATGCTATTTTTAATGAGCTTTTGATCCTCTAAGGACTTGTAATTTGTATCATCATTAACACATAGGCCCCGTTGTGAATTTTCTCCCAAAAAAAAAAAAAAAAGTTCAGCCCGTATCCCTAGCAAAAAATATAAGATTTTAATCATGTATATGAAAATGATGATTTCAAATTTTAATTAAGAAAGGAATGGTGATCCTCTTTTTTATGAGTAGAGTTAGTTCATTCCATGTGATCCCGCAAAGATAACTATCATAAGTGATGATTCTAGTTGTATGGATTTTAAATACAAAATTAAAATCATCTATTCTTTTTAATCATTAAAACTAGTAACATGTATGCATGATTTTAATAATTTTTAAGATTGTTAGATAATCAATATTTATATGTGTTAGTTTTGTGTGGAATCTGATTTTGTTTATCAAACGGGTTGTATTGTTGTCTCGTGATTTTAATAATTTTTTAAGATTTTTAGATAATCAATATTTATAAGTGTTAGTTTAGTGTAGATTCTGATTTTGTTGATCAATCGGTTTGTACTGTTGCCTCATGATTTTAATAATTTTTAAGATTGTTAGATAATCAATATTTATATGTTTTAGTTTTGTATGAAATCTAATTTTGTTGATCAATCTGTTTGTAATGTTGCTTTAGCCTTCAAGTCAATTTATTATGCTCCCACAGTGGTCAAACCCCCTTAGGGTTTGTTGGAGAGATGATAGAGAGTGAAGCGCTGCAACTCCATAGATTCGGTGTCTCAACATTGTGTGATGCTGCTACGCTCCTGGTTTAGGCATCGCATCATCATTTTTGCAAGGGCTTGAGCGTCACAACGCTCTAAATTGGCGTTACAGTGCTACGAAGTGAATTGTACAATTTTTCTTTCTCATTTTCTCTCAAGGGTGACTTCTCTTGGTGTTATTAACTTTACTTTCTCTTTTGTTTTGAGGTGATAAAGGTGGAAAAGAGAAGAGATGCAAGGAGTGAGTAAGAGATATGTACTTATCTCTCTCAATATTCATAGTGGATTTGTTGGTGTGGTATGGCTCTGTTGTTAATTTTCTTTTTCAATTTCAAAATTTTTCACGTTAAATCCTAGTGCCCTTTATGCTTTATGTTGTATTTCTATTTTTCTTATTTATTTTGTCGCGTGATTTTACTTCCATCCCCAACACGATGTATCAAAATTTTCACAAATAGCTCGGATTAATAGTAGGATAAGATAATTGTGAGTTATATTATTATCAAATTAAATGAAAATTTATCTATTTATAAAATAATTTTAATAGTTGGTAATGATGTCTTTCGTGTGTAAAATAAGACATATAATAAGATTTAATATATTATTTAATCATTTTTATATTTTTCTACATATTGAATAATAAGTTAATTTGTTATAATAATTAATGAAAATTGATCTATATTTTTAAGTTTTATGCTATAGATTATAATTAATATGATAATCATATAAGGGATATTATATTATAATTTATAGGTAATGAAGTTTAGATATTACAATTAAATGAAATAATTTTGAGTGCTGTGCATGTTAATGCCCCTTTATATAAACTACTAAACGGTTATTTTTCACTGAATGTTCAAAATAAATAAATAAATAAACGGCTATTTTTCACTGGAAAAAGTAATTTTCAGAGGTTTTATTGCATAGAAAAAAAAAATCTTACGCTTCTATATATTAAGGCCCGTTTATGATGTACGGCTACAACTTTTTATAAATGTGATTATAAAATTGTCAGTAGAAAATTAACTTTTTAAATATTATTGTTGAAAGCAATTTTATAGCATAAAATTTTTCTTAAAAAAACAAAAAAGGAGCTTACAAACAAAAAATAGATGGTTGTCCGGCGGAACTCCGGGCCTCAGGTGGTGGTTTGGGGGAACTCAAGGCCTTAGGTGGTGGTTCGGCAGAGCTCAGGGTCTCAAGTGGTGTCCGACGGAGTCCAGGACCTCAAGTGGTGGTCCGGCGGAGGTCAGGGCCTCCGGTGGAAGTTCAGTGGAGCTCAGGGCCTCAGGTGGTGGTCCAACGGAGCTCAATGCCTTAGGTGGTGGTCCGGTGGAGCTTAGAGCCTTAGGTGGTGTTCCGACAGTGGTCGAGGAGGCAAGGAGGCAAGAGCGATCTCCGATCTCTCTCTTTTCTCCTTAGGCTTAGGGGTCCCTTTTCAAGAGGAAAGGGGGCTCTATTTATAAATTTCTTAGAGTGACATGACTCATAAATAGGTGGAAGATCAAGGGCAAATGGGGAATGGTTGGATGGACGGCCAATGTTGAATCCCTTGATCATGGACTGTTTGATGGACATTTGAATGTCTTAGTGATGTCGAAATTTGGTGATCTTGAGCTCGTTGGATTCGTCTCGTCGAGCCGCTCAATTCAAATATAAGAACGTTATGTTTGGAACCCATTTGGTAATCCAAATTGTGGTTTAATTGAACATTCCAACAATGCTTCTAGCCTTTGATTTGGACCCATTTGGGTTCGGATTGGGTTGTATTTGGTGTACGTCGTTGGGTTCATATTTTTTAGACGTTCAGTTCAACTATAAGTTTGCTGAAATCAGAGTTTGGATGGTCCAATTTTTAATTTTGGAAGTTTCCAACTTGATTTTACACCGAGATTCATATGCCCGTTCAAGATAATTTTTTGATGGTGCATGTATCAATAATCATATCATCATCAATTAAAATATCTTCTCCTATATTTTACATTTCTTATATATAAATTGACATAAATATATACACCATCAAAATAAAAATATTTTTAATTTCATAAACTTGAGAATTAAACATTACTCAACCAACTAAATAATATTCTTCATACGTCAGCTCATATCCCACTATGAGAAGGTAAGCCGACCAAATCATGAATAACATAAGAGAACAAACAGAGATTTCTCACCTTCCCAACCAGAATGCATGGTCGGTCTTCTTCCTTTTCTCCTTGATTGGACTAATTTATATGGGATAATGGGATTCCATCTCCATTTCCTCCACTCTGTGTGGTCATGAACAAATACTTATACAACATAATTGAACAAACGGCCACTGTGGTGATGCAATATACAAGAAAAAGAAGTGGATAATTGAAGCCTGCAACAGTGGCATTTGCTTATTATTGCTTCCTTTCCACTCATTATATGTCCAAAGTTTCAAATTTATAATAAAAATGTCTCACAATGATGAGTAAGAGAAAATTATTTTGAAGGTTGAAGAAGGAAAGGAAAATGACTGTTAATTCAGCTCGACATCACAATTCATGTTATGCTTAGGGTTAAATTTTATTTTGTCCTGCTTATTGTTGTATTGTATCTTGCTGTACGTTTTGAGTATTTTATTATGTTGTGCAATGGTTGTAAGTCTGTGGATGTTGTAATCTTTTATTCCTTTGGATAAATGGTTGTTTAAAAAAAATAAAAAATTTGTTATTCTTAGGGAGCTTATTTACGACAGTTTTTTTGTTACTTTCTAAAACTGCTTTCTATAAATAATTTTGTATTAGAAAACCGTTTTAGAAAGCAGCAAGAAAGCTATCTTAAACAAAATCTTATTCCTTATATCTCATAATCCCTAACAAATAGTATCATTGCCAATAATTTAGCAGTTGGTGGCATGGGCGGAACCCTTTGTGGCTAGGGGGGGCAATTGCCCCCCCTAATTTTTTTTTTTTTCATTATACTATTATTTATGTAATTTTTATCCTTTATTATAAGAGTTTTTGGGCAATTGCCCCCCTAAAAATGTTAAAATTCTATAGTCTTTAGGCAATTTTCCCCAATATAATTAAATACATTGTGTAGATACAAAGAAAAATAGTAAATCAAAATTTGTTCTAGGAGCGGAAACCCCCGCAGGGGCACTGCCCCTTGAGCCCGCGACCTGACCGAGCAGGTCGAACCCAGCCAGGGGGCGCTACCCCCTTGGACCCCCGACATATATGCAAACAGTTACTTATAAGTTTGTCCCCCTAAAAATTATGACTGGTTCCGCCCCTAGTTGGTGGCTTGATCGTTGGATCATGATCATCTTTCCAGTATAGTTGAATATAATCTTATTACATGATTTTTGACAATTCTTTTATTCCTAAAAGAGTGATGTTACTACATAGTACTCTCATGTGCCAGGTTATTTTTTAAAGAATATGAGAATATTGAGTTTAATATATTGAGTAAAGTGTCTCCACATATATTCTGATTTCTATCCTATTCACAAGCAGGAAAACCAAGTGGAGCTCTCGTTTTGGAGAGAAAGGCCAAAGGGGTTTCGACTGGAGGAGGAGATCTGTGTGGCTAGGAGATTATCATCTTTACTTGTTGAAAGGAGAGACTAAAATCTAGTATAATAATAATAATAGAGAAGATTTTTTGAGTGATTAAGTCACTCGGTTATTCACGCTCTTACTCGGTTCCTGCATGAGATCGATCCTTGTTCTTCGTATGCATTGGTTGTAGGCTTGAATCGCATGTGTATTCCTTCTTTATATGTTATTTGGAGAAGGTTGTTGGGAAAGAAAAACATCTAATTTTTATTTGTGCTTGTTTAGATTTGAGAATTTTCGATTTATATTTTTTGCCAAAAGAATTGAATAATCTTGTAGTTCTGTCATATCACCTTTTTTTCTACATATCAATAAAATAATTGAGATCAAATTTATCCTGCGAATGTAGAGTTCTTCGAACAACTCTCCCTGGCCTATTGGTTGAGAGCTTAGGCTTCCAACTAAGAGGTCCAAGATTCGAGTCTATGTGTATGCGTTGTGTGTGTGAGTTTGCCTTAATTGGCCTAAATAGCCCAAAAAAAAAAGTTCTTCGAAACTTGAACTACATAAATATTTATCCTCTTATTTACATTCTTTCACATGCCTATGTTAGGAACTTTTATTACGTTCGGTGCAAGGACGCAGAGGAACGTCCGGTCGGAGGCAATTTCCCGTCCAAAAACTAGGTATTTGCTCGGTACAACTATGTATTATTTGATAATAATGAAGAATACCGTTCTATGAAGACCAATACCGAGTTATACCGAGCTGTACCGAGAAATACCGAGTTGTACCGAGTTTTTCTGGGAAAAACTCGGTACAACTTTGGTATAACTCGGTATTTTCTCGGTAAAGCCCGGTATAACTCGGTATTGGGTCTTCAAATGATGGTATTCTTCGTTATTGTTTGGTATTGCTCGGTATTTGCTCTGTACAACTAGTTTTTTTGGTGGGAATTTGCCTCCGACCGGACGTTCCTCTACGTCCGGTCGGAAGACATAATAATTGTTCCTATGTTAGACCAATTTTCTTGTTATAATATTGTTTTACTATTGTTCAATTATAATAAATTGCAATTATCACTTTGATTGTTGAAATGATTTGGAGGAAAAAAACCTGTCCACCTTGTAACTATATTAATAATTAGTTATTCATGTAAAAAAAATTATCTCTGTATTAAATAAATTTTAGCCAAGATTTTTTGCTGAAATTTACTTGAAGACTTTGTTTGAAGCTTTGAAAATTTCTTAAAAATCCAGATCTAGATATTTCTTCAGTAATATTGCGCAATAATAACAATGATAGAATCTCTTATATGAAGTTTGTCTCATAGCATCCACATGACTATGACAAATAAAAAAAAGAATTATATGTAATCGCTTTATGCACTCTCACCATATAAAGTGCTTTAAGCTACTGGCTCAGAGTCACTTGCATTTATATATATTTTAATGGCGATTAGTGGGAGCCTCTTTGTACTTATGCAAAATGCTTGGCCTAACATGGAGTAACTGGATTCAGTTTTTATTGGATGGTGAGCATCGAGAGCAATACCAAAAGCATGAACACTAAATTGGTGAAGGGTTGGCTGGGCAAAGCTTAGGTCTATAGTTTGAATTTCTTGGCAAGCAGTGAAAGTCTTAAGTGTTAGCCCGTGTAAATTGGTGTGAGTTGCATGTTAGGTCGACCGGTGTTTTCACTGGCATTAGGACAGTGCTTCCTCGTCACATTAAAAAAAAAAAAACACTAAATTGGACCACAGCCTTTAATATCCTCATTGCAAAAATGAATATGGATCATTTGGAGCTAGCTAGCCAAGATTCCATTTCTCTATCATGGCTTAAAGGAAGAATATTCTTTCAAAACTTCATTTTTATTATTACGTGTTAGAATATTTACGGCTGTAGAGAGAGTGTCAAAGAAATCCCATAAAGATTGATGCATGCTAGCAATGCACATCACCTATAAGACCAATACACAATGTCACTTATAAGACTGATGAACATCATCGACACCAATGTCAATATTCATCAACTTAGGTTTCGTTTGGTACGAATTTCTTACTACTTCTTAAAACAACTTTTTGATACTAAATTTAATATTTATATAAATAAGTTATTTTAAGAAGTAGTAAAAAGGCCGTCCCAAACGAAGCCTTAGTCGCCAATATCGTTGATGCATGACATCATTAACAAGATGGGATGGATGCCTCTGACTCCCACTCCCGATGTCCAAACCATTATTTATAGAAGACTTCTTAGTCTCGGATCACTTTCCGAAGGAGCAATCGAAGATACCACAAGCAATCACTTGAAAAAATAACTCTAATGCCTCAATATTTTTTCAACTTTTATCATGAAATTCATTTTATGTTGTTTATTTCTTCAATATCGTATTAATACCTTCCCTAATCATGAGGAAAGGGCATCGATTATAACTGATGACATGCATTACTTTGATAGCAATAGCTAAGTCTTGCAAATGGCCACCTGGTAGACTAGGGGTGTAAGTGAGCCGAGCTGGCTCGTGAGCCGACTCGAACTTGACTCATTAATGAGCTCGAGAGCCGAGCTTATCGAGCTTCGAGCTCGAGCTCGAGCCTACAATCGAGCTCATATGATAAACGAGCTCGAGTTCCAGCTTAACCCGACTCGACTCAAAAGCTTATCAAGCTACTCGATATATATATAATATTTGACAGCATATTTTTTATAATATCAAACGAGCTCGATCTCGAGCTCGAGCTTTTCAAACGAGCTCGAACTTTCGAGTTTTTCAAACGAGCTCGAACTTTCGAGTTGAGCTCGAGCTTGATATTTTCTAAACGAGTCGATCTCGAGCCCACTAATTGAGCTCGATCTCAAGCTCGAGCTCATTAAGGATTAAAAGAGCCATGCTTGATAAGGCAAATACTCGACTCGACTCGGGTCGTTTACAGTACCCCTAGCGTAGACACTCCCTCTGAGCAGGATTCTGAACCATAGGTGATGATACCTTTATTCATACAAAATTTGATATTAAACATATATATGTTTAATATTATGAATATTCTAACATATAATAAATAATATTAATTTCTATTTAAAATCATAAATATATTTTATTGGCCCGATCATAATTTTCTTGTACAGCATAAAATAGAAAAAAACACTATTTTTTCAACAAATTATTATTTTATTGACAGAGTTATTTCTCCTCTAAGATTAAAAAAATTGGTACATCCACACAAAAATTAAGTAATGTATCATAACTTAAATTTTCTCTTTAAACTTGCATTGGCAAGCCTGTTATCATAATTTATTGTAAGGATGTCAATATAATTTAATTAATTATAGTATTTATTTGGTAGAAATTAGATGAAATTGAGTTCTTATATTTAAAATTTATTTTATAGAAATAAAAAATGTGTTTGATAACTTTTGAAGATTTTAAAGTAAACATTAATTTTTTAATGTTTTATATAAAATAACTTTAAAAATAATACCAAGTTAATAGAGTTTGCATGATCATTTTAATTTTACTCAAAATAATAATTAAAATTTGATTTTATATGCATATTATCCAAAATTAAAGAAATACATATATTATTTTATTTCTTGGATAAATATGTTAAAACATCCGCTAATATAAATATCTCGTATAGGCGAAATTATACGTGTTATTACCGGATGCCATCCCGAGACAAATAAGGATGAGCCATGCCATTTTTTTGTTATATACCGGTACTATTTATCGTTGTTATTGGATGATGTGGCGCATTCTGATTCATCTTCAGACTGTCCGTCCAGAAGGAAAACATCTAGCTCTTTTCACTTCACTTTCTTTATTTATTATTATCACCGTAGAATAATCGTCTGTGCGTCATTATCGCTCAACAGAAACTCCTCCTGCTCTGGTGAAGTTGGAAATTTCTTCATCCTTCATTCTTTTTTTTTTTTAACAAAAAGAACTTATATTAAAAACTAATAAAAAGAAAATACAACAGTTGGAGAAAAGAAAGCAGAAAGAAAAGACCACCATTAAAAAGATACAGACACAATAAAACAGTAAAATAGAATCCCACAAGAGGGCTCAGTAGACTGCCGAGACTCCCAGCATCCTCGCCCTGCAATCTCCAATCCCAGCAAAGAGCAATCCGTAAAACCGCAAAAGACAAACCAAGTTGGAATCGAATTATCTTCTTCTCCCTCCTCTATTCCAAAATTTACCACGAGAAACTAACTTAATAGGAAGATTATGAACCACTTTAACCTCATTACCAGGGTCTGAATATGACTCAGAATCAGATTCATATTCAGACGAATTATCCAACCAATCACCATTGGACCTAACATCCACTCTATCACCCACCTGATACTTCAAATTTTGGGATGCCATTAAGCTTACTGGAACATTAACCAAATTTTGAGAATTGTCCAAAATGCCTTGCACCTCCTAATTAACTGCCTGACCACACACATTTGGCTCCACAACATCCAAAACAGGCGAACCGCCAGACCCCCTACCACCCTCGACAGGAATAGTCGCAGCATTAACAGGAGCAGAAACCAACTCCGGCCCCAGAACAACCGCCGAAGAGTCCACAATCACATCCGTAGAACCAAAGCCGTCCAGCAAACACGAAGGAATAAAAGGAATGACATTATGAGACAACAACGTATCAGCAGCTTCCGACAAATTTACACCAACATCAAGCACTGACCGAACAACAACAGCCGGGCTATTACCATTAATAACACCCGCATGAGGCACTAAAAGCTCCGACGAAGCAGCAATCACAGTGTGAGACCTCGTTCCTTTGCTGTTGCTGTAGCTGCTGGGAAAAGTGAATTTTTCCCAGGATCGTCCGGGCCGATTGGAGATCGTCCAGGCCGATCTGCACTGTAGAAAATATCGTCCTGAGAATAGTTCTGGGAGTCGTCCAGGACGATCAATTTTGGTCTGATCGTCCCGGGACGATGTGACGATCGGCCGGGCCGATCCCACTAATGATATAAGAAAATGAGCTCGTTTTGAGGAGAGAGAAAATATTTTTATAAATCAGATATTTTGAGGAGAGAGAAAGGGCGAAAAAGCAAAGGAAGAAGTCCGATTTCGGGGCCCGCGGAGCGATTTTCGTCGTTCGTTGCTGTTGGATATTTTGTTTGTCTCGCTGTAAGGATTCCGAACCCTACTTCTGTTTTCAGAGATTTTGAGATTTTGCGAAATGGTGCTCAGATTTGTGTTTTTGTAAGTGATTTTCGTACCCGGTTTGGTACTGGCAAAGATTTCACCGCGTAACTTTTGGTATGTTGTAGACGTGATTATTCTGCACGTTTTGATTATTTTCTGGCGGATTTCGTCCGGTTCGTTTTGGTTCTGCGGAGTTTTATTTTGACTGCAATTTATTATGATGTCCGAATTGGTTTGAGCAGTAGAAGAATAGTCTTAGAATGTTGCTGTGCACGTTCTGTATTAATTTGGTGAATTGTAATTTTTGGAGATTTTTGTGTAAATGTGACCGACTGCCGTTATTCTGCCCAATTTTCGTACGATTTCTGATTTGGTTGAAATTGATAGATTGAATTGATATATGCATGACTATTGATATGATCATTTTAGATTTCTTTATTATTGATTATTGCATCGATTATTGCATTGACTGATTGATACTGAAAGACAAGTGGGAACCTGGTTGAACGTTGGTTGAAGATAGATATTGACCTGTACAGGATGGTGGGCCGACGGGCTTTCCTTTAAATCATAGACCATAGATCATCGATATAACGATTGGGAGTTATAAGGAGTTTTATATGCCGACGGGCGGCCGACGGGCAAAAGAGTGACGACTCTTCTTGATAGAACCAACGTGCGGATATCTACAACAGTAATACGGATTCTACAACAGCACTATTGATAATAGCCAGTTTACCTGGTTGATCATAGCTAGTGTTTGTGCTTGTCGAGTAAGACCATTGTATGAAATTGCATGTGCATCGTATGGATTTCCTGTTATGCATTGATTTAATGATTCGAATTGATTGCTTAACGTCCGGATTCATTGATTTCATTGATTGATTTCATTGATTGATCATCGAGCATTGATACTACTATTGATTATTGATTATTGATATTGATATTGATATTGATATGGACATGGACGGCATAGATTCATAGATTCATTGATACCATTGATTTATGCATTGATTCGACTTGCTACTGTAGATTATCGTATTGTCCTTCCGATTGATTTGATCGACTTGATAGTATAGACTGGATTTGATTGATTGATCGATTTGACGGATTTATTGATTTATCGTATTGCTTTTCCGATTGATTTTCTCGACTTGATTGATTCCTAGATACCGGCACTAATATTGATATGGATCATGCGTATTGAGTCATAGAGATTGACACTGATATTGATATAGATTGTATTGATTCACCGGCACCGATATTGATATGGATTATGTGTATTGATAGATATCGACAGCGACATGAATATAGATTGTATCGATGATAGATACCGATATCGACATTGATATAGATATGATATTGACATATGAATATTATTAATACGACAGATCCTGATAGGTTATTGATATACTGATACATTGATTCGTCGTGCCGTACATTGACTCGTCGTGCCGTTTATCGATGGATTGATTGAATGCCGTATGGATTTGATTTATCGTAGAATTGATTTCTTGATTTCTATTGACCTGATGATTTCATTCTATTGATTTGATTTTCAATTGATCTTTCGCCGTACTGGATTCGATTGTTTATTGGGACTTGAGCTGATTGATATAATTGACTGGAAAGTGCTTTATTGATTGAGATGATTTCCCTACTGTAGCATCGTACGTCGTCATTATTGAATCCGTCGTAGTGTCATTGAACATAATTGGCTTGACTGTTGCAAGAGTACGTTCTGACACGAGTCCCTTATTGAATTAATTGACGCTATTGATTGCTATTAATTGATACAGACACCCTATTGATTTGATTGATGATATGGATACAATGAATTGAGTAGACGATACGGATTAGACGACACGATTGATTGAACTGATAGTATTGATAAATACTGCTACTGCTACGGGATAGATAGTAATTGGAAGCACTTACTGATTTGATTTCTGCTGCATTGACTATTGACTATTGATGGATTTGATTTGACGATGGATTTCCGCATTTCATAGACTCATTGACCATTGATTGACTTGATTTTTATTGACCTGCATATTGATAGAATCGCCGTGCTTTGATTTCAGTTGCAGGCTTTGGTGACCTGCTGGGCTTTGTAACCTCATTATATGTGGTTAATATTTCAGGTGCAGGGCCTCCAGTCTGAAGATCTTTCTGTCGAGTTCAGCTTTTTGTTTTGTAGCCTTGGGTGGGCTTTCTTTTGTAGCCTGTGTGGCTAGTGTAGATATTTCTTTTGGACTCTCTTTTGTTTGTTCTCTGATTGTACTATATGTGAATTATAGTATCCGCTGCTGTTTCTTTTCTGTAATGTAATTATCTCTGGTTCTGGATGTATATATTGATACGAATAACGGATAAAGAAAAAGAAAAAGAAGAAAAGAAAGAAAAAAAAGAAAATGAATGATCGATCAGATGAATCTTTTCGCTACACGGATCTTGGGTCGTTATACACAGGACTAACAACATCAATCACATTAATAAAATTATCTCCAGGAGGAGAAAAAATTCCGGGTTGGACCCCAGCCTTACTAACAAAACCAACACCCAAATCACCAGACCCAGTTCCAGGAGGAATCACCGGAGACACCACCTCGACTCCGTCCCCCCCAGCATTATTACCAACAACACAGTCATTAGCCAAAACCAAATTATTCTCACAAAGGGAAACAACATTATCAACCGGGGAAGAAACAGAGTTCACAATGGGTATAGCAACAGGCTCCACCGGCGGAGGCGCAGGAAGCTTACCCGAACACAGATTAGGCAAAAGTTTACCGCATTCCGACTTCAAATGCCCCACAGCCTTACAATACAAACAAAAATTAGGCATGCCCTCAAAGATCACCTTTTGAATGTAACCAAATTTTTCCGGCCCCAACCAAATGGACTCAGGGTGGGATTTGGAAATGTCAATTTCAACAAGAATACGAGCTACAGAGGGGCGAGAACCAACCGCAGTAGCATTGTCGGTTTGAATAGGGCGACCAAAGATAGATCCTAAACCTAAAAGTATACGAGGGGAGAAAAGATGAGGACGCAAACCAGGGAAGGATATCCACACAGGGACGATCGGCGATTCCTTCGATAAATCAAGAAAAGGAGACCACTTAATCACTTTCATAAAACAGCCAAACACAAAATACGAACGGTGGGCAAAAATCCGTCCATAATCAAGATCATTCGAGAGTTTGATAAGAACATTTGACTGATCCAAAACAGTCACAGAGACATCACCGGATAGCTTAAGATTGAAAAAAAATTTACGGATTGAATCCAAATCCGGTCGTTTAAGGGGAAACTTTCCAACTAACGCAAAATCAAAAGGTTTAGCAAGATGTAGAAATTCCTCTTCCGAAAACCAAAGAGCAGTTAAACCACGAATCGTAGAGATACGACAATCCGGAAAAACCTTCGAGGAATCGACGTCAGATAATACCTCTTTAAACGATTTCGAGTTCTTACCCTCCAAAAAACCAGGGTCAAGCCTTTTGTTAGCCATGGACAAGCACAATAGCAGGGGATGAAGACACCGGCGGAGACGGAGACAAAAGGCACGAAAAGGCGGCTATGGCGAAAAGCCCCAACCAGAAACCCTAGCAGACGAAAAACATAGAAAATTCATAAGTGACCTTCATTCCTTCTTATGTGCTATTATATTTTCTTCTATAGATGATAAAGATGCACTTTTATGCAAAAGATTTGAATCTAATTGCTCTAAAAAACCAAGCATGAGATGCCATTTTAGCACACTGGCTCTAGAAGGCTAAAGAATATTCTGAGTTATTCTTCGTTTATGGATCGATATTGTAGTGAGCAACAGATGCGAGCTCTTCTTTATTCCCTACAAAAACTTTTCTGGGGAATAAAAGTCTACTCTTTCTTCTTCTTGGGAAAAAGGGTAGAACTCATTCTCTTAAAAAAGTTCTCTCACAATATTCAGAGGCAAAAAAAGGAATGAGAATGCATAAATATCCATTATTTCTATTGAGATGACGACATTCATTTTGATATGAGGAGTAGGGGTGGACATCAATTGAGACAAATTTAAGCACACATCATATACGCAAGACTGAAATCCAAGACCTCTTGATTTGAGGCTCGAGATCACTCTTTTCGATGCTAATTAATAAGCCTTATTTCAAGAATATATTGTCGGAGGATGAAATAGGAATGTTCTAATTTGATTGGGACTTGCTCTCATCCTAAATCGTTGTCTAACAATTTACCTCATGCAACTCACGTTGATCTGGTGGTTGGAAGCTCTGGCTATCAATCAAGAGGTTTTGGGTTCATATCTTGAGTATTTGATGTGTGCATGAATTTACTTTAATTAGTCTAAATACGTCTATAAAACAACTCGCCTCGATTCCCAATCCTGACTTTCGCGACACTGTCGACTAGCATGCTTATGACATCCCTCGCCCCTAGTGTGTGGCTCCACACCTTGTTGCAATGACCATGTGCCATTGTTCTCATCCATCTCCATGACCTTGATTAATCTTTTTTTTTTCTTAATTTTAATTTTTATTATTATTAGTACCAAATAAATAAAAAATAACAATATATTTCAAATACATCATATTTATTTTATAGTGGAGTTAACATATCTCTGAATTATAAATATTTGCAAATAAACAGCTCCCAAATTAAATCATTTTTAATTTCTTTTGATTTATTTGTTCATTTATTTAGAGTATTTTATAAAAATAAATTTGTATATACTTTTCCTTTTTCTCAAAAGCTATATCTAGAGCATTTGAAAGTATCCACTGGGAAATCTGGATGAAGCTCTTTTGCTCGAGAAATTATTATGTGTGGAGTGCGGATGGGAAAACCGCACAAGCAGAGCAAAAATGAACTGAGAGAATTACATGGGCAATGGCACAAGTGGCTCATGTGGGCTGCAACTATAGCCCTTCGATTTTGATCCAAGGGTCATTTTAATGTAATCATAAATAATAATAATAATAATAATACTGAGAGCTATCATTTGGATAAAATTTATAATAAAAAATAATTAAAAAAAGAGTGCATCAACAATTTCCACTACCTTAATCATGGGGCCCAATATTTAGACTTAGAAGCTCAATTATAGAGCAAAAGGTCTTCTCTCCAAAGCCACATAAATTTTCTCTGCTGTGTGCTTTGACTCACTTTTGGTTTTCACCAAAAAGAATGAAATCAGCCAATAAATAAAACACTGAACTCTCAAATCATATCCAATACATTAGGGGTTTAGGGATGTAAATGAGCCAAGATGGCTCCAAGGGCGGAACTGTGTAGTACTAAGGCACCCCTCTCGGGAACTGCGCGGTGCTGAGCCACTTCCCCATGAGAACTAAGGCTGGTTCTGCCCCTTGATGGCTCGAACTCTACTTATTAATAAGACCACGAGCCGAGTATATTGAGCAATGAGTTCGAGCTTGTATATTATGTGAGCTAGAGCTCGAGCTCAGCCTGACTCGGCTCGTAACCCTCTCGAGCTACTCTTTTAATAAATATGGAGTTATAATATATAATATAATTCTTTTTAATTAATAAATACTTTTTTTTTAATAAACGTGCATTAATTTCTCTTAAATTTAATTGATTTACTTTAAAATTTTCATCCTAACCCATCCATTTTTTCACCTTTTGTTGACACTAACTATAAAGAGGACCAACCTGTGGTCCCCAACGAATAATATATATGAAAGGAAATGCATTTTATCCATAAAGTTATATAATCATATAAAATTAATATTAGAAGCAATATATTTAATAATATGGAATAATGTCCATATGTTTTGATAGGTGGTCTTTTAACACAGGACCGGATATGTAATAATCAGGAGCATTGTAATTCACTTGGAGATTCATATCAATCCATATTTATTTAAGCATAATTGTTTAATTATATCTAACCTTGCTTATGTTAATTAATAATTACTAATATTTTTTAAAAGATAAAATACGAGGAATACTCTTATATCCAAATAAAAATAATGTAATTTCAAAAAAAAAAAAAAAAAGCTTTAAACTTGTGGCTATAATTATATAATAAAATATTGAAATGATCAATCCCAATTTAATATCATATAATCAAGATTGAATGGAACTTAATTAAAAATGTGCTCGATCTAAAAGTTATTCAAATTTAATAATTAATATAGCTTTTAATTTTTTATTCAATATTTCAATAATTGTGCATGTTCTATTTCTTTATGAAAGTCAAATCTATTGGTCAAGCTTAGAGTACATGATTGATTTATATATATGATTGCTTAGATGAAATTAAGATTGGTTAAATAAGAAGCTAATTTATTTTAATTTTTTCATGACCAAGCTAAACCAATAATTGTGGCACAAGTAATAAAATTTTATGTTAAACGTTGCTAAAAGAGTGAGTAAGGTTTCATTTGGGACGTCTTTCTTACTCCTTTCAAAAGTAACTTTTTCGTAAAAAAAATTGTACTAAAAAAATATTTTAGAAAGTAGAAAAAAATAACACAAATAAAGCCTAAGGCTTCGTTTGGGACGGCTTTCTTATTGCTTTTTAAAGCTACTTTTCTAGTACCAAAATTAAAAATTTTGTACTAAAAAATTATTTTTTAAGAAGCATGCAATAAAAAAAGCCGCCCAAGCGAAGCCTAAGTCATTAGGCCATTATAATTTCCGTTTCTTAATATATCAAAAGAGACATGTACAAATTTATTGGTGTTTATATATATATATATATATATATATATATATATATATATATATATATATATATATATATATATATATAAGAATTTTCTGATATAAATTAGTCAAAATAATTTTAATACCCGTTGAATTTATATTAAAATTAGTGTTCTATTTATTCCAAAAAAAAAAAAAAACTAATCTTAATATAAATTTGATGATCTAATGAATATTGGAGGGGTTTAATGGAGAAAAACTGTTATGCAATATAATGAGGGAAATGCACAGCCATTTCTTGACTTTGCTCTAAATTATTGTACCTTTAAATAGTCTCTGGATATTCTTACTGGCTAACCCATCCCATTACCTTTATTTATATCCACAGTAAATTCTTTACAATCATACCTTTTAATCACACTTTTTAAAAAAAAGTTTTGAGTTGGACTACTTCTTGAGCAAGTAATATATATATAAGTATTAGTAATTCTGATTAAATAATTATATTTTTAATAAATATTTTTAGTCACACAAATATTAATTACAATTAATTATAGTTAATTATTCAACTAAACAATGATTATTGGTCAAATTTTATATAATCATTTCTGATTACATTATGGCAATGCACAACTATCAGGATATGAAGACAATGGACAGCAAAATTCCCCTATTTTTAAACTTTAGTTCTGAATTATAGCATGATATATACTCAATAATTTTGTTGATTAGTCTAAGGTTTCGTTTGGGATAATTTTTGTGCTGCTTTCTAAAATAGTTTTCTAGTACAAAAATTTCTAATTCACGAAAATTTTGCACTAAAAAGGTGTTTTAGAAATCAGCAAAAAAATTGACTCAATTGAAGCCTTAGGTTTCATTTTGGATAGCTTTTTTGTTGCATCTTAAAGTAATTTTTTAGTACAAAAATTTAAATTTTTATTCTAAAAAGTTGTTTTAAGAAGCAACCAGAAAGTGGTCCCAAACAAAGTTTTAGACTTCGTTTGGGACGGCTTTTTTATTGCTTTCTAAAACGGAGTTTGAGTACAAAATTAACCGTTTTAAAAAGCAATAAAAAAAGCCGCCGTCCCAAACGAAGCCTTAAACTTTGTTTGTGATGACTTTCTTATTATTTCTTAAAGTAATTTTTTAATATAAAAATTTGCTTTAAAAAATAATAAGAAAACTACATAAAATAAAATCTTAATTATAATAAATGTAATGAACATAAACATAATAAATATTGGTAGGGCTGGAGAAAGATTTGTCATCCAATACACTTATTTGATGGAGTGCAGGCTGTATTGGTTTGTTTAATTATTTGCTTTTGAAACTGTTTCTTCCACTAAGAAAGAATTGCAAGATATGGGGAAGGTTATAACTTATATCTTCTAATTCGCTGCTGTAACATGAGATGGACGTCAAGTGTGCCCTCTTTTGCAACATAAAGCTTTCTCATGATCTTTCCTAAGGGGCTGTTTGGCAACAAGGGGGATTTAGTAAATCCTTTAAATCCGGATTTAGTAAATCTGAAATGTGTTAAATCCTGAAAACTGTTTGGTATGTCAAATGTTAAATCCTGTTGAATCCAGAGAAACTGTTTGGTAACATATTTCAGGATTTATAGCAGTTACATTTAAATGTGAAGAAGATAATTATAACTTAAAAATAAATTTATAATTAAAAATAAAAAATATAATGTGTTATAAATTTAATAATATGTTAAGTACAAATTACCCATTAATTATTATTTATACAATTAATTATATATTTAATAATAGATATATTAAGTTATATTAATTAATCTAATTATATTAATATTTAATTACTAATTATATAATTAAGTTAAATTAGATAATTAATTTATGCACTAATTATACAATTAACTATTTAATTAATTTACTTAAGTATTAATAATTTAAATTATATTGATTAAGTTAATCAATAATAACTTAGAGGTGTCTAGGGTTTGCCTTTCATCTTCTATTTTCGTCGTTGTTGTTCGGCTCCGTTGCTTTCGCAGGAGGTGTAGAGATTGCAGGCGTCGCTTCTTCGGCTCCTTCGTGGTTGTTCGACTTCGCTCCTGCAACGACTTCAACTCTGATCGGAAGTTACGGCATTTTGATTGGAAGCAAGAACGGGAGCTCGCTGGCTGTGAAGGTAACTTTCTCCCTTTCGCGCGCTTCTTTGGATAAATCCCGCTCGGATTAACTAAATCTGGCTACCCGTCGGATTTACTAAATCCTGGATTTAAGCTGTAAATTCGTAAATCCGGAATTTACTGAATCCCGGGATTTAACGCGCGCACAAAAACTGTTTGGCTGGATTTAGCGTAAATCCGACTTAAATCCCGCTGTAAATCCGATACCAAACAGCCCCTAAGGGTGTCAGATTTCCATTCAGACTTTGTTTTAATTTCTCAATATAATTAACTAAAATCAAAATCAAGAAATAGGTGGCCTTCTGATTTTCCGAAAAATAAATGAAGAATAAAATGGATGGATTTCAAAATTTTGAAATTTATTTTGATATGTATGCAATTTTAATTGTTACAATGTTGCTCTCTTCTCAAAGCAAATTCAGGAACACTAAGATTCATCATTGATATATCATCAAAAATTTATCTTGGTCGGGCAAGAATCTCAAAGCAAATTTGAGTTGAAAGCTTTCAAAATTAACACTATTTAATTTTACTGATACTGCGATAGATGATGTAATGGATTGAGATATGATGAACTAAAAAGATAAATTGATACCGATAATCAATATAAACATTAATGTCTATTTTTCATTATATGATTTATACCATATAGTTATCTTTTATCATGCATTGATTTTAATTCAATGATTTTAGTTACTTGCTGAGCTATGTGCTCATAAGATAAAAATATAATCATATTTCTTTTCGCTATTCATTGGTAAGCTCTACTTAAATGATTAAAGTGATAAACATATATAATTCTTTCAATACATACCATGGAGTGTGACACATAATGATTTGGGGGGGGGGGGGGGGGGGGGGGGTTACAAAAGTCATAAGAGACATTAAGATTATTACATGAAAAATCTTGAAAAGGAAAAAAAACCAAGAGGTCTAACCAAGTTAAAATGATTCTACTAGTGTTTATTATTCATTACAAATGAGGCCCTTCATTGGGGGAAGACCTTGACTCAATGTAACAAATATATATTATATATAGTATATTACATAGTGACAATTGAAAGAGTTCAATGATATGAGAGTTGTTCTAAAGAAAATATTGACCTATTTGTTTGATCGGTAGGATCATAATCGGGTAATAGTGGTTGGAGGTCAGAGGGACTGTAATCACTAGGGGAAGGAGGTCAGAGGGGTCATAGTAAAGAGCGAAGGAGGTCGGAGAGACTATAGTTTACTGGAGACAGAGGTCAATGAGATTGTCAGTAGCGGACGACGATGGTTGGAAGAACTATAGTCATCGAGCAGTAGAGGTCGGAGGTATCATAATCGGAGGGCGATGATGTTCGAGGGGATTTTAGTCGACGACAACGGTGATCAGAGTGGTGTGTTGATGGCAATAAGGCGAAGGCCCGACGGCAGTAGGCAGCCGAGCAGAGGTTTAGCGGTGATCAATTGACAGATGGTGGTCTGGTGATGATCGACGAACAATGGTCTAGTGATGATCGACGGACGAGTAGTGTTCCTACGATGGTAGGTGGGCATGCGATGGTTTGGCGACGATCACCAAAAGTTCACTGACGGTGGTACTTGGGTGGAATTCTTGGAACCTCAAAGCCTCAAAACTATCTTGACTCTCCAACAAGAGGTTCCCCTTCATGTAGAGAGTGTGAGTGTATTTATATATTTTGTGAGCGGCGCACCCTATGAATATGGAGAAGATCCATGATAGGTTTGGATAACCCATGCTGATTCCCTCTATTATAGAGCATTATTCAAATATTTAAGTGCCTTAATGATATTAGAATTAAGCAATATTGGACTCATTGGATTCATCTCGTGTAGCTGCTTTTTTTTTAACAAAAAACTAATAGGTTACAGCATCAAAGGGAAAACAAGAAAAGCAAAAGTCAAAATACAATAAAGATTGGGCTCAGTAATCGGACGAGGCTCCCAGCATCCCTGACGTCTCGCACGGACCATCCAATAAGGTGAAGATAGCGCCCAGAAACCAACCAACTCTACTTACATCACCAAAGGTTGCCACCAGCAAAACGACGAGGACACGAGCCCCAGCCACATCATTGCCCCAAAAATAGCGGACCACCACGGCGACAAAACACCAGATAACAAAAACCGAACATCAAAAGTAAAAATAACAATAAACAACAAGCAGTTATCGTCTTCTACGACCCCTCCCACTAGCTCTCCCACGAGAAACAATCGAACGAACTGGTCTATCACGAACCAGAAAAAAGTCATTCCCAGGGTCAGAACCCCCGCAAAAATCCGTCGAGATGAAACCACCATCCTAACGATCGGATTCATATTCAAAATAAGAAGATCCATGCAACCAATCCACGTGATTCCTAACATCAAAACCAGAGTTTTCACCCAAATAATTCACCATATTGAGCGTGTCCACCAAGTGTACAGGGACATCAACAAAATTATTGGAACACACCGAGTTTCCATTCAAATTCTCCACCAGCACACACTCGGGATCATTAACAGCAGTCACAGCCGGTAAAACAGAAACTTCAGCCTCAGATGATGGAAACAGCCGGTTCAACAAACCCAGCCATAATATTGCACAAAGACCCCTCTTTACAATTGTTAATAGCAGGAGAAATAAAAGGGGGCGAGACAACCCCAACCTCATTAACAGGTAAGACAGCATCCCCCAACCCGTTAGAATCAGCCAACGGAATTGGGAAAACCACAGCTTCAGGGGACAAAACACACGCAGGTAAAGCCACTGCCTCCACAGAATTACATTCACTATCACAATTCAGAGGTCCAGGGACTAAAGTAACCACACCATTAATCACATTCTTTACACCGAGAGGAATAGAGTTAACAATCGGGATAGAAGAATTAATAGAGTCAACAGAATTCACTAAAGGTTTTAAACAGGCAACCACCGAAGGGAGAGCCGAATTTACAGCCGGACTTAGATGAGGAAAATGCTTAGAGCATTCCGACTTCTTATGACCCACAGCCTTACAATGCTGACAGAAGCTGGGTAAGCCTTCAAAAACCACCCTTTGAACATACCCAAATTTCTCAGGACCCAGCCACACCGACTCAGGGTAAGATTTAGAGATATCAATTTCAACAAGGATACGTGCAACTGAGGGACGCGATCCCATAGCTGTAGCATTATCGGTTTGAATCGGACGCCCAAACACCGATCCCAACCCAAATAAAATCTTAGGCGAAAACAGGTGAGGACGCAAACCCGAAAAAGATAACCAAACAGGGACAATCGGCGACTCCTACGACAGGTCAAGGAGCGGCGACTATTTGATTACTTTCATGAAACAGCCAGAAACAAAGTAAGAACGGTGTGCGAAAATCCTCCCATAATATAAATCATTAGAAAGCTTAATCAACACATTTGACTGATCCAACAGAGTCACAGAGAAGTCACCAGAAAGTTTAATATTGAAAAAAAATCTACGAATGAAATCCAAAACCGTCCGTTTCAGGGGAAACTTCCCCACCAAAGCAAACTCGAACGGTTTAGCAAGATGCAAAAACTCATCTTTCGAAAACCACAAAGCAGGCATACCTCGAATGGTAGATACATGACAATCCGGAAATCTAACCGAAGCAACGGAACCAGACAACACATCTTTAAAGGATTTGGAGTTCTTACCCTCAAGAAAATCCGGATCCATCCTTTTATTTGCCATGAAAACGCAAGCAAGCCGGCGAGAAGGCGAAGGCGGCTAGGGCAAAAGCCTCAGCACGGAGGGAAAAACCCTAGCAGACTACGGCACTCACGAAAAAGCTTCGAAAGCGAAATTTTAAGGGTTTGTCTCGTGGAACTGCTTGATTTTACTATAGCCATATGATATTTAGAGAACACTTAGTCATCCAAGTAATAAATTGAATCTTCCAAGTATGCTCCAACCTTTAGGAATGGACTCATTTGGGCTTGGATTAGACCAATTTTATTGTCATTTGATTTGTCTAATTAAGGTGCTCAATTTGACTATAAGTTTGTTTAAACTGGAGTTTTGATGATCTCATATTTAATTTCGAAAATTTTCAATTCGGATATGCCTCTAGATTTGTATCTGATCAAGATCATTTTCGGTGATGTATCAAGTATGCATATAAATTAAATTAAGTTTAATCCACCAATTAAATTTTTATTTATTTATTATTTTTGAATGTCAATTTTAAAATAGTCTAAGCTTTATAAATAAAGCCAGCTTCAAACTTTCGCAAAGTTTAATTAATAAAAAGTCTATTTCAATCATATTCTACTAAACAAATATTAAAATTCAATTCTAACACCTTAACTTTCAAATAATTACAAAGAAGCAAATTTAGTAAAAAATAAAAAAATGTTTTGACAAAAAATGGATTCTTCTGATTAGGGGTGTCAATTTTTGACACAACCCGAAACATGACCCGAACCCGACCCGGAAAAATCCGGGTTCGGGTCAACCCGAATCCGAAATGGGTCGGGTTCGGGTTCAACAAATCAACCCATTTTAAAAATCGGGTCGGGTTCGGGTTGACCCAGCAACTCGAAATTGACCCGAAAGTGACACGAAAACTCATATTTGACCCGAAAACCCGAAATTGACCCGGTTTTGACCCAAAAATTGAATATTGACCTGATTTTGACCCGAAAATTAGCAATTTTATGTCAACTTCGGGTCATTCGTGTCGTGTCGGGTTGACTCGGACCCGAATCGGGTCAGATTCGGGTCCGAAAACCTGACCCGAATCGGGTCGGGTCGGGTTGACCCGAACAGTGCAGGGTCAGTTCCGGGTTCGACCCGAACCCGACCCGCTGACCCGAATTGACACCCCTACTTCTGATTTGCAATATATGTGTGAATAAAATTACTATTAAATTTATTTTTTACCCAACAACTACCTGAGGTGTTTTTCTATAAATATTTTAAAAAAAATTAATCAAATCATAAAAAAATAATTATGTCTGAAATGGTAATTGTGCAGAGCTTGTAAAGACAAATTAGTTTCCATCATAAATCTCTTTCATGAAAATGGAGAGTTATTACTTATTAGTGGATCTTCCTTTTTATCAAGTAATTATGCTTTCCATTAATTCACATGAGGGGGGCGGCATACTGGAAGACTACTCATTGAAAACTATCCGATTTCTCATCAGCGTTCTTTAAAGTGCTTTTAGAATCTGGGCCATTAACCGTTTGATTGACGACGGCACGATCGCCGCCGGATCTTGCTACTTTAGCCGCTCAGACCGCCCCAAAGAGAACATGTCTATTCAATGAATTATTAAAAACTTTTAATGAGCAGAGAATTTTCTTAAGGTTCCTCTCTTTTGCTCAAAAAAAAAAAAAAAAAAAAAAAAAAAAAAAATACAATTTAAAAAAATAATATATTTAAAATTTTCATAATTATTTAATAGAGTGTAAAATAAATATAATTGATTATTTATTTATTGATTTAAAATAAATTAAATATAATATAAAGCTAAATGATAGTAGTGAATAAAGTTAGCTAAAATGAGATTCAAAGATAATTTAAGAAAAAGTATGAGAATAATCAAATGATCAGACCTATTAAGCAATAGTAATATGATTGATGGATACCAATCATAAAGTTTTATGGCAATAAAAAATTCAATTTTGAGTTCATCCAATCATTTTCTAAAAGCTTATTTAGTTGTTTGTAAACAAAAAAAATCATTTATTATTTTATTTATTTTAAATATATAAAAAAATATTATCTTTTTTTATCCAAAAAATGAAAATATTTGTGAAATTTTAAGTCAAGTTTGATGTCCAATTACATTTAGTAAAATGTTGAATTTGATCACTTTTGTTTTATTTTTAATATAATTTCTAATTAAATGTGTTCTTAGATTATATGTATTCAACACTCAAATAAATCAAAGGCTCAATTCAATAGTAAGCAACTATAGTATAAAAATTAATTTAGAGTTAAGGTATAGGGTTTAGCTAGACATACCCACTCGTCAAATCTACATAGCGGGCCAACTTGCCAGGTCACTTGGCCAGGGAAAGTTATTACGTCCGAATAAAAAATAGGAAATCCGGACAAATACCGAGTGCTCAGTACCGAGCACCCAAGTGACGTGGCGCTTTGTTATTGATCTCTGGACGCGTTTGATGTCCGGACATAATAATTACTCCTTGGCCAGGCTATATCAAGCCCATTATATGGGCCAATTATTAGACCACTTGGTAGGTATGCTCATCAAATTCACTCATTGATTTTATTAATCAGGTCCATTCAATGAACCTAATTATTAGGTTCAATCAACAGGCCAACTCATTAAGGCTGCTCAACGGGATAACTCGTCATGCTACTCGATTGGCCCTTAACTACTGATTGTCCACATGTTAATTTTTCACGTGTATTTTCTTGACTAATTATTTTTTGGGTTATATTTTTCAAGTAATTCGATATATTTTCTTATTTTTTGGTATAGCTTTTCCTTAGGAATGAAACGAATCGAGTAGGTGCTTGTCATGTATGAGCTTGTTTATATTTAGCTTGTTCGAGTTTTTCTATTTATGTTCAAGCTTGATTCATTTAAAATGGTAGACACTCAAATTTGGTTAGTGTTCACCTCATAAGCGATTCATGTCCTATTGAGATTCAAGCAAGCATGTCATATATATATATATATATATATATATATATATATATATATATATATATATATATATATATATATATATATATATATATATATATATATATATATATATATTCTTTATGTATATTAACTATTAAGGACCAACAATTAAATATTATTTTGAATAACATTGAATTTTTGCTCTTTAAACAAATGTTTTAAATTCAATGCTATGAATGAATTGAAATGAGTGTGTTGAATAAGTTCTTAATTGATTTGATTTTATTAAAAAATTAAATTGATTAAAAATATGAATAATTTGTAAGAAAATTTAGTCCAATCAATCAAATGATATTTAAATTGTTAAATCAAGAATTATATATATCTAAATCATATTAATACTTCATTTGGAACAATTTTTTTGCGGCTTCTTAAAGTAGTTTCTTAAAAAAAAAAACCTGCTTTAAGCAGTAGTAAAAAATCGTCCCAAATGAATCTTAAATTATATTGAGAATAATGAATAAAAAAAGAAATGATAAATCTATAAAGTTAAATAAAATGAAAATTTTAATATTATTTATATAAATAATTTAATAATGTTTATTTTATATTGGTTGTATCAATGATTGAAAACCGACTCAACTATTAAACATCGAATCTTTCTTGAACCGTTTTTTTTTTTTTTTTGGACTACTCGACCGATTCAATGTGCAATGTCAGGTATGATTATAAAAATCTTGCTGATAGCTAATGGAAAACCTTAACGTATTGCCACTGAAGTCTCGAGAATTATGCAAAGTTTAGTTGCTGATTGCTGTTTATGTTAAACTAATGATCTTTGTTAATAATACTTTCGACTGTACATCAATTTTTTTAACAGTAAATACATTTTTATCATATTAATTTAACTGTTACAAAAAAATTTGCAACTACTTAAAAATTGATAAATTTTTTCTAAAATGATAATTCATATGAGTTAAAAAAATGAATTTTTAATTATTCTATATGATAAATTTAATTATATTTTATATCTCATTTAATTATATACTTCTTACAATTTATTCTATATGAATTTGTTTTTTGCAAGGAAAAAAATTATTTTAAGAAATTTTAATCAAAATTATTTAGTCATATCCTTACCGCTTTCCTAATTAATGTGATATTACAAAAAAAAAAATCATATATAATATAATTAAGATGACTATTAGTATTCATATTTCCTTACAAATAATATAATTATACAATAAAATTAGCATTTAATTCTAAACTTACATATATAAAATTTAAACTTTGGTTCATTTGAAATAGTTTTTTAATTATTTTATTTTTCAGATAATAATTATAATTTTATTTGATTATTATTTTTTCATATTTTTAAAATATATGTATTAGAAAATTATAATCATAAGAATAAAATTATTTTTTAATAATAATTTTATAAAAAATTAATATTACGGTCCTTCAAAATTAGTCATTTATCAAAATAATGTGAAATTATGAGTCAAAGTTTCAAATAATGTGAAGTCTTATCAACATGAGTGCTCTTTCATAATTAATATCAACTGATGCTTATCCTGATTCCATTGGTTAGCTTGCAATTAACTTAGAAAGCATTATAAATATTTTAATTAATTTAATAAACAAATATATCTACAATGATTGGCAACTTTTCTGAGCCGTGCCAAGCAACCATTTGGCTTATGCTGCCTAATCATTGCTGCGCTAAAAAAAACCGCATATGATTTTATTTTGACATAATTTTCATTATATATATATATATATATATATATATATATATATGATACGTTATCACAAAATAGTCTTGATTGGGCACGAATCTCGAGGCAAAACTTAGTTGGAAACTTCAAAAATTAATTTCGGGAGCATATGAACTCCGATTTCAGCGATCTTATAGTCAAATTGAGCGTCTCGGAAATACGAACCCAACGACACCAAGATCAACCCAATCCGAGCCCAAATGAGTCCGAATCAAGGGTTCAAAGCACCATTGGAAGGTTCAAACAGAAATTTGAGTTACCAAACGGTCTCTGATTTTGACGAGCTTATACTCGAATCGAAGGGCTCGACGAGACGAATCCAACGAGCCCAAGATCATCAAATTCCGACATCATTAAGGCCATCAAATGTCCAACGAACGGTGCATGATCAAAGGATTCAATATCTGCCGTCCATTCAATACACTCCCAATTCGCCCTTGATCTCACGCCTATTTACGGGCTGTGCCACTCCAGAAAAACTATAAATAGAGCCCTCATTCTACACCAAGGGGGCTCAAGTGAAGAGAGAGAAGAAGGAGAGGAGAAAGGGGAAAAGGAGATTCCTCACCTCCTCGACCACACCGCGCCGGAGCTCTTCCTGCCGCCTGAAGACACCGGAACTCTGCCGGATTTTCGGGAGAACGCAGGAATTCTGTACAACTTCCATGAGATGCTGAAATTCTTCCCAATTTACAAGAGAGTTGCCTCCTGACGCTGAAACTCCGCCCAAGTGAAGACGGAGTTCTCCTCTGCCACCAAAGACGTCGGACTTCTGCCCGACGTCGGACCTTCACTCTTCGCCAAGTTTCTACCCGATGCCGGACTTCTACCGATTATCGGACTTCGCTGGACGTCTATGCGAAGATGCATTTCTTTTCATTGCTGGACTTCTACCTGACGCTGTCCTACTGATCTTCGTCGTCAGACTACAGTCCTTTCGACCTCCGTCGCCAGCCGACTACGGTCCTCCTGACTTACGTCGCCCGCCGACTACAGTCTTTTTGACATCCGTCGCCCGCCGACTACAGTCCTCCTGACTTACGTCGCCCGCCGACTACAATCCTCCGTCGCCAGCTGACTACGGTCCTCCTGACCTACGTCGCACGCCAACTGCAGTCCTTCTAACAAAGCGAATACGTCGATAGTAGATCTTTGTATTTACATCATGTAATGTACTCCATAAGATGTACATCATGCTAAGGCCTTCTCCCAAGGAAGGGTCTCATTTGTAATCGACTGCAAATACTAGTGGATTCGTTCAAACTGGGCTAGGCCCCGTGGTTTTTCCCCCTTTTACAGGGGTTTTCCACGTAAAAATCTTGGTGTCTCATAAATGCTAGACCCTCTCTCCTTATCTGCTTGCGTGCCAGATCTTCGTACAATGCTAAGACGTTAAATATAATATTTCTCTACCGCCGCGAATACTCCTGGACGCAACAGTTTGGCGCCGTCTGTGGGAACGTGTTTCCCGACTGGGGGGGCAACTTTTGCTCCAAATCCTAAAAGATCGTTCTTATCAACTTTCTGACATCAGTCATTGTTGCATCAGATGCAGACTGGGGGGCAACTTTGACTCAAACCATGGTCAAATAGATCCTCCAATACCTTCAACATCAAGTTGATATTTCAGGAATATCTGAGCAAATGCAAGGATACTTCAAATCAATTGCAAGCTTTATACAGTCCCTTGTTGGACTTCTACTCCTTGGGCAAGGTCTTAACATCGATCTCAAAAAAGGCAGTAACGGTCTAAAGATAGACCTTCTTCATTTTTGATTCGGGATATACGCGGCGTTCGCCCCCCCTCCCAATCAAAGCAAAATCAATCCCAGGGGGATTCGATTCGACCTCTTCCACACAGGTTAACGTCGTCGAGCAAAGGCTCTGACATACAACCTCGGAAAGGTCTCACATCCTTGGTGGATTCTCTCGACCTCTTCCACACAGGTTAACGTCGTCGAGGAAAGGCTCCGACATACAACCTCGGAAAGGTCCTACATCCTTGGTGGATTCTCCCGACCTCTTCCACACACAGTTAACGTCGTCGAGCAGGGCTCCGGCATACAACCTCGGAAAGGTCCTACATCCTTGGTGGATTCTCCCGACCTCTTCCACACAGGTTAACGTCGTCGAGCAGGGCTCCGGCATACAACCTCGGATAGGTCTTACATCCTTGGTGGATTCTCTCGACCTCTTCCACACAGGTTAACGTCGTCGAGCAAAGGCTCCGGCATACAACCCTCGGATAGGTCTTACATCCTTGGTGGATTCTCTCGACCTCTTCCACACAGGTTAACGTCGTCGAGCAAAGGCTCCGACATACAACCTCGGAAAGGTCTTACATCCTTGGCGGATTCTCCCGACCTCTTCCACACAGGTTAACGTCGTCGAACAAATGTCCCGACATACAACCTCGGAAAGGTCTTACATCCTTGGTGGATTCTTCCGGCCTCTTCCACACAGGTTAACGTCGTCGAGCAGGGCTCCGGCATAGAACCTCGGAAAGGTCATAAATCCTTGGTGGATTCTCCCGACCTCTTCCACACAGGTTAACGTCGTCGAACAAATGTTCCGACATACAACCTCGGAAAGGTCTCACATCCTTGGTGGATTCTCCCGACCTCTTCCACACAGGTTAACGTCGTCGAACAAATGTTCCGACATACAACCTCGGAAAGGTCTTACATCCTTGGTGGATTCTCCCGGCCTCTTCCACACAGGTTAACGTCGTCGAACAAATGTTCCGACATACAACCTCGGAAAGGTCTCACATCCTTGGTGGATTCTCCCGACCTCTTCCACACAGGTTAACGTCGTCGAACAAATGTTCCGACATACAACCTCGGAAAGGTCTTACATCCTTGGTGGATTCTCCCGGCCTCTTCCACACAGGTTAACGTCGTCGAGCAGGGCTCCGACATACAACCTCAGAAAGGTCTCACATCCTTAGTGGATTCTCCCGGCCTCTTTCACACAGGTTAACGTCGTCGAGCAGGGCTCCGACATACAACCTCAGAAAGGTCTCACATCCTTAGTGGATTCTCCCGGCCTCTTCCACACAGGTTAACGTCGTCGAGCAAAGCCTCCGACATACAACTTCGGAAAGGTCCTACATCCTTGGTGGATTCTCCCGGCCTCTTCCACACAGGTTAACGTCGTCGAGCAGGGCTCCGGCATACAACCTCGGAAAGGTCCTACATCCTTGGTGGATTCTTCCGACCTCTTCCACACAGGTTAACGTCGTCGAGCAAAGCCTCCGACATACAACCTCGGAAAGGTCCTATATCCTTGGTGGATTCAGCCGACCTCTTCCACACAGGTTAACGTCGTCGAGCAGGGCTCCGGCATACAACCTCGGAAAGGTCTCACATCCTTAGTGGATTCTCCCGGCCTCTTCCACACAGGTTAACGTCGTCAAGCAAAGCCTCCGACATACAACCTCGGAAAGGTCCTACATCCTTGGTGGATTCTCCCAGCCTCTTCCACACAGGTTAACGTCGTCGAGCAGGGCTCCGACTTACAACCTCGGAAAAGTCTCACGTCCTTGGTTAACGTCGCTAGAATGTCGTCAATAGACTTCTATCTGACTTCTCCATAATGTTAAAATTCTTCCTGATTTTGAATTTCCTCATGCGCTAAACTTTTACCTTGCAGGACTTTCGACGGACTAATACACAACGCCGAAATTCTTCCTTTCATCGGACTAATACCCGTCGTCAGACTTCTGCTCGTCAACGGACCTTCATCGGTTTTCTACTTGACGCTGCATCTCTACCCGACTACGGACTTCTGCATGTCGTCGGACTTCTACCCGACATCGGACTTCTCCATGTCGTCGAACTTCTGCTCGTCAACGGACTCCTACTCGTCGTCGGACTTCTGCTCGTTAGCGGACTCCTACCCGACGTCGTACTTCTCCCTGTCGTCGGATTTCTGCTCGTCAGCGGACTCCTACTCGTCGTCGGACTTCTGCTCGTCAGCAGACTTCTACTTGTCGTCGGACTTCAGCCCGTCGACGAACTTTCATCATCAGTCTTCTGCCGAGGCCGTACTTCTACACGACGTCGGACCTCTCCTTGTCGTCAAACTTCTGCTCGTCAGCGGACTTCTACTCGTCATCGGACTTCTGCCCGTCGACGAAACTTTCATCGGTCTTCTGCCCTAGGCCGTACTTCTACACGACGTCGGATTTCTCCTTGTCGTCGAACTTCTGCTCGTCAGCGGACTCCTACTCGTCGTCGGACTTCTGCTCGTCAGCGACTTCTACTTGTCGTCGGACTTCAGCCCGTCGACGAACTTTCATCAGTCTTCTGCCCGAGGCCGTACTTCTACACGACGTCGGACCTCTACCTTGTCGTCGGAACTTCTGCTCGTCAGCGGACTTCTAGTCGTCATCGGACTTCTGCTCGTCACGAACTTACTCGACGTCGGACTTCTGCCCTCAGCGGACTCCTACCCGACGTCGGACTTCTACTCGTCGTCGGATTTCTCCTTGTCGTCGTCGGACTTCTGCTGTCGTCAGCGGACTTCTACCCATCGTCGGACTTCTACCCGTCAGCGGACTCCTACTTTCATCGGTCTTCTGCTCGCCAGCAGACTTCTACAACGACGTCGGACTTCTCCCCGTCGTCGGACTTCTGCTCGTTAGCGGACTCCTACCCGATCGTCGGACTTCTGCTCGTCAGCGGACTCCTACCCGACGTCGGACTTCTCCTGTCGTCAGATTCGGACTCCTACTCGTCGTCGTCGGACTTCTGCTCGTCAGCGGACTCCTACCCGACGTCGGACTTCTGCTCGTCAGCGGACTCCTACCCGTCGTCGGACTTCTGCTCGTCAGCGGACTCCTACCCGACGTCGGACTTCTGCTCGTTAGCAGACTACTACCCGACGTCGTACTTCTCTCCGACGTCAGACTTCTGCTCGCCAGCAGACTTCCTACCCGACGTCGGACTTCTCCCTGTCATCAGACTTCTGCTCGTCAGGAAGACTCCTACGCATCGTCGGACTTCTGCTCGTTAGCAGACTCCTACCCGACTTCTGCTCGTCAGCGGACTCCCCTCGTCGTCGGACTTTCTGCTCGTCAGCGGACTCCTACTCGTCGTCGGACTTCTGCTCGTCAACAGACTCCTACCCGTCGTCGGACTTCTGCTCGTCAGCGGACTCCTACCCGACGTCGGACTTCTGCTCGTCAGCGGACTTCTACCCGACGTCGGACTTCTGCTCGTCGACGAATTTTTCGTCGTCCTCCACCCGAACGTCAGACTTCTTCCTGTTAGCGGACTTCCTACTACGACGTCGGCTTCTCCCTGTCGTCGGATTTCTGCTCGTCAGCGGACCCTACTCGTCGTCGGACTTCTGCTCTACTAACGGACTCCAACTCGACTCGTCCATCGCCACTTCTGCTCGTCAGATGGAAAAGAGATCTCCGTCGGACTTCTGCTCGTCAGCGGACTCCTACTCGTCGTCGGACTTCTGCTCGCCAGTAGACTCCTACCCGAGAGAAGAAATCCCGTAGGTTTCTATCGTCAGCAAACTTCTACCCGAAGTCGTAGACTTCTGCGCGTAAACCGGACTTCTAAATCCCGTTGGTCGGACTTCTAAACTCGTCGACGAAGATTTTCGTCGTTTCTCCACCCGAAGTCAGACTTCTTCCTGTTGTCGGACTTCTGCCGAGAAAACTACGCGTCATCGGCTTCTCGCAAAATCGCATTCTCAAACTCTCCCCTTTGACTCCACACTCGATCGTTGACTACTAACCGGGTTTCTTCGCCAGTCGATCGTTGGTTTCTATCGCCAACAAACCTCCGGGAGAGGAAAAGAGATCCCGTAGGTTTCTATCGCCAGTAAACCGGAGGGGGAGGAAGAAAATCCCGTAGGGTTTCTATCGCCAGTAAACCGGAGGGAGAAGAAGAAATCCCGTAGGTTTCTATCGCCAGAAAACCGGAGGGGGAGGATAAAATCCCGTTGGTTTCTATCGCCAGTAAACCGGAGGGAGAAGATGAAATCCCGTTGGTTTCTATCGCCAGTAAACCGGAGGGAGAAGATGAAATCCCGTAGGTTTCTATCGCCAGAGAACCGGAGGGAGAAAAGAAGGAATTGCAAGTTTCCTAAGGGCCTAGGAGGCCTATTTATAGGTTTTGGAGAAAAAAGGGAGAAGTTACTGCAAATTTCGTAACTATCCTTTTTTGGAAATTTTTTAACAATTTTTTGCAATTTTTTTTGGGATTTTTTCGGGAATTTTTTGGACCCAAAAATAGCAAAAAATAGCTATTTTCGTGCATGGGGGGGGGGCCACAAGGTCGGTGGGCCGAACCGACACATCTTTTTCCTCAAAATCGCGCGGACAGCGCACTGATCCGCGTGATTTTTCACGCGGATCACGGCCAGCCAAAGGCTGGCCGCCGGCAGCAGCCGCAGCAACTCCTCCTCGCGCGCGGCCCAGGCAAGGCGGCCGGTCCAGGCGGTCCAGGCGGACCGCGGACCGGTCCAGACGCGCGGTCCTTCGCGCGGTCAAGCCGCGCCCCGCGCGCATCCTCCCGCGCGGTTCCGCGGGAGCCGCCGCCGGCGAGCGGCGGCAGGCGGCGGCCCGGCCGGCCAGCAGGCCGGTTCAGCCGCTTACACGTGTCCTACCCCGATTTTTGGCCCGGACGGCCCAATTTGGACATTTTTTTCGGTCCTCGGACACGTTTTTTCGACGTTCCGGGGTCGATTTCGACGCTTTCGGAACTCAGCGGGGCCTCTACAATCAAGTTTGAGCAAATGTTCAACTTTTGGAACGCTATTTTTTTGCAATTCGGCCAATGTAAAAATCGGAACAAGTATTTTCGGACTCCTGGAGCTTCGACATCCGAAAATAGGGGGGCAAACTGATACGTTATCACAAAATAGTCTTGATTGGGCACGAATCTCGAGGCAAAACTTAGTTGGAAACTTCAAAAATTAATTTCGGGAGCATATGAACTCCGATTTCAGCGATCTTATAGTCAAATTGAGCGTCTCGGAAATACGAACCCAACGACACCAAGATCAACCCAATCCGAGCCCAAATGAGTCCGAATCAAGGGTTCAAAGCACCATTGGAAGGTTCAAACAGAAATTTGAGTTACCAAACGGTCTCTGATTTTGACGAGCTTATACTCGAATCGAAGGGCTCGACGAGACGAATCCAACGAGCCCAAGATCATCAAATTCCGACATCATTAAGGCCATCAAATGTCCAACGAACGGTGCATGATCAAAGGATTCAATATCTGTCGTCCATTCAATACACTCCCAATTCGCCCTTGATCTCACGCCTATTTACGGGCTGTGCCACTCCAGAAAAACTATAAATAGAGCCCTCATTCTACACCAAGGGGGCTCAAGTGAAGAGAGAGAAGAAGGAGAGGAGAAAGGGTAAAAGGAGATTCCTCACCTCCTCGACCACCGCCGGAGCTCTTCCTGCCGCCTGAAGACACCGGAACTCTGCCGGATTTTCGGGAGAACGCAGGAATTCTGTACAACTTCCATGAGATGCTGAAATTCTTCCCAATTTACAAGAGAGTTCCCTCCTGACGCCGAAACTCCGCCCAAGTGAAGACGGAGTTCTCCTCTGCCACCAAAGACGTCGGACTTCTGCCCGACGTCGGACCTTCACTCTTCGCCAAGTTTCTACCCGATGCCGGACTTCTACCGATTATCGGACTTCGCTGGACGTCTATGCGAAGATGCATTTCTTTTCATTGCTGGACTTCTACCTGACGCTGTCCTACTGATCTTCGTCGTCAGACTACAGTCCTTTCGACCTCCGTCGCCAGCCGACTACGGTCCTCCTGACTTACGTCGCCCGCCGACTACAGTCTTTTTGACATCCGTCGCCCGCCGACTACAGTCCTCCTGACTTACGTCGCCCGCCGACTACAATCCTCCGTCGCCAGCTGACTACGGTCCTCCTGACCTACGTCGCACGCCAACTGCAGTCCTTCTAACAAAGCGAATACGTCGATAGTAGATCTTTGTATTTACATCATGTAATGTACTCCATAAGATGTACATCATGCTAAGGCCTTCTCCCAAGGAAGGGTCTCATTTGTAATCGACTGCAAATACTAGTGGATTCGTTCAAACTGGGCTAGGCCCCCGTGGTTTTTCCCCCTTTTACAGGGGTTTTCCACGTAAAAATCTTGGTGTCTCATAAATGCTAGACCCTCTCTCCTTATCTGCTTGCGTGCCAGATCTTCGTACAATGCTAAGACGTTAAATATAATATTTCTCTACCCGATCGTTAATTAAATTGAACAATAAACTGAACTTAACTATAAATAAACTGAACACTAATGTGTTCGGCTCATTTATGTTCGCGAACAACATCATTTGAAGTTCGCGAACAAGCTCGACATTAAGCTTGATAAGAAGCTTGATAAAAGCACGATTCATGTTCGATTTTGAACTCATGAATAAGCTCGATAAAAATAATTAATATTTGACTATAGAATTAATAAATATAAATAATCATAATGCCTTTGTTACATAGACAATTGATTTTATTATAAATGTGTTTGTTCATAGATATGTTCATGAACGTGTTTATTTGATAGTTAAAAAAAAATCGTTAAATATGTTCGCGAACAAGCTCGATAATAACTAAACGAACGAACATGAACTGAACATGAACCGAACATGAGCATTCATTAATTTAAATGAACCAAACATGAACACAAATAATAAAGCTCGACAAACATGAACCAAACTTGAACAAGCTAATATTAAATGAACACAAACATGAACACTCACATACATCGGCTCGGCTCGGTTCGTTTGCAGCCCTACTGGTGCATGTAGGCGGTGGAGTGAGAGAGTTTAAAATCTTATTATTATATAGAGATTCAATATACACATAGAGATAAGAGAAGAGTAGCAAGATGCATCATAATTTTGTTATAAACTTAAACAAAAGAAGAAAATCGAGGGCTCTACTTGATTGAAGTATTTTACTTTTATTTATTGTTTGTTACAAATGATGCTCTTTTTCATGATTGAAAATGCGTTGATACAATATATTTTATATAAACTGGGTAAAATGAATTGTCATGGAAGTAGAAAAGCCGTGTAGCATGAGAGTTATCTTTATAGCGATAATTTATTGTTTATATAGTCATTCTTCTTCGATGCGGGGAGGTCATGACTAATATGTCAAATATAAATCTTGATGTTAACATCGAGAGTGAAAGTTGGTGCATATGACATGCATGATATTATGCATTAAAACTTTTAGTCATAACGGGTAGCAAAATTAATGGGTGTCACAATAGTCATGAAACAATAGCTAGAAGATCACGATTACATGATGATCATTAGGAGATCGTAATAGGTTGACAATGGTTAGATGATTGTAGTTGGGCCAGAGTATTATTGTCAAGTGATGATGATCGAAGAATCATTGTCGGTGATGATTGATGCTTACTAATGATCGGCATCTAAGATTTGTAAGCCTTTGATGTATAATATCCATAACTTCCTGTTGGTTGACCTGTGTCCCATCCAATCATACGAGCAATCGAGTCTTCTACAAATTTTTGCATGACTTTAGATTCATCGCTTGGTACCCGCCAACAACCAACATCTAACGCCTATCAGCACTTAAGTTCGACACCCGGCTTTATGATCTTCCAATCTACTTTACTTTATCATAATAAGCAAAAGATAAGTACTTTCAATCTATTTATTACGCATTTAACCATTAGATTGAACGCCAAACTAAAATAACATTAAACGATTACAGATAATTGACATATGTTTATAAGCAAATAAATGACAAAGATATATTAATGCTAATTGCTCCATAACATTTATTGATATTTTAAATAAGTTTGATTTAATTTTTTCAATTTATCGATTGTCTTTCCTTCCCCAACGCCTTTGGTAAAATTTATATGGGACCAAAATTTCCATTAGAGTATTTAAAGGCATCCCCAATTCAAAAATCTATTTTTCATTTCAAAATATAACAATAATCATGTCAAACAGTAATTCATCTCCAACCAGACTTCATTTTTAACACAAAAAAAAAATATTTATGTGTGTATTCTTATTCATATATGTTTAAATAAATGAATTACATAAGAAATAAAACATAATAAAATTTTAAAATTAATAACACATGTTAAACAAATATATTTGGAATCTAAATCTTAAAATTTATTAAGTTTAGGATAATTTTATAATAAAAAAGGGATTGTGAAGCGGTTCATAGTCTCAAAAATGATGTTGTGAATGTCAATCAAGTGGACAAGTCACGGAAGTTGCAAACGGACGTTTGCAGTTCGATTGGAGATGCCCCAATGATATGTTTTTTTGCATGCCCCTATCCCGATTCTTTCTCCAAGCGTCGACAATAACAGATTTCCTTCAAATCTCATTTGTTTGTTAAGCTTGAGAAATGCATGTGCGATCATGAATTATAGAAGTAGTATTTTAAATGAACCAGGAAGAGGATCTTCGATCATATAATATAATCTACAATTAAAACTTATATATTATACATAATAATAATAAGAGTTATTTTTTCAATATTAAGGACATGAGAGCATCCCAAATCCTTTTTATTATGGTAAATTGTTGTATTCAAAATTATCAATTGGCATTATTCTATTACTATTAAATTAGGTTTTTGCAACACTTTTTTACCTACTACAACAGTTTAAATATTTACTAAATTATTTGCAGCGGTTTCATGAGTACTGACGTAGAAAGGCTTTAGAAGGGGTTAAAATTGCTGCTAAAAAATAACAGAAGTGAATAAAATATAATGTTGCACAATTATTTATGAAAGTAGAGAAATAAAAAGAGCGAGAGAGAGAATATGATAGAAATTCTATGATTTTATTGCTAAAAAAAATAAAGTTGAGATAAATTCTAGAAATTCTATAAATAGATAGTTTATTAGTATAAAATATAATATAAAGCATTATAATTAAATAGATAAAATTAACTTTCGAATTATTAATAAAAGCGTCTTAAAAAAATGAGTTTTCCATCTGATATTTTTAGTAATAACAACCATAACAAAACACGTTTAACTGTTTACGTCAAAAAGAAGTTGGACGCACTGAGACACGTGGAGGTCAAATCGTTCAACGACTGGAGCTTTCTCTCTCCCCGTGTTGACCGGTCACATCTCCGCCCCACGAATGCGGTACGATGAACCTCACAACCTCCGCTCCTACCTTGCCATCTGCCCGTTATTAATTCGCCTTCCACAGCCCCTCTCTGCTATAATTTTTTTTCCTCCGGTTAGGCCTCTCAGCTCTAGTGGCGTACGCGTTTATGCAGTCCACCTCAAATGACCTATGTTAATTAGTTTATTTAGTATCAAATCATGCTTAGTATTATAATTAAACCTCTTCTAATTGGACACCATCGTTAAACATCTAATAATAACAATCTTTCTCAGTGGAGTTCCACTCACCTTCTTTTAGATGTTCCAAGCTCTTAAACGAGTGACTTCACCTGGATAAAATTTCAATGAGAAAGAAACAATTTTCATTAAAAAAAACCATTTTATATTATTTTTTTATTTAAATTATTGTTTTAAGTTTTGATAATTCTTTTTTATTTTGATGCTTTTGAATCAATTTTCAAGGACGTAAATTGATTCATTTTATGATTTTAAAGAAATAAAAAATATTTAAATTTTGAGATATATAGGTCAATTTCAATATGAAGTATTCTTATTGCTCTAAAATTTTGGAGATAAATTTTCTATCTTACTATGAGTTATTAATATTATTTAACTATGTAGATTATGTGTGCATTATATAAATATAAATATAATTAAGTTTGATAGAACAATAGACGAGATTTTTTTCCTTGGACAGAAAATAAGTTTATTTCCATCTAAATGGGTAGAAGGAGATGCTCATTTTAAATTAAATGGAGCTATTTTTATTTTAAACTATAAAGGAAATATTTTTTCTCAATTTAGATTATTATAAAAATTAGTAATTCTGAAGTGTTGATCAAGACCTTTAATTTGATCATTAATAAATAGTTAAATACTCCTATAGTTTTTATTAGCTAGTTGGCCTCGCGCAAACACGAGCTTTTAAAAAAGAAGAAAGTCTGACTAAAATTTAGTGAAAATAATTATCTTAATATTAAGGATTTATTTAGGACATCTTTAGATTACTATTTTTTTTCTTATTTTAAAAAACAAATTGTATTAAAATGCAGTTTTACAAAACAATAAGAAAGTCATCCCAAACGAAGCCTAGATCTAGACTTCGTTTGGGATAACATTCTTACTGTTTTACTTTTCAGGCCACAACCATCATTTTTATTTGGCCACTTTTTTTTTTTACTGCATTTTCAAAGTAATTGTACTAAGAAACTACTCTATAACATCTTTCAAGAAAATTATTTTCTCCACAATAACTTTAGAACCACCTTTACAAAAAGCTGAAGTTTGAAATATGTGCAATATATAATTAATAAATTAACATAGTGTTGATTTAGGACAGCGTTCCCAGTGCATTGCTTGGCAGACCAAAATTATGATTTCATTTGATTAGTGCTTTCTTCATGTTTTCTTATGAAGTGCATCACTCGCAAAATCTATAAATAGTCTCCTTTTCACACTTGATAGGGGGCTTAGACTTTATGAGGTTTAGACCTTTGGCTAGAGACTCAAGAAAGCTCTAAGAGTTAAAGCATCCTGGAGCTCCACCTCGGCACCACCTTTGGTGAACCCTCGCCACCAGGCTGTTGCTGGACCTCTGCCCGACCATTATCTTCGGACAACCGTCCAGTATTCATCATCATCTAATAACCCAATAATGAAAAGTATTTTAAAATGTGAATTTTATATTTTCTGTTTGAACTAAAGCCCTTCGACGCTATACTTTTGAGTGCTGCGGCGCTATGTTTGAGAGTACATCGGCGCCATACACTATAGGAAAGTCATCAATTTGTGGCAGACAATGCAATGAAAATTTTTTCTCTAAAGTTCAATTTTTTTTCTAAAACTTTATCTAAACCTGTTGACTAGCAATTTCTTTCATTTTCTCAACGTTCTGCTTTGACCAAGCCCGCGAGCTCCTTTGATGAAGTTTGCTTGGCATAGTCTCCTTCGACGACGTTCCTTCCTCTTCCATCCGATGTCACACTTCCTCACTGATCTTTGTCTTCGCAGTCGTCGTATCCCCTCTCACCGCCCGTTGCTCGGCCTCCTTCAACGACGTTACTTCACATTGATATATGATGTTCCTTCTTGTCACATCCAAAGTTCGTCGCCATTCTTCTTCGATGTTCTTTAGACACATCCTAGCCATCATCTGACTTATGATCGCGTCCTTGCTCGAATCCTTCCACGAAGTTCCTTCTCTCGGCAGATCAGAGATTGTTCGTTGAGACGTTGTCCATCTTTCTTGCTTAAAATTTATGAATCCATTATTCATTGTAATGGTGTAATAGATGGAGATATTATTAGTAGAACTCATGTTGGATGATTAAAATGGATGAATGCATTAGACTTATTGTGTAATAAATAAGTTCATCTCAAACTTAAGGAAAAATTCTAAAAATGGTGGTGAGACCTGCAATGGTTTATGGTATAGAATATTGGCCATTAAAAGAGAAACATAATATTAAATGTTTTAGAGATGAGGATGTTGTATACAATAATCATAGCATGTTGGATGGTTAGTAGAATTTGTGTTGGATGTTTGGAATGGAGGATAATGCATCAGGCATATTGTGTGATAAATAAGTTTCCCTCAAACTTAAGGAAAAATTCTAAAAAATGATGGTCAGACATGCAAAGATTTATGGTGTAAAATGTTAGTCATTAAAAGAGAAGCATAATATTAAGTGAAGTGTTGTAAAGATGAGGATACTTAGGTGGATGAGTGGCTTTACTCTTAGAATCAATTGTTCATGGTGATGGTGTAATGGATGAAGATATTATTAGTAGAATTCAAGTTGGATGATTGAAGTGGAAGAATGCATCATGCTTGTTTGTGACGTTTTTTACTCATTTTACTTCTTTTTGATGTATATGAACTATTGAAACTTTAACAATGCTATGACAATTGTAGAATTTTATGGAATGTGGTTGTTTATTTGAGCTATTTGAATGTTTGTTACTGTTTGATTATTATTGCTTCTAATTATTTGAATGTTTAGTTGAGCCAATGCATATATATGTATGGGATCCATCCCCCATCAAGGAACTGTTCTATGCATTATGTATTATCATTGTGGAATCAAAGTTTTCTCCAATCAAATTTTTATAACATATTAGTCAAATATCTATATTATTTGTTGCAAATATTAGACGAAGAACCTTAAATATAGCATTAAAACAATTTATAGGTTATGAGATTTTTTATTGATTTAAAGAGAACTTAGAAAGAATATTACGATTAATTGCTTCTTAGAACACATTATTTGTTTTCACTATAAATAGAGTACTCTTGAAGGAGGGATAAATTATTCTACACGGATACCTTCGTCTAGATCTGGAGGTCAATCAGAACGCGCAACGTCACTTTTTGCTCGGTACCGGTGCTGGGTACTGTTGGGTAACGGGTGATGTGACGTGTTCAGATTGGCCTCTGGACTATCCGGTGTCTGCACATAATAATTTTCTGAAAGAGGGATTTGACATCTTGCTTCCAAAAACATATAAAGAGAAGACGGTTAGATAGATAGAGAGAGAGTTTTGCTAACACGAAGAGAATGGAGGAATTGGATATAAGAGGCATGTCTTTTATTCTTCAAGAATAAGAAAGTTTTGTTATTTTCAACTTCATGAAGAACAAAAATTTTCAGCTAGAAGATAGAAAAGCCTAATTTGAAAACCTATAACAAAAAAAAAAAAAGAAGATAAATAATAGCAACTATAAAATTTTCTTTTTATTTCTAGCATTTTATGAGGAAAAATCTTTAATGTAATTCTCTTCCAAAGTCATAAGATAATTAAAATGTATGCAATTGTGACTTGTGAGCATAAGATAATCTCACCAACAACAAATGCCGCCAGCTTTATCCATTATATATATTTATCTTTGCTGCATTTATTTATTATTTATTTATTTTGGAATGGATGTATTTACTAGGGGTGTCAATTTCGGGTCACGGGTCGGGTTCGGGTCGAACCCGGAACTGACCCGGGTTCAAACGGGTCAACCCTAACCCGACCCGGGTAGACAAACGGGTCGGAAAACCGAACCCGAACCCGACCCGGCGGGTTGCCGGGTTGACCCGACCCGACCCGGTTCAGGTTGAACCCGCTGCTGGCGGACGGCGGGGGACGGCGACGAGGCGGACGGCGGGCACGCGCGGGGGCGCGCGGAGGGCGAGCGGCTGGCGGGGCACGCGCGGGGCGAGCGGCTGGCGGACGGCGGGCACGCGCGGGGCGCGGGCTGCGCGCGGGGCACGCGCGGGGGCGGGCAGGCGCGGGCAGGGCGGGCTGCGCTGGGCGCGGGCTGCGCGGGCACGCGCGGGGCGCGGGCACGCGCGGGGCGCGGGCTGCGCGGGGGCGCGGGCTGCGCGGCGGGCAGGCGCGCGGGCAGCAGCGCGGGCGGGCAGGCGCGGGCGGGCAGGGGCGGGCAGGCGCGGGGCAGCGCGGGCGGCAGCTCGGGCAGGCGCGGGAAATGCAAAAATTCAATTTTTTTTGAATTAAACGGGTTGGCGGGTTGACCCGGCAACCCGCCGGGTCAACCCGAACCCGACCCGTTTTTGAAACGGGTCGATTTCTGGAACCCGAACCCGACCCGTTTTGAAATCGGGTCGGGTTCAACCCGGCGGGTCCGAGTCGGGTCCGGGTCGGGTTTTCGTGTCGTGTCAAATATTGACACCCCTAGTATTTACCCGCTGCCTCCTCCTCCTTCTTAGGAGGCATATGGCGGCATAACTAATTCCTTGGTGGACCTAGCAGCAGCCACCCATACATATCCGAGTCCACACTTGCCTACTCCACTCAAAGGAGGCTAGCTGCTCGAGAGAAGAATCGAACGTGGGTTGGGGTACCCAACCACTCTCGCCCACCAACCAAGCTAAGGGCATCTTCAACCAAAAAACCCATTTTCCAGTCCAAAATATAGTAAAACTAAAAAATGTAGTAATTCATCTCCAACCAAACGCCATTTGTTCTCCTCTTTCGTGTGCTTCTTCATCTCGTAGCAAAGGAATCGTCTTTCTCCTCTTTCAAGCCTTCTTTCGCCAATCCCGTAGGCCAATTTTTTTTTGCAAAGGTGAAAAGTGCGATGTCAATATTGGGATTGCATTGTTCACTCCAGGAGCTTAGTTGATAATTTCGTGCTCAATTAGATCGTTTGACGAACAACATACACTTGTTTACTGTTCGGTTGTAGATGTTCTAAGCGTGGTGGGTAGCTTATTTAAATTATTTAATTATCTTTATTTGACCCTATTTAAATTTATATCATTAACCTACCATTTTCACCTATTAATTAGCATTAGGATAGACTCATTTTTTTTAGACTATCGAAACTCATAAATTTTATCCGAATTTTGAGTAAAAGATCATTATTGACCTTTATTTTCCAAAAATCGATTTCCATTAAGTTTGTTCTGCCTAAAGAAATATCCCAGCCAAATCAAGCCCACTTTATAATATCCCTCAAAAAGGGGAACCAGATAAGCTCCGAGCCTCCTCCGGCTCATCCACACACCCCCTCTTCTCTTCCCTATATAAACCCATCCATTCCCCTCCATTTGTTATCAGCTGAACACTCATCCCCACTGCTTTCTGCTAAACTCCTCACCTCTGCTCCCAAATCCTATTTAATCACATTAATTATTCTACTAATTACATCAATTAATACATTAATTAACTTCCACTTCTCAATGGGAAACACCGACGCCGCCTACATGGCCGGCGTTGAGGTCGCCCACCGCGTTCCCGTTCCCACTCCTCGTCCCTTCCTGGACACCTTCTGCTCCAATCTCAAAGAAACCTTCTTCCCCGACGACCCTTTCCGTCAATTCAAACAAGAAAAAGGCGGCCGCCGTGCCATCCGAGCCCTCCAATACTTCTTTCCCATCTTCGAATGGGCTCCAAACTACACTTTCAACTTTTTCCGTGCCGATCTCATCGCCGGCATCACCATAGCTAGTCTTGCAATTCCGCAGGGCATCAGCTACGCTAAGCTGGCTAATCTTCCTCCTATACTCGGGCTATGTACGTATCTTTTTTATTTTATTTGTGGTGTTTGATGATATGCCGCCGTAATGAGAAAGTTGGTATGCAGATTCGAGCTTTGTGCCACCGCTGGTGTATGCGATGATGGGGAGTTCGAAGGATTTGGCTGTGGGGACGGTGGCAGTGGCGTCGCTGCTCTTGGCGTCGATGTTGGGGAAGACGGTGTCGGCCAAGGAAGAGCCGGCTTTGTATTTGCATTTGGCGTTCACTGCGACGTTCTTCGCCGGCGTCCTGCAAGCGTCTCTGGGCTTGCTGAGGTAAATTTATAGTTTTTAAAAACTATATCAGCTTCAGATCATATTATCTAATAATCTTATGAATTATGCTCGATAATTAACTAAGGTTAGATTTAATTTTCTGTGACGGTTGCAGGCTTGGGTTTATAGTGGACTTCTTATCGCATTCAACCATAGTTGGATTCATGGGAGGAGCAGCGACTGTGGTTTGCCTGCAGCAGCTGAAAGGGATTTTGGGACTTGAGCACTTCACCACTAATACTGATCTTGTTTCAGTGCTGGAGTCCGTCTTCTCTCAAGTTCATCAGGTAATTAATCTGCTACTAATGTAGGAGAAGCTTCGTTGAATCTTTAATTAATTCTTTTATAATTCACACTTCTTTTATGAGCTATCAGTCTCTCCTCACCCTCTGTTAGTATTAACTAATATTTAATTTGTAGAAGATAGGTCTTAACGCATAGAATTATAATTGGTTTAAATTTTTTCTTTGATCAATCCACTTACCAAGGAGAGAATTATTAAGCTATGCACTATGTCTACACTCTATCAAATTAATAAAGATCAACTTGCCACTAAAATATGGACAGTGTTCACGTGTTATTTCTTGTTTGTGAGGCGATCTTTATTGATTTAGGGTTCATTTGAAAAGGATTTCTTACTACTTCATAAAATAATTTTTGAGTACACAAATTTTTTAATTTGTGTACTCAAAAGTTATTTTATGAAGTAGTAAGAAAGCTGTCTCAAACTAAACCATTGACTTGATTTGAAACAGCTTTCTTATTGCTTACGAAACAACTTTTTAGCTCAAAATTTCTAAATTCAAAAAAAAAAAAAAATTGTGCTAAGAAACTGTTTCATAAGGCAGGAACAAAATTATCTTAAATGAAGTCTTATACTATATATACTTTACAATAATTAATTTAGTAGTTCTCGCGCCACTGTTCATAATCTATGTTTAACCACAAGCTTAAAATTAAGAGAAATTATTCAAACACTAACAAATTTAAGATTTTTTTTGGAAACTATACATTTTATAATATATATTATATAAATATCATAATTTGATTGATGCAAATAATACATACTTATCTAAATATTTTTTTGTAAAACAATTATTCTGAGCATAATGTTGACATACAAAAGAGAGGATAACTTAATTAGTGCATGAGAATCGTGTTGAAATTAGGATTAAAAATATTATGATATATGTAACGATTGATGACATCGATTATTAGTGTTGCTTTTGTAACAATGAAAGCGATATCCATATCATTTAAAAATATTCGTCTACTTTAAAAGGTTAGCCACAAATTTAGCTTTTGATGCTAATGTGTGCATGTGGCTTCTGTATCTTCTGTGCAGTGGAGGTGGGAGAGCGTAGTGCTTGGATGTGGCTTTCTCTCTTTCCTCCTCACCACACGCATCTTGGTAAGTATCTCCTGCTTAATGACTATCATTATCTACTCTTTTAAGGCTGATTTAGGCTCCGTTTGGTGCAGCTTTTTCACTATTTCTTAAAATAAAAAGAAAGCCATCTCAAGCAAAGCCTTAGGCTTCGTTTTGGACGGCTTTCCTGCTGCTTCTTAAAACATTATTTTGATATTACAAAACTGATTTAAGAAGCAGGAAATAAGCCACCCAAACGAAGCCTTAGACTGAAAATTTTAAATACTTAACGTGCTCTAATTACAGTGTCAGAGGTTGACCCACTATTATAATTTGTTCTAAAGTATTTTTTTGGTTAGATATTTATGATTGTTGATATCTCATATCAAGTCAATTTTTTTTATTTTTTATGAATAGTTAATATTTCTATATATGATGAGTTTTTATAGCAAATAGTAATGTTTAGGCATAATTTTCCACAAATAAAATCTATAATAATCACACTGTAAAATTACAAGTGATATTAAAAATATATTTCAATTACAATTTATTAAAAAATACCACTCAAGATAATATTTTACATGAATAAAATTTAAATTGAATTATTATTTTTTTTAATTTTATTAAGGAATGAGTATGATATATATTTAATAATGAATGCATGATTATTTTCTTATGAGAAATATTTTGAAAGGATTTGGATATCGTCCTCAAAGATTAGATTGAATACTTTAATTTATAAAAAATAATATATCTAAGAATGATATAATCAAAATCAATATATATAAACTTAGCAAACCATTAAAAATAAATTGATAATTTTCTTAAAATCTAAATAATTTAATTCATACTATTATAAATAAAATTATTTAAATATACAATTTTTATAATATAAAATTGTTATATTACATGCAAATTTTCATCTAAAAAACAGGTCAAAGAACCTAGCCGGGCTAAATATTGCTACATAAACATTCCAAAGAAAAGATAAATAAAAATTTCTTAATTGTGGCATGAAAGACGCAGTCCCGTGATTCCTCCACCAAACGTAGGGTCATAGGGATGAGAACTCGGCGTCATCTCTTTGTCAACTATCCAAAAGCTCTATTGGCCATTGTCCATATGCAGGGCTCACAAAATGTTGTCCTCTTCTCGTTTGATTCATCATTTCTCACCCACCACTGTTTGTCTTGGTGGTGAAGAGCCGGCTAGGCAAAGCCCAGGTCCCTGGTTCGAATCCCTTGGCAAGCAGTAAAAGCCGTAAGTGTTGGCCTGTGTAAATTGGTGTCGGTTGCATGCTAGGTCGACCGGGGTTTACACTAGCCTAAGGACTCGTCACAAAAAAAAAAAAAAAAAAAAATCATCATTTCTCTCTCTGCTGCATCAGATCAGCTTCTCATAATCTCAAGCATGTGATCTTTCTGTCACTTTCTGCTTATAGTATTGGAGCACTTCTCTTATATTTATAGACCGTTTCTTTTCTAATAAAATTTAACTTATTTCATTATTGTGAAATACAAATATTTATAATTATAATTTTCTCTCTGGATGTTGTGCTCAGAGCAAGAGAGGATCCCTGTTCTTTTGGCTATCTGCAGCAGCGCCATTAACATCAGTGATATTAGGAAGTCTAGTGGTGTATTTCAGCCATGCCGAGACTCATGGTGTTGAAGTGGTGAGTTCAATTGTTTCATTCTATAATGATATTTTATCAATAATCTTAATGAGATTAAGGCTCCGTGACTTTTTTATTGTTTCTTAAAACAATTTTTTAGTATAAAAATTTTTATTTATGTATTAAAAAATTGCTTTAAGAACCGGCTACTTTAAAAAAACAATAAGAAATTCATCCCAATTGAGTACAATAGGAGAAATAATGCTTAAACCTGTACAGACTTTGCCAAGATAAGTCTGGGCATCTTGAAGGAATCAGGATTCTCCTATCATCTCACAACTGAAAATGAGGCCAATTAGAACTGAGACAGTTTATTTCTCCATTTAACTTTTATGAGAATTATTTTAATAAGGAGTTTGATTAATATTCGTTCGATATAATTAAGCAAGATTATGTAAATAAATACCAATATATATTACCAAGAAGCAAGTCAACGCTTCCATTTTATTATAGGATCTCATTAATTACACTTCTTGCAGATTGGTCACCTCACAAAGGGGTTGAATCCTCCCTCTTTGACCAAACTGACCTTATCTCCGCCTCACATGCTGGTGGCCCTCAAAACCGGCATGGTCACTGGAATCATTGCCCTTGCTGTAAGTCAAGTCAACTCCTTTATCTCACAAAATCAAAGCTTTTATTATTCTTCTCGCTAATCCTTTTGCCTTCCACACTAATTCAGGAAGGAATTGCTGTGGGGAGAAGCTTCGCCATGTTCAAAAACTATCACATTGATGGGAACAAAGAGATGATTGCATTCGGAGCCATGAACGTGGCTGGATCCTTGACTTCTTGCTACCTTACTACAGGTACGTAATTATTGATTAGTTGTAGTACTTATCTATGCATATATTTATACTAACAAATGCAAAAAATATTAATGAAATTTAACAGGACCTTTTTCACGATCTGCTGTGAATTATAATGCCGGTTGCAAAACAGCAGTGTCCAACGTGGTCATGGCATTGGCAGTAATGATCACTTTATTATTTCTCACCCCACTCTTTCATTACACTCCTTTGGTGGTTTTGGCCTCCATCATTATCTCGGCTATGTTAGGCCTTATCGATTATGAAGCTGCCTTTCACCTGTGGAAGGTTGATAAGATTGACTTCTGCGTGTGCATTGGAGCATACCTTGGAGTTGTCTTTGGGAGTGTCGAGATCGGCCTGGTTACTGCGGTTCGTATTTTTCTTTGTGTTTTTGAAGCAGATAAGCAGAATGTATTCTCTCTTAAGTTTAGTTAATATCACTAATATGTTAACAAATTATAACTGATTATGCAGGTGATGGTGTCAATACTTAGAGTTTTGTTGTTCATTGCAAGGCCTAGGATGACCATGTTGGGTAACATTCCAAATTCCATGGCTTATAGAAGAATGGATCAGTACCCCGGAGCTCAGAGCATCCCTGGTGTTCTTGTACTTGGCATTGATGCCCCAATCTATTTTGCCAATGCAAATTACTTGAGAGAGAGGTATATATGCAAGTTAGGAAGATAGTGCAAGGACATATTTATAGTATTTATGCCATGTTTAGGCTTAATTAATGACTTTGATATAGTTGGTGATCACAAAGATCTCTCTCTCTCTTTTGGAAAGTTCACAAAGATCTTTATTTGGTGTTTAGGATCTCCCGATGGATTAACGAGGAGGAAGATAGGCTTAGGGTGAACGGAAAAACCAGCTTGCATTATGTTATACTTGATATGGGTGGTACGTTAATTACATCTGCCACAAATATGATGTATTTATGATCAACGTGTGCATGTCTATGTTTTAAGCTTTTCCTAACATAATAAAGTCTATTTGTTTGCCTTCTCAGCTGTGTCCAGTATTGACACAAGTGGAATAAGCATGATGAAGGAGACAAAAAAAGCACTAGAAAGAAAAGAGCTTCAGGTACATATGCTTTGCCACCACATATTACTTTAACATCAAAAAGCATTTCATTCAAATGCATTGATATTGTTGTGTTAAACATTAATAATTTGATTAATGATTATACAAATTATGAACATATTTTTTAAACAGTTGGTGCTAGCCAACCCAGGAAGTGAAGTGATGAAGAAGCTCGATAGCTCGAAGGTGCTCGAGACAATTGGCCATGATTGGATATTTCTAACTGTAGGGGAAGCTGTTGGTGCCTGCAATTTTATTCTGCATACAGTAAAAACTGGAAACCTTATGGAAAATGGAGGAGTTATGGGCTTAGATAGCCATGTTTGAAAAGGCTACTAATGATGTACTCAGTTATATCATCAGCTATTCTTAATCTGTGTTCAAGAAGCTCTGCTATTTCGTTGAGTTTTAGGATTGAACTTATCAGGCTAAGCATGTCTCTATGGCTACTGTAGCTCATAGAAGCCTTTGTTCTACATTGCTATTCCTTTTGGTCGATATTAGCTGACCATCTTTTGTTTTTGGATGTTGGGTTAGAGCATTTTGCCACCCTTTCTTGCAATCGTAACCAAGATTGCATTGTATTATCTTACTATTGAAGAAATGAAAGCTATAGTTTTGTTGCAAATGATTTGTTGTATGTACTTTCCCACAACAAAAAATTTCTAGAAAATGAAAAGAAAACAATAGCCAAATGAATGTGCGGTGATTGTTTAAAAAGAATAACGGTGAACAAGTTGCCCCTAACTAATCCTTAACCCTAATACTATCTAGCTAATACTTTCATGACAATTTTTCATGCATCAAATTATATGTATAGCCATCATCAAAATAAAAATTTATCAAACTTATAAACCTACAAAAATAAAAAAATTTGTTCTGAAAAGCTGCTTTAAGAAACAGTAAGAAAGCTATCCCAAACTAAGTCATAATCATTATTTAATTAGTTGTTTCAATAAATTGTAATGTGCAATAAACTAAAGATGACGTTTTAGGGATCCCTTTATTGGAGAGCATGTATTTAATTCTTGGGGACATATTGAATGAAAAACTAACCCCTTGCATGGGATCAAAAAATTATAAATTTGGTCTTATATAAAAATTAAAATTAATAATTTTGTATTCTAATATTTTCTTAGAAAACTTTTAAGGGTCATTAACTATTTGTTCTCCAATTGATCAAATCTTTGCTCAAAGATTTGCTCAGAAGCTTTCAATTTGATCTCAGGCCAAACAAACTTTGATTAAAGGCTAGCACTATGAGATATTGAATTGAGCTATATTCAATTGAACTTTTTTTCTCTCTCGTAGCTTTTGAACTTTTTTTAAGAAGCCATGCCCACAAGCTTAAAAACAAGCAGCCACTAGTGGGCTTTTTGCGGCCCATTCCTTTTTTCGAAACTTTAGAAAGATGGCCCATGCATGATATAATCTTGTTTCCTCATGTCTAGAGAGGAAAAAAAAAAGTTCAACAATAGTTACTCATAAAATTTGATGCTCATTTCTCAATATTTTTAAAGTATTCAGTATATGATAAAATTTTATCCAATATAGAAGACTCTAGAGTAGTAGAAGAATCTAGAATATTTGTAATAATTAGAGAATGATCTTGGATATTTATAATAAATAAATAAGACTTTAGAATTGCTAAATTATAGAAGCCTCTAGATTAAGCCTTCATATGTATAAATAAGTAATGTCATGATGTTGTAAGCCAAGTTGAAAACAACTCAACAAAAATTTAGCAATAAAATTGTTCTTCGATTCTCCCATCCAAAATCTCTATAGTTCATTGCTTGCCTCCCTATCTACATTTCTTCCAAAATATTTCTAACATCTTGGTACCAGAGCCTCAATCGATCACTCATAGAGCGTTGTAGAAATCTTGTCTAAAATTCAATGAAAAACTCAACCCGCTCTACATATTGTCTCGATTCTAATCTTCAGTGGATAAAATTATGATTTTTGGTCCATCAAAATGGAGACATATTTTCACTCCCAAAATTCGTGGAAGATTGTTGAAGAAGGGTCCAATTGATGAAGATATGACAGATCTTTCGACAAATCAATGAAAGGTGCTTGAAGAGAATTAACAAAAGGATTCTCAAGAATTATTTGCCTTACAACAAAGAATAGCCGGCAACATTCATGAGATACATTGTAGGAGTTCCAAGGAACTAACAATGTACATGTCATCAAGCTGCATAATCTAGAACGAGGTTTTGAGAATATTAAAATGAATGATAATGAGACCTCAAAAGACTATTTATCTAGAATAAAATAAATAGTTAATCAAATGAAAGCCAATGGAGCTACATTTTCTGATAAGGAAATAGATGAGAGGATAGTAATTTCTTGTAGAGAAATGTTTGATACAATAATTTATGCAATTGAATAATCAAAGGATATAGAAGCCTTATGACCAACAGAATTAATGGGCTCTCTTGAATCACTGAGAAAAAATTGAATAGACAAAGTATAATCTCTATAAAAATGCATTTCAATATAAAACAAATCCACAATCTCATAAATTAAAAAAAAAAAGAAGGGAGAAATTCACAGGTATGCACTAAAGATAAAAACAATCAAAGAAAGAGCGGCAAACATTCTCCATGTGGCTTTTGCAAAAGAAATAGTTTCTTGGAAAAGGATTGTTGGTTTAATTTAAAGGAAAATTACAATGTCAAAATTATAAAAAAATAAGACATATAGAATGTACTTGTCGCTAGTGGCGGAGCTAAAAATTTTATTCAGGAGGGGGGGGGGCTAAATTAAAATAGGTCAGTCATATTTAGAAGGTTAGAATACATTAAAATAATTTTGTTTGCTATCTCATTACCGAAGCTAAGAGGAGCTGTAAGATAAAAATTAAGAATAGAAATAACATGACCCTTAGAGCTTATAATACATAAACATCTACCGTGGGCGGTCTTCATTTGGGGGTGAGAGAGGAATGAAAGGGAAAATGAAAACGATGCTCAAAGTCATGAGTCGCGAGAGAGGAGCAAAGAGGAAGATAAACCATTAATTTTTTTCAAGTATCCAGAAAAAGATGTTGGTGGCTTCTCAGAATTAATAAAACTTTAAAAAGGAAGAATTACATAAATTAGAGCAGGTTTCTTCGTTGGCAAACTTGTTGCTCTGTTAAGCTAGTAAAATTATTAGTTTAAAGCCCCTTTAGACTTTTAGTTTTAGCTTTAGCCAAATCCTCTAGAGGATATCCTTCGTCCACAATGGAAAGTCATTCCTCCATCTCTCTCTCTTTTAATATATTACCTTATTAGTCTTTCTCTCTCTATAGTTGAAGCATTGCATGGTTATAAATACTTTTAGGGGGGGGGGGGGGGGGGGGGGGGGGGGGGGGGGGGGGGGGCACGGGGGGGGGGGTGGGGGGTCTTCCCCTAGCAACGCCTTTGCTTGTTGCTTGAAGAAAAATTATCAAGCTACTTTTTTAGAAGAGAAAGATGATAAAAATATCTTCTATGCTTGTCCAGTCGCAGTAGAAGAGAAAAAAGATACATTGTATCTTGATATTGGTTATAGTAACTACATGGCGAAAAATGAGAATAGATTTTGTAGTCTTGACAAAAATAAGACAAAAATCAAAATTGGAAATGGTAACTTTATGGAGGCAACAAGAAAGGCACCATTGCCATTGACACAAAAAGGGGACAAGATATCAATGATGAACTTCTGGTTTCAAACATCAATCAAAATCTACTCATCATGGGCCAAATGATGGAGAAATGATATTCTTTATATTTTGAGGGAAATACTTACACAATTTATGACAAACAAGATAAATCCCTTGAAATAACAAAGATTAGAATGAAAAAGAACAGGAACTCCAATTTAATGGAGATACAAAAATGAAGTGGAATGAAGGCACAATGGGAGAGTCATTATTATGGCACAAACATCTAGGGCATTTTAACTTCCATGGGATAACGATTCCCCGCCTAAAGAATATGATAAGAAATCTTTAATAATAAAGGAGATTGATAGTGCTAATGAAGGATGCTTGATTGATAAAATACATCGACAACCATTTCCATCAGACAAAGCATGGAGTGTTAAGGAGCCACTGAAGCTTATTCACACAGATGTTTACGGGCCGATGCATACTCCTTCATTCAAGCAAAACATGTACTTCAATTTTCTCATAGATGACTACACAAGAACGACATAGGTTTACTTTATGTATGAAAAATCTTAATGAATACATCCAAGATGACTGACTTATGTATCATGCACTATTTTCTTAAGAGAGAAGTAAATAAAAAAGAAAATGGGATCTTCATCTCATAAAAGAAGTATACATAAAATATGCTAAAGAAATTTAAGATGAATGGTTGCAAAATAGTAGCTACTCCACTAGACAATAAGTCACTCATGAAAGAAGACAAAGCACTAAAGGTAGACAATACAATCTATCAAAATCTTATTGGAAGTTTACTTTATTTAACATGTACAAGACTAGATATTATGTATGCAATAAGTTTACTCTCAAGATTCATACAAAGTCCAAGCCAAATTCACCAAGGAGCAAGTAAGAGAATCCTTAGATATTTGGAAGGAACAAAGGATTATGGCATTTGTTATGAATTTGCTCCCAACTCAAATTTAATAGGATATATTGAAAGGACAATGTGAAAGTTGATTGGATGATATGAAGAGCACATCAGGATATGCTTTCACACTGGGCTATGGAATATTTCTTAGGGATTAAAGAAGCAAGAAATAGTGGCACAATCTTTATATGAAGCTAAATATATTACAACAATAATAACTACAGTCCAACCAATGGCTAAAATGAATATTTGATGACATGAAGGAGCCACAAGAAAAAGTTATAGAAATATATTATGATACCAAATCAACTATTGTAATAAAAAAAAATCATGTATTTCATGACAGAACTAAACACATTGGCATCAAATATCACTTCATTAGAGAAGCTAAGAGCAATCAAGAGATTAAGCTCAAGAACTGCAAGGCTGAAGAACAGTTAGAAAAAATATTTATAAAAGTACTTACAAGAGAAACATTTGAACAACTCCGCGGCATGATTGAAGTTATCAAAGTTTTAAATTTGCATCAAGAATGAGTGATGAAATTTGATGCTCATTTCTCAATATTTCTTGAGTATTTTATATATACTAAAATCTTCTCCAATATAGAAGACTATAGAGTAGTAAGAGAATCTATGATATTTGTAATAATTAGATGAGACTTTAGAGTAGCATAAGGATCTATGATATTTGTAATAAATAGAGAAGACTCTAGAACTGCTATATTATAAAAATCTCTAGATTTAGCCTTCATACCAATTAATAAATAGGTAATGCCATGATGTTGTAAGCCAAGCTGAAAACTACTCAACAATAGTTCAATAATAAAATTGTTCTTCTATTCCCCCAACCAAACATCTATAACCCATAGCTTGCCTCCTTATCTACCTTTCTTCCAAAATCTTTCTACCATTTACACCGAGGCTATGTATGGTTAATTGAAGACGAAGGAATTAGTTAACTAAGGTAAGTGATTAGTTTACTTCGAATGTATTTAATCAAAGTTTGGTTCTTAGCTATCCAGAACTATTTGAAATGGTTCATATTTATGACTTCTATTTGTACTGACTTCTTATTATTTTTTTATTATTTTTATAGAATATCGAACTAAAGAGGGCTAGTTTGGCACATATGCATTCAATGATGGGCTTCATCTTGATAAGTTTTAAGGTTAAAGGCTTTAAATATGGGCCTAAAAGGCCCAGTTATATTGTTCTATACCGTAAGTCAGTTCTTAAACTACTGTGACTCTACTCATGAATGTTTTTTAATGGTGATCATGATCCAAAATCACCAAATGCAAGTAGAACTTGTTAATTTTGACTTGATTAGATGCATGAATATTGATGTAATATTTGAATTAAAAATTTATAGAATTAAATGAAAAATCATATGAACTTTGACTCAGCAAACTTATACTCAAACTAATTATCTTTATGAAATGCGTACAATGATGACAAATGTGTTATAATTTAAGTTTGAATGAGGCTAAAAACAAGCATTTGAAATATAGTTGAAAATTTTATGACATCATTTAATGGACTAAGTGATCTCAAAATATTAAGTTTTTGTAGTCAAAACAAGTATTACGGTGAGAAGAATCCATGGAGCCTAAAATCACTCAATTTTAATATCATTAAATTACTTAAAAAACAAAAGAATGATCCATAATTAAGAGAATCATAATCCATAGTTTCATGAAATTTCTCAAAATTTAGTCAAAAATTTTTAAAATATCACCAAAAAAAAAAACACCAATTCTTCACATGAAATAGATTTGAAATGCAAGAGAACTTAAAGATCCACGGTACTCTAGAACCTTGTATGATGATCAACATCAATCATCATTGTCAATAGATCGTCATTGCTTAACCGCCAACATATTACTATCGTCGCCAAAGTACTATTATTTGACTATTAGTGCCATCTCTCGACTATCATCACCCGGCTAACATGACCCAATTGTTATCGTCCATCCTCCGTCTTTTAATACCCATTACTCAATTATCATCACACGCACACACAAAGTCATTTGAGAATTGCCTCTTGACCACTTTTCTCTATAATATCTACTACAACTAGATTAAAGGTCAAGCTAATTTTTACGTTTTATAATCTCTTCTTGGCTAATTGAATGACAAAAAATACTATCCTATTATTTCACTTGCATAGTGTACTATTTCAATTGGGTCAGACTTAATGATTGGATATCTTTTATATGAACTTTATTATTTATAATATATTTCGGATCGTATAAATTAAGATATAAAACACTATATATAACTTAGAAAATTCCATCACACAACTACACATTTAGTTAGCCACATAAAATTAAAAAAAAAAAATAGTTTGTATATTTTTATAATTATTAAATTTATATTAAGATAAATATAATATAAAATTTTAATGATTACAACTCACATAACCCTTTTTCGGATATTAGTTTGCCCAAAAAGCACTTTGAATAAAAGGCCTGCTCCAAGCCCACTTCAGATGAAAAACTCGCATTACAAACCAGCTTTTTTCTGCTGTAGAGCAGATGGATCCGAGGTATCTATCTGCTGTCACTCCAAATAGATGTAACTAATATCTCGGTAGAACCTAGCTAGGCCATCCACCGGCATCGGGCTCACACTTGCTTTACCCCACTGAAGAGGCGAGGTTGTAGTAGAGGGGATTCGAATCCGGGATGGGGGTTCCTAACCGTGCTCGCCCACCAAGCATCCTAAGCCTAACTATTTCAACCATTAATCTGAAACAATCTAGGGCTTCATTTGAGATAGTTTTCTTACTGCTCTCTAAAGTGGTTTTTTAATATAAAATTTTTTTGAACTAAAATTTTTTATATTAAATACCTATTTTAGAAAGCAGAAAGAAAATTGTAAGGCCTTGTTTGGAACAATTTTTTGTCACTGTATTTTTTGCTGCATTCAAAAAAAATTTATGCTAAAGAATTTATGTAGAAAATTATAATAAACTATCCCAAATAAAATCAAAATAGCCTTCCCAAGCTCTTACAACATTTTGTTTCATTATTAGGTTGTAAGAGAATTAAACATCACTCAGAATTCATATTTATGCAAGATCTATAGCACTCAGCCGCATATTCACTTCAAATTCAGTCCCTTGGTTAAAGCTAGGGGTGTCAATATTTGACACGATACGAAAACCCGACACGGAAAATCCGGGTTGAACCCGACCCGATTTCAAAACGGGTCGGGTTCGGGTTCCAGAAATCGACCCGTTTCAAGAACGGGTCGGGTTCGGGTTGACCCGGCGGGTTGCCGGGTCAACCCGCCAACCCGTTTAATTCGAAAAATTTCGAATCCCACCTCTGCCCGCTGCCCGCCCGCGCTGCCCGCCGCGCGATCGCCCGCGCTGCCCGCCGCGCGCGTCTGCCAGTGCCTGCCCGCGTGCCCGCGCCCGACCGCGCCGCTGCGCGCCTCGCGTGCCCGCGCCCGACCGCGCCCGACCTCGCCCGCTGTCCCGCTCGCGTCCGCCCGCCGCGCTTGCGTCCGCCGCAGTCGGCCGCCGCCGTTCCGGCGCCGGCCACCCAAAAACGGGTCGGGTCGTGTCAACCCGGCAACCCGACGGGTCGGGTCCGGGTTCGATTTTTCGACCCGTTTCTCTACCCGGGTCGGGTTAGGGTCGACCCGTTTTGCACCCGGCTCAGTTCGGGTTCGACCCGAACCCGACCCGTGACCCGAAATTGACACCCCTAGTTAAAGCATCGCTTCCATGTCTTCTGGTACAATTTTGGAGTAAGAAAGTTAAGTACGTTGCATATATAAAAATATAATGAGATTTTCATATGAAATGATTCCACTAATATATATCGTAGGCTACAAATAATGTTCTTCTTTGTAATAAGATATGACATTCATATAATGTATTAAACATGAATTGTGAATGGTGGATTTTGTTGTGGAAGTTAAATGAGCATTGAGTCATTGAAGTTATTTTCAAGAGAGTTTCTTTTTTGTTTAGATGTTCCCTATTGAGGAGAGAAGATCATGGACCAAGAAATCTATTTAACTTTGGTGTTAATGTTGAGAATTGGAGTTGGTTTTGACAACATTGGCATGCATCGACATAGTAAGCAACGACTAGCAATGAAGTAGACAGATTAGACTTTAGTGTCAACAACGTGAATTATTCGTGTATGCAATAGCATGCATTGACAACAAGCATCGATATTATGGGTTATATCGGGCGTCAACGATGTGCATTGACCTTATAAGAGATGACATGCATTGACATTAATGACAATATTGAGCGATAAAGTTCTATGAGCATCAACATTCTTTTCAACAATGTTTATTATTCTCATAAGTTATGACGTGTCTCAAAATTACTGATGACAATGAGAAACAAAGAAGGCGGTATAGATGTTGGTGTTAACAATTGGTGATCAAGTCAGTGAAAGATGGTAGATAAGTGATGATAATTAAGCAACAAAGGTTAGAAGTAGGTAGTGTGAAGCGATAGTTGAGTGATGTTGGTTCAAAGACCATAGTTTGATAACACTAGTAATGAGGTTGTAGTCCAGCCATAATGGTTCGAAGATGGTGAACAGACAATGATGGTTGTTGGTAGTGGTCGTTGGAGACGATCATTAGGCAAAGTTCTTTAAATCAAAGTCTAAGTTCAACATCAAGCTTCTAAGTCTTTATTTCATGTGTGAAGAATGATCAATTTATAGTTTTCTTGAGTGGCATTTAGGTAATTTGGTCAAAATCCTTAAAATGCTCCATCAAGTAGCCCATATTATTTAATTTGATAATTGAGTGCTCTATCATGATTTATGTACCTTAATGAACTTAGAATTCGATATTTTGGGCACATTTAATTTATATCATTGAGTCACTCTTTTTTACTCTAAGCTTAAGAGATTCATTGGTTGTTTAGTTCTCCAATTAATATTATGAAGTTTTCAACTACGATTCAAGTGATTGATTTGATCTCATTAGCGTCAAATCAGATAACTTTTAATGCCATTTAGCTCTGTTGCAGATGTGGGTCTCCGAAAGGTTTCTGCTCGTGTGTTTCGAATGCAAAGGGTACGATCACACTATCCCGTAGGACAAAATGGTCGTAGGCCTTTACAATCGACACAAGCAGGCCGATGGAAGAGCAGATGGAGTTATAGATACGATTAGCCATGGAGGATAGCGGGTTTTCACCTACGCACATCGATGGATAATAATATCTATAACCCTAAATTCACGAGATTTCCCTCATTCGATACATCAGCTCGAATGAGGTTTATTTAATTGTGGGGATCGGTTTCCTACGGGCGCAAGCCCCCGTAGTTAATTACATCTTAGACCTCGATCTAAGAAAACTCTCGATTAAGGACGTTAGATTATCTCCTCTAAAGTGGGTTTAGTGCAAGAGATTTCTAGGCTTTCCTAATCAAAGGGGAATGTCCCAACTTGGCTCGATCAGTCACACAAGGTTCAGTCAACATCCGGTCGGCTAGGAGAAGTGAAAACTAGAGAAAAGAAAGAGGGACAACGCACTCAGACATGCATGAGAGAAAGAGGGAGGTGGCGTCATCTGTGTGACGCGGATGGGTAGGATTTATAGCTTCCGAAAGGATGGATAGCTTACCCACCAATAAGGTGTATAGTGGTTCACTCGTACCACTCACCTTTAGACCCTAAATCTATAAAAGATGTAGTGTTGTACAAACAACGCTAACATCTACGACCTAACTAATGCAATCTGGACTTATTCCTTATCTGACAAAGGAAGCCAGCTAAAACCACCTAGTCGTATAAAATCCATGCTGTCCGGTCTTTATGAAGAAAGGTGGGTAGTTAGACATTGAAATTTGGGATCGACAACTAGAGAAATTTCCTAAGAGATCCCACACTTATGAATGGTAAAATGCTTCTAAAACTAATGCAATTAAATCTTGATTTTAATTAGTTACTAATGCAATTATGCTAGTCAAAGTCTCCAAATCAGTGATGTATGAAATTTTTTAAAAAGGCTTATAGAAAATAGTTTTTGAATGACTAAACTTCCCCCGGTCCGGCACTTCATCCTCATAGGCCAGATTATCCGGACTCTACCCGCAGGCGGGGAAGTTTGTCTAGGAGGTGAGAGAATGCATGTATGCCACCCCGGACGATTCCGGCTATTCCCTAGAGTCGTTATGTTTCTATGTGAGTTAATCTTAAATTTTATTAAATAATTGCGAGTAGAAAAATTTTATCCCTAAGGAGCCTATCGGTCAGACACAAGCACATGCAAGAAAGAAACCTATAAAAAGCATGCTGGTTCTACTGCGCAATCAATGTAAGTAAATCACAGCACAGAAACAAAATCCCACGAAAAAGAATGTCCATGGCAAGTGCCATACAATATTACATCACATAGTACAGTAAGTAAAGGTGGCCGGGTTCCACCGACAACAACCCGGAAATGACGCAAATCTTAAAATAAGGCATTTTTTATTTCTTCAGTCTTCTTCTTCTCTTCCTTGATTCGTCTTTGGATCGTCTTCATCTCTTCGGGCTCCTCGTAGCGACTCTCCCAAAAGGATATCCAAATGAAAAAGGAAACCCCCTGTAGGGGTTTACTTTTCCCTTTGGACTCCTCGTAGTGAGCGCTCTGAAAGGATATCCAAGTGAAAAAGGAAACCCCCTGTAGGAGTTTACTTTTCCCTTTGAATTCCTATCTCTTTAAAAATACCTTATTTTAATGATTTTCACAAAATTTACTAACAAATACATTTCAACAGAAAGAAAAGAAAATCTAGACTCTCCTGCAGGGGTTATCCTAAGCAGTTATAATAAAAAGCCATCCAAGCAGTTACATATATAAATCAAAATGCACACATCAATCACTGGGCCGTACTCTGATTATTGGGGGCTAAGCAGCTGAAGCAGATACCTAAAGCAATTATATATTATTTATTAATTTTTAGCCCCCTTTTAGCAGCATTATATGAGCACGGCCACCTGCAGGAAGACAGCATTAGTATAAAAGAGCGTGCCTAACCTATGGGTATTCTAACGTCACAACCACAGTGCAGAAAGAAAACTAAAAGAACATCACAGAAAAGCATCACAGAAAACCCACGGAAAAGGCTACCACAAGTACTAAGCAAACAGCACACGGATCACATGCAGAGCGTCACAATAAAGTACAGAAAAGAAAAGAACAACAGAACAATAACTTAACCTAAAGCTAATAGTCGTGTCCTAACAAACCGGTCTAAGTGTGTGTAGGTTGTGTGGATTTGGTAGATCCTATATAGGATGATTTAGTTAAAGTTGTATATATATATTTTTTTTTTTTGTTGAAAGAGGCAAAGGAGAGATTTTGGTTAAAATTCAAGTATTAGTGTTTTAGGATTGATTTTTAGGGAGGTTTTATTTTTAATGTTTAATTAACTATCACCTTTGTTTCACACCGAGGCCGTGAGGTTTATTTCACCCTCCTTGGGGCTAACTTAATAGCCTCGTAGGCCTGGGTTACCCAGTGATAATTAACTTTGTTGGGTTATTGTAGTTTGTTGTTAAAAGGAAAGAAAAGGGTGTATTAGTCATTTATTAATCAAGTTTGTTGATTGATTTTAGAGGTTTTTCTAAAGTTTGATATTTAGAAATGTATTATCCTAATGGATTTTAGATTAAGATTTCATCTCCTAATTAAATCTACATTTTTTTTAAATTTTAGGATTGGTTAAGAGTTGATTATAAAATTAGTTAAATTGAATTTAGGTTTATAATTTAGACTTAGAATTTAATAATTATGAATGTTAATGTTAACTTGATTAAGAATTAAATATTTTAATAGATTTTAAGAATTAGATTAAAATTAGTTGGTTGATTATTAGTGAATTAAAAGAAAGCCAAACCTAGGAAAACGTGTCACTAAGTTTAAGTTTTAATGTCTCTACCCTATAGGGAGCATGCATCCTAAGTCTATATTTTCTAAGACTCGGTCCTTAATTTTTGTCCTTAAGTGTCGCTAATGTTGTAGGGCTAAAAAACAGTGTTTTCTAATTCCTAAGACTTCTATACGGATGTCATAGGGTTTAAGGGATCTAATAAAGTAAAACAAGAGCAACCCTAGATATAATTGAAGTTTCTACAAGGCCCTAAGGGTGGGAGTCGCACAATCAATCTAGGCCCCTAAAGGTTTTCTAAGTTTTAGAAAACTTACAGCACCCGGGGCTACGACCCGGTGGTTCCGCCCGTAGCATCCCTACTAGATGAGTAGGGACGACTGATGCTTAGATCCGTTTGTCCTAGCTCCAGTTCCAAATGCTCCTTGTCCTTTGCTTTCCAAAAGATACCTCGCAAGACAAAGAAAGAGAGGTATTAGAGCAGTTCTATAAATAAACAACAGTGTAAGAAAATGAAAAAAAATGCAATAGAAACTGGAACGTACCTTTTATTATTTGTCGAGCCATATATCTTTTGGGTTCTCCTCAGTTTGTAGGTGTGCGGTGCCAAAACACAGAAGAAGTAGTGAAGAAGCTAACAAACTAAGCAAAAGACAACTAAATGCGACGAATAGAAAAAGAACGAAAATCGAATACGAAAAGGGGTGTAGGCATTGTTGTTATTGGATACACTTCGTAGAAGCCAAGTGCATCCTATAACAGCAACAATGCCCTTTGTTGTTCCCACTCCAAACGAGGCACTTGATACGAACCTAACTCTACTAACCAACACATTCTAAACAAATCTTATAACGACTAAGAGGATATGAATTCTCAATTCTAAATCCAAAATAAGAGTCTCTTTTGTTTTGTATTTTCTCCCCAAAATTCTATGTTTCTTCTTCATTTAGAAACTAGCACTAAAGGGATTTAACTCAAGCAAGTAAGAGCTATCTTACTCCCAAAACGCACTTAGAGATCTCTAACATAAAGCTCCCTAATATTTAAATCTCCAAAAACTCATCCTTTGGAAAGGACTACTAAACGAATCCAACCCAAATGAGAAAGCCCCACTCACTTCCAAAAGACCCTACTGAATAAGTCTATTCACAAAATTATACATTCCAAAATAGCTCACAAGAACTCCTAAATGGTCTACTACACAAAACTTCCCAAAAGTTATCTACCCAAAAATCACTTTTCTTTTCATTTTGTCTTAACACAAAAACTCCACAAGATCTCTACAAAGTCTTCTACCAAAATTTCACTTTGACATAAAATTCTACCCAACAACTCATAATCAAGTGCCTCCTTTTATTTGGAGTGGGGTAGTTTGAGAAAATTCCTCAATGAAAAGGGATTATGAAGCCCTCCATCAAGAAATCTTCACAAAACACATCACAAAATTTCTTATCATAAAATAATTCGTGAAATTCGTCATAAGACTTTATAATGTGAGAGACAAACAAATTTAGAGCCAATGGTAAATCAAGGAACCTTTCAAAAAAAAAAAAAAAAAAAAAAACTTCTTAAAGATCTCTAATCATAAAGAAACTCGTGAGACTTTCCAAAACAATCCAGAAATTCATTTTTTTTTTTTAAAGGAACAAATCAAAATTTCTCGTTCCCAAACATGTCATAAAAGAAATACTTTAAATCATCATATACGATCTTTTACTAGCAAAAGTTATACATGTTTGAGAAAAGATGCTCTTGAATGTTGCAAAATGTAATTGTAAGACACATGCTAAGACACCTTACACGATTCTATTAAAGCTCTTATAATTCAATCACATGCTACACATAAACCTCTTTCATAAGGGACATCGATACATACAACTAAGCTTTGCAAAAAAAAAAAACTTCAAGTAATTCAAGATACTTGGATAATGCTCCCCATGTAAAGTCTATGGACTTCCACATGTATTTATACTTTCACTTACAGGAACTCAATGCAACTTGCTTTCTTCCCCTTTTTTTACTTAAAGCCCCAAGAAAAAGCATCCCAACTACTAGTCTTTTAAATGCCAAAACTTTGCCAAATATAAAACTTTTGCACATAAGCCACTTTCCAACAAGAAGCCACTTTTAAGATTTCCATAACATGACATGATTTCCAACAGTAGATACGCTTTTGAAAAACTTTCCAACAACCCTACATAACCAAAATGGGATGATATGTCCTTTCAATTTTTAAATATTATGCACTGAAGAAATAAGACCAAACACAAAATATCATTACCATAGAAGATATAGAGATACTCAAGAGCAGCCTTGAGCAACATATAGCTAAAATTTAAACCATCATCATCATCTACTGGACAACTTCAACCATGAAACAATCCTCCTCTTTAAAAAAAAAATTCTTACATGTCCCTTTTTTATCAAGATAATCAAAAGGTGAGAGACATAGCCATGCAAATATGATCTGTATTGAAGCATGAACATATAAAGACTTCCTTATCTCAATCAAAATCCATTTAATATAAAAGAAATTTTTTTTTTTTTAAGAAATAGATCGACACCATGCTTAGCAACTGGACAAATAGAAGATGATAAATTTGGCAAGGAATGTTAGAGTAAAGAGCCTTTCAAGTAATAGAAGATAACTAATAAACCTCCAATTAACGTCAGAAACGATTAAAGCAAAGCAACATCATTTTAACAATCAAGTATCATAACAAAGCTAAGTAACAAGAGATGGTGGTGAAGGCATCATCAAACTTGCTACAACAAAAAAAATTAGAGTTACTCCCACAAGTTAAAAAAGACTATTCAAAATCTTTTATCACAAAGCTTCAAGAGCAAATGAAACCTCACTGAAGTATTTCATCATACACGTGGTATGCTAACTTTACAAGATTAAATAAAATAAATTAGCATAGGAATCATAACCAATACACATGCTTGATTAGAGTCATCCAAATGATTTACACAAAATCTCTCAGGATTTACAAAATAAACACCTCAAAGATATTCCACAATCTTGGTACCAACAATAATGACAAGGGTCTTCTCAAATCTCATAACAAAGTGTCTCGAAGTGTAAGCTCATTTATGTATAAAACATAGACTCATTAGAGATATGGAAGGGATGAGATGTAACTATACTTGTTCAATATCTTTGCTTGGTTAAAGTGTATGATACTTCTTAATGGGCACTACTACAAGCACATCGCATGCATTTGGTAAGGGATGCCATGACATCTTTTAGCCTATACAACTGCAAGTTTCACAATGCAAACCTCTGATGAACATAACAACCTGCAGATTTCGCATACAAGGAACTCAATCCCAAACAACAGTGACGTTACTATGAAACCCATTCTTGCTTACAAGATCAATTAACTTGACTTTCCATATGCAGATCCATAGAAATGAAAATTAATTCATTCACAAAGCCACAATTCGCTAACTACAACAAGAAAGAAGGAGTTTTCTTTTTAACACCTCATTTAATAGGCTACTCATTCAACTCCTACCAAAATGCTACAACTCTCCTTCAACAGCATTTCATCAAACATTTGAATTCACAATAAGCACAAAGATTCATAAAAAAAAAAGAAGAAAGAATACAACGATCTACCTACAAGCCACCACTCAATCATAAGTAAATAAGATCTATCATGAGGAGCCTCATAGCCTCCAAAAACTTTAGATAAACTTAGGTATAAAAAAAGTTCTCAGATTTCTGAAATCCCATTATGCATGAAGGAAGTAAAAGAACAAGAGGAAGAAAAGAGAAGAAAAGGAGGAGAAAACAAATGGAAGAAGAAGAGGAAGTAGAATGAGAAGAAATAGGGAAGAGGAGAAGAAGGAAGGAACACTCACCTTGCAAAGAGAAGAAAATCCGGGTAGATTTAGGCGTCGGGTTCGGAGAGGGAAGTCAAGATCCGTCCAGGCGTGCGGCGACAGGAACTCGTCGGGTTTGAGAATCGGAGATGGCGTCGGGCTTGCGTTTCACGAACAGTGAGAAGGGAGCTGGCTGGGGTCGGACGGGAGCTGAGGGAGTCGGTCCAGGCGCTGGATTCGGCAGAGCTGCCGTCGGGCGGGAATCTCTCTGCCTGATCTGGAGTTCGCGGCCTCAGAGGAACGGGCGGCTGGAGACGGGGTGTCCGACCTAGTTGGGGTCGCTGGGTTTGGGATCGGTCCAAGGGGAGGCGTCGGGTTCCGTCGACTGGCTCACGCGAGAGAGGGAGAGGGATCTCTGAGAGCAAGAGCCAAAACCGAGCGATTTTGAGGGAGAGGGAGGGAGTTCGGAGACGAGAGATTCAGAGCGAGAGCCTCAATGCCCTGTCGAATGTCTTCGTCCTTAGTAAATCCACCCCATCGTCGAAAGAGGAAGCCCGCCAAGCCTCGTCTTCGTGTTCCATCTTCCGAAAATTCCCCAAAACAGCTTTGCTCGTCGCTCGACGTCTGCTCCAGCCGCAGGAAATCAATTGAGACGCGAGATTTCGGCCGAATCGCAGATTTCCCTCGATCTTGGCCGTCGATGCGATTACTAGATTTAGGGAATTTATTCAAAACGTATAGAAAGTCAAAAGGGTAGTTAATAGGCTCAAATTGAGCTGAATCAAATTAGATTCGGCTAAGATCGGGTTGAACTCGGGTCCGAATTTAGCTCGATTCGAGTCGATTCGGGCTCGAGCCGGCTCAATAAAATTGGTTAAATAAAATCGGGTCCAAAATAATGATCAATTCAAATTAAATCAGGTACGACGCGACAAAATCAAACTGATCCAATCTAATTGAACTCATTTGAGTCTGATCGGCTCGAGTCGGGTCGATTCGGGCTTCAATTGGGCTCGACGGGGTTCGATTAAATCGGTCGAAAGTGCTCGAACACGCTCGGGCCAAAAACGAGGTCAACAAACGGACCCCCAACATATGCGGCGAACAACAAGTGAACCGTATATGTTGGCGTTGACCCTCCTAACTCTAGGAAAATGCAACCTCAAGGTCAACTAAGGAAACTCACTAAGAAGATGCGATCAACTAATGAAAACTAAACTAATAAAGAAATCTCAAAGGATCAAGTAGAATTCAACGATCACCTATGACAAAGCTCTAGGATGAAACGAAGAGAAAGGAATTCAATAAAGGTTTGGAAGAAAAAAAAAAACATCAAATGACAGAGTAACAATGGAAGAATATCAATATGAAATAGTAATCGAAGGTAGGAAAATCATCAATCTGTCCGACCACGTCGCAACAGCAGAGTAAAAGAAGAGATTCAATAATAAATTGAACAAAGTTCAAAGGGTGAGTGAAAAGAAGATCGACCATCACTCAAACATCAATACGGCGGTGATACGAAAGGGATTAAGAAAGCACCTTCGCTCGGCCATAGGCCCCGAAACAGCGAAGTTCCTACCCGACCATAGGTCTGGCGGTAAGATAAAGCAGAAAGAGAAGGTCACCCGACCATGGGTCCGTCGGTGAAGAGAGGAGGTAACATCCTTGCTCGGCCATAGGCCCCGAAACAGCAAGGCTCCTACCCGACCATAGGTCCGTCGGTAGAAGAAAAGTCACCCGACCATCGGTCTGTCGGTGAAGAAAAGAAGAACAACACTCGCTCGGCCATAGGCCCCGAAACAGTGAGGTTCCTACCAGACCATAGGTCCGTCGGTGAAGAGAGGAGGTAACATCCTTGCTCGGCCATAGGCCCCGAAACAGCAAGGCTCCTACCTGACCATAGGTCCGTCGGTAGAAGAAAAGTCACCCGACCATCGGTCTGTCGGTGAAGAAAAGAAGAACAACACTCGCTCGGCCATAGGCCCCGAAACAGCGAGGTTCCTACCCGACCATAGGTCCGTCGGTAGAAGAAAGGGTCACAAACCGAACAATCACTCGACCATAGGTCTGTTAGTGAAGAAAAGAAGAAGTACACTCGCTCTGCCATAGGCCCCGAAACAGCGAGGTTCCTACCCGACCATAGGTCCGTCGGTGGAAGAAAGGTCACCCGACCATCGGTCTGTCGGTGAAGAGGAAAAGTACACTCGCTCGGCCATAGGCCCCAAAACAGCAAGGTTCCTACCCGACCATAGGTCTGTCGGTAGGATAAAGCGAAAACTCCACAACCCCCTAACAGGTAAAAGAAAACAGGGGAAATGAAGAGGTGGTGAAGTGTACCCCCCAGGGACTCTGTCGGGTAACCAACCAAAAGCCCGATGTCCACCCGACCATAGGTCTGTCGATGGGACAAAAATGGGAAGCTCAACATCTATCCGGCCATAGGTCTGTCGATAGGATGAAGAGGAAAGCTCCACCTTTGCTCGGCCATAGGTCTGTCAGCAAAGTCTCTACTCGACCATAGGTCTGTCGGTAGAATAAAGGTAAGCTCAACAATCACCCGACCATCGGTCTGTCGGTGAAGTGGAGAGGAACAACCTCGCTCGGCCATAGGCCCCGAAACAGCGAGGTTCCTACCCGACCATAGGTCTGCCGGTAGGATAAAGCGGAAACTCGACAATCCCTCAGCGCACACGTGCGCGATGATGTGAGAAAAAAGAGGAGGTAAGTAACTCATCATCTAAGAAATCTCAAGCTCATATTTTAGTTACCACATGGTAGAGGACAAATCGTCGTGGCCATGAGTAATTAGAATACAAGTGAAATTTTCTTAGGTAGATTGAAATCATGCAACATGAAGTAGTCGATTGATATATATCTCTCTAAAAAAAGAGTAACATATAAATAACCGAATAGAAAGAATAATCTCACACTAAAGAAGAGATAATGTAAGTGGCGAAGAGACATGCTTGCCACTAAAAGTTACAATCATATTAAGGATCAATGATCACTAAAGAGATCACAGTGGTAACACCCATGTTAACTGATGGGACCCTGTGAGAAGTACAAGCAATATATATGCATCCAAAGAGACTACTCTTACAACTAAAAGCAAAATCTCAATGAGAAAGTATATCATTTGAAAGAAGTAGCGGATCGACTTTCTGCTAGAAGATCAAAATTCACTAAGAAGTGATGTTAACATCTAACGCCAGATGTACCACATCACAAATAAGGGAGAACAACATCCCTTTAAAAGTGAACAATCATAATCGAAGCAATGAACCTACAGTCATCTCCTACACGATCATCGAAATGTTTTAAGGAGAGATAGAAGGGAATTTGGAGGGACTTTGGGCTCTTGGAGTGTAGAACCGGGTTCCACCTGTGACAAGGGCAACCGATTCTTTCTCAACTAAGAACTTCCCTTTCGAAAGAAAAGAATTTTAAGGGACTTTGGGCTCTTGAAGTGTAGAACCGGGTTCCACCTGTGACAAGGGCAACCGATTCTACTCAACTAAGAGCTTCCCTCATTTTTATTATATTTTTTTTATATATTTTGAAGAGAGGGGGAAATTGTTGGCTTTGATAACCCAGGCCATATTTGCCACATGAATAAAACTGGGGAGAGAGAAAAATTACAACAATAATTTATAGAAAAATTCACAAAGTGATCATGGATCAACACCACTATATTTGACAAATATAGATCAAGGATGGACCCAGTATCATATTTCATTGAAATTCGAGTTAGTAGTTTTGGTATCCCAGACCACACTTGAAAGTGACAAGTGAAACTGGGGAAAGCCAACCCTTAGAGGGGTTGGAAAGGTGATCTTATGCAACAATATCAAAGTGACTAGCGAATGTGAATGTAAGCACAAACATCCCTACGGCGTATTTACACACAATCCTTAAGGATGATCTCATACTTTGCATGACGAACATCACGTGGTAGAGGACAAATCGTCGTGGCCACGGACTGCCGAAAAGTACAAGAAATCCTTTAGAGTTATATCTATACAGAAGAATATTTACAAGTGGCGGGGGATGCCCCTTGCGACGTGCAAACTCAAGCATAGTACTTTCTCAAGTACTGCCCATTAATGACAGGCATGGGATGAATACCATTTGCATCAACTAGCAAATAAGATTCACCCTCGTATACTTGCTCTACAACAAATGGGCCTTCCCAAATGGGCTCAAACTTACCACCTCGACGACGACGCGAGATGATAGGCCTACGCAAGACAAGGACTAACTCACCGACCTGAAAAGCACGGGGTCGGACGAGGCGATCATGAGCCTGGGCCATCCGGGCCTGGTATAACTTAAGGTTCTGATGAGCTTGCAAACGGAGCTCTTCTAAACCATCAAGCTCTTCCAACCGTAGTCGGACATTATCCTCGCGAGACAAATTGTGGCTAACTACTACACGCAACGAAGGGAGCTCGACCTCGAGTGGGAGGACGGCTTCAACTCCAAAAGCTAAAGCATATGGTGTACACTGAGTAGGAGTACGATATGTAGTCCTATAGGCCCATAATGCTTCAGGTAACTTGTCGTGCCATTCTCTTTTATTTGCCACAAGATTTTTTCTTATCAACTGGACTAAGGTCTTATTGAATGCTTCAGCCAAACCATTAGCCCTGGGATAGTAAATCGAGGAATACCGCCAATTTATGTTATGGCGGCGGGCAAATCTAGCAATTTTGGTGCTTCTAAAAGACGGGCCGTTATCCGAAATTATACGGCGCGGAACACCAAAATGGTAGACAACATGATCGCGGAAGAAGCGCATCACATCTTCTGATTTAACTTCTTTAAGCGGGATAGCTTCTGCCCATTTAGAGAAGTAATCAGTAGCAGCCAGAATAAACCTATGACCCTTAGAGGAAGGAGGGTCAATAGGACCCACCACATCCGTGCCCCAACTCTCAAAAAGCCAAGAAGACACAGTGGGGTGCAACGGATTAGGAGGTTGGTGGATAACAATATTATGAATTTGGCATTGGTGGCACTTCCTAGCGTGCTCCATACAATCACGGATCATTGTCGGCCAGTAATAACCCAGGCGTTTAATTCTGACCTTCATCTTAGGTCCAGACTGATGAGCACCACAAAGTCCTTCATGTACTTCGCCCATGACCTTACGAGCCTCCTCGTTGTTGAGGCAACGCAACCACATCTGGTCAAAAGAGCGTCGGTACAGGGTTTCGTTCACATATGAAAATGACAAAGCTCTCTTTCTAATCTGAGCAGCAAGAGAGCGGTCATCCGGAAGCTTACCACGCTTTAAGTATTCCACAAAAGGGACTCTCCAATCTGACTCTTCCTCGACAGCGCACACTGTGAGGGTCTGATCGGGAGAAGACAAGTCCGCGGGACACAAGGCTTGACGATACTGAACAACAACTGACACCGTATTTCCATTCGGGTCAGTCAACTCCTTAGCAAGTTTAGCTAGTGCATCCGCTCTACCATTCTCAGATCGAGGGACTCTAACTAAAGTTACATCAGGGATCAAACACAGGAGTTCCATTGCCTTGTTGTGGTAAGGCAAGAGCTCAGGTTTGAGGACTTTGAAAATTCCAGCCACTTGATTAATAATTAGTTGGGAGTCTCCAAAGATCTTCACCCGCACAATACTCATCTGAATGGCCAACTCAAGTCCTACAATCAAAGCTTCGTACTCAGCTTCATTATTGGTACGAGGTTCTGAAAGACTGTAGGAATAAACAAGGGTGTGTGGCCTTCAGGAGATATGAAAACAAGCCTCAAACCTACCCTAACAACAGGAGTTTCGTGAGGACGTAGTGATTTGATGGAAGAAGCTCCATCAAAGTAAAACTCCCAAGTAGGGGACTCCTGCTCTTCCACACTCATGACTAATTCGTCGGGCAAATCGTCATTAAGTGGGGAATCTGCAGGGATCGGGTGAGAAGCAAGAAAATCAGCTAGAGCCTGTCCTTTGACGGCCCGCTGAGGGACAAAGGTGATATCAAACTGCAGTAAAATCATGGACCAACGCGCTAGACGACCTGACAAAGTCGGACGGGTCATCAGATACTGCAAAGGGTTGACTCGAGAAATCAAACTGATCTTGTGTGAGAGCATATAGTGTCTAAGCTTCTGCACAGCAAAGATCAAAGCCAAACACTGCTTTTCCATTGCCGGATATTTAAGCTCTGCAGGAATTAATCGTCTGCTAAGGTAGTACAAGGCGTTCTCTTTGCCTTCCTCATTCTCTTGAGCTAAAAGTGCACCAAGAGACTCATCCAAGGCAGTAGTGTAAAGAATCAATGGTTTACCAGGGATGGGTGCAGCTAAAACTGGGGGACTCATCAGGTAGCGCTTTATGCTCTCAAAGGCCTCCTGACAACTCATATCCCAATGGAAGCGGGCATCTTTCTTTGCTAGAGCAGCAAAGGGATGACATCTACCGGCAAGATTGGAGATAAATCTCCGCAATAAAGCGAGCTTACCCTGAAAAGACCTCAATTGGGTAAGACTCCTAGGCGGTTTCAAGTCCACTATGGCCTTAATCATGGAGGGATCAATTTCAATGCCACGGTAGCGAACAATAAAATCCAGAAACTTCCCCGCACTAACTCTAAATGCACACTTTAGGGGTTCATCTTCAAATCATGCTTTCTTAAGCGTTCAAAAACGATTCGTAGGTCTCGGAGGTGATCACTACGGACCTTGCTTTTGACCACTAAATCATCCACATAGCACTCAACCTGCTCATGAATCAACTCATCAAAAATGACTGTCATGGCACGCTGATAGGTGGCCCCGGCATTCTTGAGGCCAAAGGGCATCACCTTGTAACAAAACACACCTATAGGGGTGCGGAAAGCAGTAAATTTCTCATCTTCAGGGGCCATCTTAATTTGATTGTAACCAGATGAACCATCCATGAAGGAGAAAATGCTATGGGACGAAGCAATATCAACCATGAGTTCAGGGATAGGGAGAGGAAAATCATCTTTAGGACATGCCTTATTCAAATCACGGAAGTCAATACAGACACGGATCTGACCATTCTTCTTCCGGACTGGAACAACATTGGCAAGCCAAGTGGGATACTTCTCTTCACGAACAAAACCAGCTTCTATAAGTTTCTTAGTCTCAGCGATCACCTGTTGTTCAATCTCTAACCTCATCCGACGAGGTGACTGCTTAACAGGGACTGCATCAGGACTAATAGCTAACTTATGGACTGCTACTTCTGGATCTAGACCAGGCATCTCTGTGTAGTTCCAGGCAAAACAATCTTTAAACTCAGAAATGAGTGCCACATACTCTTGAGCCTTTGATTCGGATAGCAAAGCACTATGAAAGATAGGCCGAGGATCCGATTCAGTGCCCAGATTCACCTCACACAATTCGTCCATGGCAGAACTGGAGCCATCTTCAAATTCTTGTGGAGCTTCAAGGACCCTGTCCTCACTCTCCTCCGGGTCTTCATCATCGGCAACGGAAACGACCGGATAAGAATGAGAAACAACACGAATATTGGCGGAAGGGGACTGATTCTCTTGAGAATAGCCTATACCCTGCCCAGTTCGAGGAAAATCAGTTCGCCAAATTCGGGCCTGCTGTTGTTGGGCCTGTCTACCTGACCAAGTCGAAGGGACAATGCCTCGCTCAACAAAATTATCAACAGCAGGGAAAAAGTACCGGGGAACTGGCATGATCTCATCATCCACAGTGGATTCATCCACAGTGGATTCCACAGGACCCTGTATGTCAGTATTCTGTGGGACACCTACACTATGAAATAACGATGCATGCCAAGCAGATTGTGGTGGCACATAGAGAGTGTGCAGCTCTTGTACAGAGCGCCTATCTAAGGGTGGTGCACCACGAACGCTAGCGGAAGATGTAGGGGAAGACCGAGGAGGAGATTCCTCAATTCTCATCCCGTACATCTGGCGAGAAAGGGATTGTTAACTAGTAGTCTGACGTCCGACATCTCCGTCGTCGTCTGAATCACTATCAACAACCAGACCTCCCTGAGGTATCAAATTTCTATGAAATGTGGGATAGGAATTGTGATCAACATTAAAGGCAGGCAAAGGGACTGAATGACGAGGAATATCAATCATCTCATCATCAGAGTCAGACTCAACAGTCAAAGGGGAAGTGTACAAGTGTGAGGGAGGAGGGATTCGAGCATCAAAGTTCCTCGGAGGGCGAACTGACTCTTTACCTCGACCTCTACCACGCAATCCTCTACCTCTACCAGGGGGAACATCGCGCCTGAGTACAAATCGTAAAGATTCATCCAAGTCTTCAGTGGAAACATCTGCCTCAATCCCAACCTGTGATGGACCCTGTGCTAGTGGTTGTATAGGACCCTGTGCAAGTGACTGTATAGGACCCTGTACAATACTAGTGGGTATCACTGGTGACTGGGCAGGGGGAGGTCTACGAGCTTTTCGAGGCATGTAATGCTCGGCATCATCATAGATGGAGACTTCATGCACGGCAAAAGGTTGAATATCTCCAAGGATGGAAAACTCTACGTCATTCCTCATATACTTCATGCACTGGTGCAGTGTAGAGGGCACCATTCCATACTCATGTATCCAAGGCCTTCCTAAGAGAGCCTTGTATGAGGTATCTGCCTCAATAACATGAAACTTCGCCTCAGTCAAAAGATCTCCAAAACGTAAAGGCAAAGTGATGGAACCTAGAGCTCGCTGACCTTGATCATTAAAACCCTTCAGCATAATCTTATCTGAAGTTAGTTTCAAATGTCCAAGGGAGAGGCTCTCTAGGGTGGCATGATTAAGGATATTAACTGAAGCTCCTTGGTCAATGAGGACCCTGTTCAACTCATAACCATTTACTTCAGCGGTGACGTACAAGGGACGGTTGTGATCAGAAGTCCCTAAAAGAAGATCCTGGTCTGAAAAGGTAATGCATGGCATCTCTCTCAAATAACATGCATCCTTAACTGACTCAGTGGCAAAGAAGGCTTGATAAGACTCTGGTTCAAGCAAAGCTTTTACCAAAGTCTCTCTCAAGTCGGAAGACATCATAAGTGCATCGTACACACTAAGAAGAGAAGGAATCTTTCTCAAATGAGCCAACACATTGTAATCAACATCCAACTGAGGGCCTTTCCCCTTCTCCTTAGCAGGTGCTTGAGGAGGAGGGATAGGATCATCCTGCTGGGTAATGATGTTTCTATCTTTCTCTTTATTATTCTTAGCCATTTTAGGTGGTAGGACCTTACCTGAACGCAATTGTATCTCTCGTATTGAGTCAAACTCGATAGAGGACTCATTTGGTTCAGATATTATGGCTTGTGTTGGTTCAACAAAAAGTGACTGAGGAGTGTTCTCGGATTCATCTTCTAAATCCATGTAACAACCTCCTTCAGGAATAGCAAACACAGGCTCTTCCTCACACTCAAACTCTTCTCCAAAAGGAGGATCATCATCCTTGTTTTCAGAAATAAATAAAACAGAAGAAGAACGAGTGCTAAAAAAAGTAGAATCAGAAGAAGGAAGACACCAAAAATATCCAGAATCGTTTTCTTCCATTAATTCATCATCAGTTGAAGGGAGAACAAAATCCTTCATCGTAAGTGCTGGAAGAGATCCTGTCTTCCCCTCAGAAGTTACAACAAATTTTTCTCTTTCATACATCTTTCTAATACAAGTAGAAGTAGAAGAAATGTGCTCAGTAGGCACTACAACAGAAGAAGAAAAAGAAACTGGCAAAGCAACCGGGCTGGCAACTGTCGACTTGGCCTGTGGGGGCCTCCTCTCAACTGCCTCTGAACTCTGAACTGCCTGTCTGATCATACCCCTTGTCTTGCGAGAGAGTGCAAGCTGCCACTCCTCCCCAGAACTAAGAGGTGCTCTACTGTCACTGCTCTGAACACCACACTGACTGTCACACTGACTGGAGCTGGTAATCATCTGAACTATCTGGGCCACCTTTCCTTGAGGATGTACCAAGTCACTTTCCTGCAAGTGAATCTCACCATTTGCCATAAGACTCTCTACTTTGTCTTTGAATACATAGCAATCTTCAAGAACATGTCCAATATGGCGATGAAAAGGGCAATAAAGTGGATGATCTGTTTGTCCCTCTTCTCCTGGCTTCTTATTGAATGGGAATCTCAAAATATCTTTCTTAACAAGGAATTTAAAAATCTTTTTTATACTCTCCCTTTTAAAGGGATATTCCTTGTTAAGCTTCTCCTGTAGGAACTGCTGACTCTCTGGAGTCCTATAGGAAGGTCTAAGCTGCTGACTCTGTGGTCGTGGCTGAAACTGAACAGATGGCTGTACTGGTGGTGGTATTTGAGGTCGGGGCTGAAACTGAGGACGTGGTGGTGGTGGACGCTGCGGTACTGAACCAACCATGGGCCTCTTACCCTTATCATGAGCATCAGAAGTACTATGCACTTCTCCCTTCTTAGGAGGTGGTCCCCCAGAAAACTCCAAACGCTGAGGTCTACGGATGGGTTGACTCTCAGCCTTAGGAGGGACTACACTGGGTATGCTGTCCTACAGGCTGGTGACTTTGGTTAACAACTTTTGAAAGGTTCGGATGCTAAAACCTTTCAGGTACGGAGCGATAGGACCATCAATACTCTTCAATAGAATCTCAACTGCGTGCTGCTCTTGCAATTGAGGTTCACACTGAAGACTAAGGTTTCTCCACCTAACTATATAGTTAAGTAGAGACTCGTGAGGGCGCTGCCTGGTCACTACCAACTCACCAACAGTCACTCTATGCTCGGTACTAATGAATCTCTGCACAAATAACTGCTCCATCTCAGCAAAAGTGCGAACTGAATCATTAGGGAGATCGGCATACCACTCAAATGCCACTCCCCCTAGACTACTAACAAACAATCTCAGCATCAATGCATCATTTCCTCCAATGTTACAACATATGACCCGATATTGAGCCACATGTTGTTTTGGGTTTCTAAACCCATCAAAAACTCGAAAACGGGGAGGAACAAAACCAGCGGGGTAAGGCTCCCGCTCGTACTCTACCGGGTAGGGGCGACCTCTACTAACAGAATCTCCAGACTTTCTAGAAGCAATAGCCTGATCGACTCTCTGTGCAATCATGCAATCATGTCCTGAATCTGAACGGGTGACAGCTGAACCGACTGACTCTGAACTGGTGCACTCAACTGTACTGCTGGTGGGGACATCGGAACTGTCCTCTGGACTCTATCAACTCTAACAGGCTCTGGGGCTGGCGACTGTGGTACTGCTGGCTCGTCTCTGGATGCAGTAGGAGTAACTACATCCATGACATGGAGTGTAGCCCCCAATGCCGTCAACTGGGCGGTCATCGCCGCCATGGCTCTTGCCATCTCCGCCATCTGAGACTGCAACTGCAAAACCGTGACATCCGTGTCTACTGAACGGGGAGGTCCACCTTGTGCTGAGGTGGAAGGTACATTAGCCTCCCCTTGCTCCTCTAAATCATCGTACTGCTCATGCTGCTCATCTGACGTGCCTCGTCTCGTGACAACACAAACACGGTGAACGGGTATGTCTTCATCTGACTCCTCTGTAAGCAAGTCATCATCGGAGAGGGTCTGACAAAGGGCGTCTATGTACGGACCTATAGGAAAAGAAATCCTAAGGGGACTAGAAGAAGCAACTGGCTCCACTTGAGCCGGGGCACTACTATCAACATCTACTGCATCAACATCCATCTGAACTGGTACTGACACTGAAGGGACTGTGTCAACTCTACGAATCGTACCAACAGTCTGCTCTGTCTCAACAGGTTCATCCACCTGCCGACGTCTCCAAACCCATCTACTACGACGGGACCCGGTAGGAACACCTAACTGAGTGGAGGGGGCAACTACAACTGATCCAAGATGAGGTCGGACAGGCTCTAACTGTGGGCGACGTCCATGACGGCGAGGGCGTCATCCAACAGCAGGGGCACCTGCCTGAGGTCTATCAGTGGGGAACAACTCTAGTCTGCTGTCGTGGTGGCTGTCCTCTCTGCCACCGGGTAACTCTGTCTAACTGATTGTCGCTGTAACTGAGCGTGCACCTGAGAGATCTGGTGGAGTAACCTCTCCTCACTAACACGACCTCTACCGCGCGCTGAACGGATAATGCCTCGGATCCTCTGAGTGAGGGTCCGAGTGACAGTATCCCTGGGGACTCGAGCGCGAGGAAGAGTAGTGGGGACAGGAGGGGCTGCTGCAATGTGGGCAGCGTCCTCCTCATCACCACTATGCACTAGAGGGGAAAAGCGTCCTCCCTGGACTGCGTCGATCTCAGGGCAACTACAACATTAGGAACTGGGGTAACTACTCATCTACGTGGCTCCCGCTGTAAGGGAACCATCCTCTGCTGAATTGGCTCCTGCTGAGCCAAAGAATCCGCCATCCGCTGGACTGCTGCATCAGACGCTGCCAAGCGTAATCTCCTGTTCCTATTTCTCCTAGCCCTTCTCCCAAGACCGGAGGTGGAAGAAGACGCTACATCAGTACCCACAGACGGTACTGGAGGAACAGGGACTACTAACTGAGGGGGTGTCGGGGTCTCCTCGGCAATCTCGGGGTGAGAGAGTCGGGTGAACACAGAAACCCTACGGGTAGGAGGTGGAGGAAGCTCGGCCTGAGCCACCCTCTTCCTCGAAGAGGAAGGAGGAGGGGAGACTCGAGCACAAGTAGCCTCGACAGGAACGACAAGTAGAGGAACTGCTACTGGCTGCCGGCGCTGAGGGGCCGGGGCGACACGAACAACAGGAGCGACAGGCGCTGGCCGCCTGACCGCCGGACGAACAGGGTGAACAGGAAGTGGCCTAGGCACTGGCTGCCTAATCACCGGGCGCACTGGCTGCGCACGAACAGCAACTGGACGAACGGGTGCTCGGGCTGGCTGCCGAGCAACGGGTCGTCCGAAAGGTCGCATAGCTGCGCGTCCTCTCCTCTGAGGTGGAGAGAATGCGACAGCCTCGGAGGGGGTCGGCCCGCCAAGAGTGACGTACGCCGAATCGGTGAAGGATCCGAAAGTGATTCCCCCTACAGGTGGGCTCGTCAACAGGGACTCAGGGAGTGTCACCTGTGAGTCGGAGCCAAAGAAGAAAGTAACGGACGACCTGAATACGCCATTTCTACTGTCTACTACCACAAACAATAACAATTAGCGTAAACAAAAGCACCGGAAGGAACGAGAAAGAAAGGGACGGAATAGCCTATAAAGGCTGGAAGAGGAAGAACCTAACTAAAGAACACTAAACCCGGAGTGCACACAAGAGGAGATAATTTAACATCCGAAGATGGAGAGAGAAACCCGTCCCACCGTGGTCGCCAAAAATCTGTGGGTCTCCGAAAGGTTTCTGCTCGTGTGTTTCGAATGCAAAGGGTACGATCACACTATCCCGTAGGACAAAATGGTCGTAGGCCTTTACAATCGACACAAGCAGGCCGATGGAAGAGCAGATGGAGTTATAGATACGATTAGCCATGGAGGATAGCGGGTTTTCACCTACGCACCTCGATGGATAATAATATCTATAACCCGAAATTCACGAGATTTCCCTCATTCGATACATCAGCTCGAATGAGGTTTATTTAATTGTGGGGATCGGTTTCCTACGGGCGCAAGCCTCCGTAGTTAATTACATCTTAGACCTCGATCTAAGAAAACTCTCGATTAAGGACGTTAGATTATCTCCTCTAAAGTGGGTTTAGTGCAAGGGATTTCTAGGCTTTCCTAATCAAAGGGGAATGTCCCAACTTGGCTCGATCAGTCACACAAGGTTCAGTCAACATCCGGCCGGCTAGGAGAAGTGAAAACTAGAGAAAAGAAAGAGGGACAACGCACTCAGACATGCATGAGAGAAAGAGGGAGGTGGCGTCATCTGTGTGACGCGGGGTGCACGCGCGATGGGTAGGATTTATAGCTTCCGAAAGGATGGATAGCTTACCCACCAATAAGGTGTATAGTGGTTCACTCGTACCACTCACCTTTAGACCCTAAATCTATAAAAGATGTAGTATTGTACAAACAACGCTAACATCTACGACCTAAACTAATGCAATCTGGACTTATTCCTTGTCTGACAAAGGAAGCTAGCTAAAACCACCTAGTCGTATAAAATCCATGCTGTTTCTGTCCGGTCTTTATGAAGAAATGTGGGTAGTTAGACATTGAAATTTGGGATCGACAACTAGAGAAATTTCCTAAGAGATCCCACACTTATGAATGGTAAAATGCTTCTAAAACTAATGCAATTAAATCTTGATTTTAATTAGTTACTAATGCAATTATGCTAGTCAAAGTCTCCAAATCAGTGATGTATGAAATTTTTTAAAAAGGCTTATAGAAAATAGTTTTTGAATGACTAAACTTCCCCCGGTCCGGCACTTCATCCTCATAGGTCAGATTATCCGGACTCTACCCGCAGGCGGGGAAGTTTGTCTAGGAGGTGAGAGAATGCATGTATGCCACCCCGGACAATTCCGGCTATTCCCTAGAGTCGTTATGTTTCTATGTGAGTTAATCTTAAATTTTATTAAATAATTGCGAGTAGAAAAATTTTATCCCTAAGGAGCCTAGCGGTCATACACAAGCACATGCAAGAAAGAAACCTATAAAAAGCATGCTGGTTCTACTGCGCAATCAATGTAAGTAAATCACAGCACAGAAACAAAATCCCACGAAAAAGAATGTCCATGGCAAGTGCCATACAATATTACATCACAGAGTACAGTAAGTAAAGGTGGCCGGGGTTCCACCGACAACAACCCGGAAATGACGCAAATCTTAAAATAAGGCATTGTTTCTATTTCTTCAGTCTTCTTCTTCTCTTCCTTGATTCGTCTTTAGATCGTCTTCATCTCTTCGGGCTCCTCGTAGTGACTCTCCCAAAAGGATATCCAAATGAAAAAGGAAACCCCCTGTAGGGGTTTACTTTTCCCTTTGGATCTCCTCGTAGTGAGCGCTCTGAAAGGATATCCAAGTGAAAAAGGAAACCCCCGTGTAGGAGTTTACTTTTCCCTTTGAATTCCTATCTCTTTAAAAATACCTTATTTTAATGATTTTCACAAAATTTACTAACAAATACATTTCAATAGAAAGAAAATAAAATCTAGACTCTCCTGCAGGGGTTATCCTAAGCAGTTATATATAAAAAGCCATCCAAGCAGTTACATATATAAATCAAAATGCACACATCAATCACTGGGCCGTACTCTGATTATTGGGGGCTAAGCAGCTGAAGCAGATACCTAAAGCAGTTATATATTATTTATTAATTTTTTAGCCCCCTTTTAGCAGCATTATATGAGCACGGCCACCTGCAGGAAGACAGCATTAGTATAAAAGAGCGTGCCTAACCTATGGGTATTCTAACGTCACAACCACAGTGCAGAAAGAAAACTAAAAGAACATCACAGAAAAGCATCACAGAAAACCCACGGAAAAGGCTACCACAAGTACTAAGCAAACAGCACACGGATCACATGCAGAGCGTCACAATAAAGTACAGAAAAGAAAAGAACAACAGAACAATAACTTAACCTAAAGCTAATAGTCGTGTCCTAACAAACCGGTCTAAGTGTGTGTAGGTTGTGTGGATTTGGTAGATCCTATATAGGATGATTTAGTTAAAGTTGTATATATTTTTTTTTTTTTTTGTTGAAAGAGGCAAAGGAGAGATTTTGGTTAAAATTCAAGTATTAGTGTTTTAGGATTGATTTTTAGGGAGGTTTTATTTTTAATGTTTAATTAACTATCACCTTTGTTTCACACCGAGGCCGTGAGGTTTATTTCACCCTCCTTGGGGCTAACTTAATAGCCTCGTAGGCCTGGGTTACCCAGTGATAATTAACTTTGTTGGGTTATTGTAGTTTGTTGTTAAAAGGAAAGAAAAGGGTGTATTAGTCATTTATTAATCAAGTTTGTTGATTGATTTTAGAGGTTTTTCTAAAGTTTGATATTTAGAAGTGTATTATCCTAATGGATTTTAGATTAAGATTTCATCTCCTAATTAAATCTACATTTTTTTTTAAATTTTAGGATTGGTTAAGAGTTGATTATAAAATTAGTTAAATTGAATTTAGGTTTATAATTGGTGTAGGAGTAGATGTTAGGGTCTAGGTAGGAATCTGGACGGAGAGTGTTCTGAATCTAATATTAACAGTGATGTAATGGGGGGAGCGGGGTGATTAGATTCGGGGGTAGTATGCTAGGGAGTTTAGATTGTTGGACGTGAGTTGAATGATAGATGGAGAGGATCGGAAGAACAGGAATTCGAAGGAGTGCAAGTGTATGAAGCAAGGAAAATCTGCTAGAGCCTGTCCTTGACGGCCCGCTGAGGGCAAAGGTGAATCTCAAATGCAGGTAAAATCATGGACCATCGCGCTATCGTCCTGACAAAGTCGGGCCGGGGTTCATTCAGATACTGAAGGGTTGACTCGAGAAATCAAACTGTTCTTGTGTGAGGGCATATAGTGTCTAAGCTTCTGCACAGCAAAGATCAAAGCCAAACACTGCTTTTCCATTGCAGGATATTTAAGTCTGCAGGAATTAATCGTCTGCTTAAGGTAGTACAAGGCGTTCATTCTTTGCCTTCTCATTCTCTTGAGCTAAAAGTGCACCAAGAGACTCATCCAAGGCAGTAGTGTAAAGAATCAATGGTTTTACCAGGGATGGGTGCAGCTAAAACTGGGGGACTCATCAGGTAGCGCTTTATGCTCTCAAAGGCCTCCTGACAACTCATATCCCAATGGAAGCGGGCATCTTTCTTTGCTAGAGCAGCAAAGGGATGACATCTACCGGCAAGATTGGAGATAAATCTCCGCAATAAAGCGAGCTTACCCTGAAAAGACCTCAATTGGGTAAGACTCCTAGGCGGTTTCAAGTCCACTATGGCCTTAATCATGGAGGGATCAATTTCAATGCCACGGTAGCGAACAATAAAATCCAGAAACTTCCCCGCACTAACTCTAAATGCACACTTTAGGGGTTCATCTTCAAATCATGCTTTCTTAAGCGTTCAAAAACGATTCGTAGGTCTCGGAGGTGATCACTACGGACCTTGCTTTTGACCACTAAATCATCCACATAGCACTCAACCTGCTCATGAATCAACTCATCAAAAATGACTGTCATGGCACGCTGATAGGTGGCCCCGGCATTCTTGAGGCCAAAGGGCATCACCTTGTAACAAAACACACCTATAGGGGGTGCGGAAAGCAGTAAATTTCTCATCTTCAGGGGCCATCTTAATTTGATTGTAACCAGATGAACCATCCATGAAGGAGAAAATGCTATGGGACGAAGCAATATCAACCATGAGTTCAGGGATAGGGAGAGGAAAATCATCTTTAGGACATGCCTTATTCAAATCACGGAAGTCAATACAGACACGGATCTGACCATTCTTCTTCCGGACTGGAACAACATTGGCAAGCCAAGTGGGATACTTCTCTTCACGAACAAAACCAGCTTCTATAAGTTTCTTAGTCTCAGCGATCACCTGTTGTTCAATCTCTAACCTCATCCGACGAGGGTGACTGCTTAACAGGGACTGCATCAGGACTAATAGCTAACTTATGGACTGCTACTTCTGGATCTAGACCAGGCATCTCTGTGTAGTTCCAGGCAAAACAATCTTTAAACTCAGAAATGAGTGCCACATACTCTTGAGCCTTTGATTCGGATAGCAAAGCACTATGAAAGATAGGCCGAGGATCCGATTCAGTGCCCAGATTCACCTCACACAATTCGTCCATGGCAGAACTGGAGCCATCTTCAAATTCTTGTGGAGCTTCAAGGACCCTGTCCTCACTCTCCTCCGGGTCTTCATCATCGGCAACGGAAACGACCGGATAAGAATGAGAAACAACACGAATATTGGCGGAAGGGGACTGATTCTCTTGAGAATAGCCTATACCCTGCCCAGTTCGAGGAAAATCAGTTCGCCAAATTCGGGCCTGCTGTTGGGCCTGTCTACCTGACCAAGTCGAAGGGACAATGCCTCGCTCAACAAAATTATCAACAGCAGGGAAAAAGTACCGGGGAACTGGCATGATCTCATCATCCACAGTGGATTCATCCACAGTGGATTCCACAGGACCCTGTATGTCAGTATTCTGTGGGACACCTACACTATGAAATAACGATGCATGCCAAGCAGATTGTGGTGGCACATAGAGAGTGTGCAGCTCTTGTACAGAGCGCCTATCTAAGGGTGGTGCACCACGAACGCTAGCGGAAGATGTAGGGGAAGACCGAGGAGGAGATTCCTCAATTCTCATCCCGTACATCTGGCGAGAAAGGGATTGTTAACTAGTAGTCTGACGTCCGACATCTCCGTCGTCGTCTGAATCACTATCAACAACCAGACCTCCCTGAGGTATCAAATTTCTATGAAATGTGGGATAGGAATTGTGATCAACATTAAAGGCAGGCAAAGGGACTGAATGACGAGGAATATCAATCATCTCATCATCAGAGTCAGACTCAACAGTCAAAGGGGAAGTGTACAAGTGTGAGGGAGGAGGGATTCGAGCATCAAAGTTCCTCGGAGGGCGAACTGACTCTTTACCTCGACCTCTACCACGCAATCCTCTACCTCTACCAGGGGGAACATCGCGCCTGAGTACAAATCGTAAAGATTCATCCAAGTCTTCAGTGGAAACATCTGCCTCAATCCCAACCTGTGATGGACCCTGTGCTAGTGGTTGTATAGGACCCTGTGCAAGTGACTGTATAGGACCCTGTACAATACTAGTGGGTATCACTGGTGACTGGGCAGGGGGAGGTCTACGAGCTTTTCGAGGCATGTAATGCTCGGCATCATCATAGATGGAGACTTCATGCACGGCAAAAGGTTGAATATCTCCAAGGATGGAAAACTCTACGTCATTCCTCATATACTTCATGCACTGGTGCAGTGTAGAGGGCACCATTCCATACTCATGTATCCAAGGCCTTCCTAAGAGAGCCTTGTATGAGGTATCTGCCTCAATAACATGAAACTTCGCCTCAGTCAAAAGATCTCCAAAACGTAAAGGCAAAGTGATGGAACCTAGAGCTCGCTGACCTTGATCATTAAAACCCTTCAGCATAATCTTATCTGAAGTTAGTTTCAAATGTCCAAGGGAGAGGCTCTCTAGGGTGGCATGATTAAGGATATTAACTGAAGCTCCTTGGTCAATGAGGACCCTGTTCAACTCATAACCATTTACTTCAGCGGTGACGTACAAGGGACGGTTGTGATCAGAAGTCCCTAAAAGAAGATCCTGGTCTGAAAAGGTAATGCATGGCATCTCTCTCAAATAACATGCATCCTTAACTGACTCAGTGGCAAAGAAGGCTTGATAAGACTCTGGTTCAAGCAAAGCTTTTACCAAAGTCTCTCTCAAGTCGGAAGACATCATAAGTGCATCGTACACACTAAGAAGAGAAGGAATCTTTCTCAAATGAGCCAACACATTGTAATCAACATCCAACTGAGGGCCTTTCCCCTTCTCCTTAGCAGGTGCTTGAGGAGGAGGGATAGGATCATCCTGCTGGGTAATGATGTTTCTATCTTTCTCTTTATTATTCTTAGCCATTTTAGGTGGTAGGACCTTACCTGAACGCAATTGTATCTCTCGTATTGAGTCAAACTCGATAGAGGACTCATTTGGTTCAGATATTATGGCTTGTGTTGGTTCAACAAAAAAAGTGACTGAGGAGTGTTCTCGGATTCATCTTCTAAATCCATGTAACAACCTCCTTCAGGAATAGCAAACACAGGCTCTTCCTCACACTCAAACTCTTCTCCAAAAGGAGGATCATCATCCTTGTTTTCAGAAATAAATAAAACAGAAGAAGAACGAGTGCTAAAAAAAAGTAGAATCAGAAGAAGGAAGACACCAAAAATATCCAGAATCGTTTTCTTCCATTAATTCATCATCAGTTGAAGGGAGAACAAAATCCTTCATCGTAAGTGCTGGAAGAGATCCTGTCTTCCCCTCAGAAGTTACAACAAATTTTTCTCTCTTTCATACATCTTTCTAATACAAGTAGAAGTAGAGAAAATGTGCTCAGTAGGCACTACAACAGAAGAAGAAAAAGAAACTGGCAAAGCAACCGGGCTGGCAACTGTCGACTTGGCCTGTGGGGGCCTCCTCTCAACTGCCTCTGAACTCTGAACTGCCTGTCTGATCATACCCCTTGTCTTGCGAGAGAGTGCAAGCTGCCACTCCTCCCCAGAACTAAGAGGTGCTCTACTGTCACTGCTCTGAACACCACACTGACTGTCACACTGACTGGAGCTGGTAATCATCTGAACTATCTGGGCCACCTTTCCTTGAGGATGTACCAAGTCACTTTCCTGCAAGTGAATCTCACCATTTGCCATAAGACTCTCTACTTTGTCTTTGAATACATAGCAATCTTCAAGAACATGTCCAATATGGCGATGAAAAGGGTAATAAAGTGGATGATCTGTTTGTCCCTCTTCTCCTGGCTTCTTATTGAATGGGAATCTCAAAATATCTTTCTTAACAAGGAATTTAAAAATCTTTTTTATACTCTCCCTTTTAAAGGGATATTCCTTGTTAAGCTTCTCCTGTAGGAACTGCTGACTCTCTGGAGTCCTATAGGAGGGTCTAAGCTGCTGACTCTGTGGTCGTGGCTGAAAACTGAACAGATGGCTGTACTGGTGGTGGTATTTGAGGTCGGGGCTGAAACTGAGGACGTGGTGGTGGTGGTGGACGCTGCGGTACTGAACCAACCATGGGCCTCTTACCCTTATCATGAGCATCAGAAGTACTATGCACTTCTCCCTTCTTAGGAGGTGGTCCCCCAGAAAACTCCAAACGCTGAGGTCTACGGATGGGTTGACTCTCAGCCTTAGGAGGGACTACACTGGGTATGCTGTCCTACAGGCTGGTGACTTTGGTTAACAACTTTTGAAAGGTTCGGATGCTAAAACCTTTCAGGTACGGAGCGATAGGACCATCAATACTCTTCAATAGAATCTCAACTGCGTGCTGCTCTTGCAATTGAGGTTCACACTGAAGACTAAGGTTTCTCCACCTAACTATATAGTTAAGTAGAGACTCGTGAGGGCGCTGCCTGGTCACTACCAACTCACCAACAGTCACTCTATGCTCGGTACTAATGAATCTCTGCACAAATAACTGCTCCATCTCAGCAAAAGTGCGAACTGAATCATTAGGGAGATCGGCATACCACTCAAATGCCACTCCCCCTAGACTACTAACAAACAATCTCAGCATCAATGCATCATTTCCTCCAATGTTACAACATATGACCCGATATTGAGCCACATGTTGTTTTGGGTTTCTAAACCCATCAAAAACTCGAAAACGGGGAGGAACAAAACCAGCGGGGTAAGGCTCCCGCTCGTACTCTACCGGGTAGGGGCGACCTCTACTAACAGAATCTCCAGACTTTCTAGAAGCAATAGCCTGATCGACTCTCTGTGCAATCATGTCCTGAATCTGAACGGGTGACAGCTGAACCGACTGACTCTGAACTGGTGCACTCAACTGTACTGCTGGTGGGGACATCGGAACTGTCCTCTGGACTCTATCAACTCTAACAGGCTCTGGGGCTGGCGACTGTGGTACTGCTGGCTCGTCTCTGGATGCAGTAGGAGTAACTACATCCATGACATGGAGTGTAGCCCCCAATGCCGTCAACTGGGCGGTCATCGCCGCCATGGCTCTTGCCATCTCCGCCATCTGAGACTGCAACTGCAAAACCGTGACATCCGTGTCTACTGAACGGGGAGGTCCACCTTGTGCTGAGGTGGAAGGTACATTAGCCTCCCCTTGCTCCTCTAAATCATCGTACTGCTCATGCTGCTCATCTGACGTGCCTCGTCTCGTGACAACACAAACACGGTGAACGGGTATGTCTTCATCTGACTCCTCTGTAAGCAAGTCATCATCGGAGAGGGTCTGACAAAGGGCGTCTATGTACGGACCTATAGGAAAAGAAATCCTAAGGGGACTAGAAGAAGCAACTGGCTCCACTTGAGCCGGGGCACTACTATCAACATCTACTGCATCAACATCCATCTGAACTGGTACTGACACTGAAGGGACTGTGTCAACTCTACGAATCGTACCAACAGTCTGCTCTGTCTCAACAGGTTCATCCACCTGCCGACGTCTCCAAACCCATCTACTACGACGGGACCCGGTAGGAACACCTAACTGAGTGGAGGGGGCAACTACAACTGATCCAAGATGAGGTCGGACAGGCTCTAACTGTGGGCGACGTCCATGACGGCGAGGGCGTCATCCAACAGCAGGGGCACCTGCCTGAGGTCTATCAGTGGGAACAACTCTAGTCTGCTGTCGTGGTGGCTGTCCTCTCTGCCACCGGTAACTCTGTCTAACTGATTGTCGCTGTAACTGAGCGTGCACCTGAGAGATCTGGTGGAGTAACCTCTCCTCACTAACACGACCTCTACCGCGCGCTGAACGGATAATGCCTCGGATCCTCTGAGTGAGGGTCCGAGTGACAGTATCCCTGGGGACTCGAGCGCGAGGAAGAGTAGTGGGGACAGGAGGGGCTGCTGCAATGTGGGCAGCGTCCTCCTCATCACCACTATGCACTAGAGGGGAAAAGCGTCCTCCCTGGACTGCGTCGATCTCAGGGGCAACTACAACATTAGGAACTGGGGTAACTACTCATCTACGTGGCTCCCGCTGTAAGGGAACCATCCTCTGCTGAATTGGCTCCTGCTGAGCCAAAGAATCCGCCATCCGCTGGACTGCTGCATCAGACGCTGCCAAGCGTAATCTCCTGTTCCTATTTCTCCTAGCCCTTCTCCCAAGACCGGAGGTGGAAGAAGACGCTACATCAGTACCCACAGACGGTACTGGAGGAACAGGGACTACTAACTGAGGGGGTGTCGGGGTCTCCTCGGCAATCTCGGGGTGAGAGAGTCGGGTGAACACAGAAACCCTACGGGTAGGAGGTGGAGGAAGCTCGGCCTGAGCCACCCTCTTCCTCGAAGAGGAAGGAGGAGGGGAGACTCGAGCACAAGTAGCCTCGACAGGAACGACAAGTAGAGGAACTGCTACTGGCTGCCGGCGCTGAGGGGCCGGGGCGACACGAACAACAGGAGCGACAGGCGCTGGCCGCCTGACCGCCGGACGAACAGGGTGAACAGGAAGTGGCCTAGGCACTGGCTGCCTAATCACCGGGCGCACTGGCTGCGCACGAACAGCAACTGGACGAACGGGTGCTCGGGCTGGCTGCCGAGCAACGGGTCGTCCGAAAGGTCGCATAGCTGCGCGTCCTCTCCTCTGAGGTGGAGAGAATGCGACAGCCTCGGAGGGGGTCGGCCCGCCAAGAGTGACGTACGCCGAATCGGTGAAGGATCCGAAAGTGATTCCCCCTACAGGTGGGCTCGTCAACAGGGACTCAGGGAGTGTCACCTGTGAGTCGGAGCCAAAGAAGAAAGTAACGGACGAACCTGAATACGCCATTTCTACTGTCTACTACCACAAACAATAACAATTAGCGTAAACAAAAGCACCGGAAGGAACGAGAAAGAAAGGGACGGAATAGCCTATAAAGGCTGGAAGAGGAAGAACCTAACTAAAGAACACTAAACCCGGAGTGCACACAAGAGGAGATAATTTAACATCCGAAGATGGAGAGAGAAACCCGTCCCACCGTGGTCGCCAAAAATCTGTGGGTCTCCGAAAGGTTTCTGCTCGTGTGTTTCGAATGCAAAGGGTACGATCACACTATCCCGTAGGACAAAATGGTCGTAGGCCTTTACAATCGACACAAGCAGGCCGATGGAAGAGCAGATGGAGTTATAGATACGATTAGCCATGGAGGATAGCGGGTTTTCACCTACGCACCTCGATGGATAATAATATCTATAACCCGAAATTCACGAGATTTCCCTCATTCGATACATCAGCTCGAATGAGGTTTATTTAATTGTGGGGATCGGTTTCCTACGGGCGCAAGCCTCCGTAGTTAATTACATCTTAGACCTCGATCTAAGAAAACTCTCGATTAAGGACGTTAGATTATCTCCTCTAAAGTGGGTTTAGTGCAAGGGATTTCTAGGCTTTCCTAATCAAAGGGGAATGTCCCAACTTGGCTCGATCAGTCACACAAGGTTCAGTCAACATCCGGCCGGCTAGGAGAAGTGAAAACTAGAGAAAAGAAAGAGGGACAACGCACTCAGACATGCATGAGAGAAAGAGGGAGGTGGCGTCATCTGTGTGACGCGGATGGGTAGGATTTATAGCTTCCGAAAGGATGGATAGCTTACCCACCAATAAGGTGTATAGTGGTTCACTCGTACCACTCACCTTTAGACCCTAAATCTATAAAAGATGTAGTATTGTACAAACAACGCTAACATCTACGACCTAACTAATGCAATCTGGACTTATTCCTTGTCTGACAAAGGAAGCTAGCTAAAACCACCTAGTCGTATAAAATCCATGCTGTCCGGTCTTTATGAAGAAATGTGGGTAGTTAGACATTGAAATTTGGGATCGACAACTAGAGAAATTTCCTAAGAGATCCCACACTTATGAATGGTAAAATGCTTCTAAAACTAATGCAATTAAATCTTGATTTTAATTAGTTACTAATGCAATTATGCTAGTCAAAGTCTCCAAATCAGTGATGTATGAAATTTTTTAAAAAGGCTTATAGAAAATAGTTTTTGAATGACTAAACTTCCCCCGGTCCGGCACTTCATCCTCATAGGTCAGATTATCCGGACTCTACCCGCAGGCGGGGAAGTTTGTCTAGGAGGTGAGAGAATGCATGTATGCCACCCCGGACAATTCCGGCTATTCCCTAGAGTCGTTATGTTTCTATGTGAGTTAATCTTAAATTTTATTAAATAATTGCGAGTAGAAAAATTTTATCCCTAAGGAGCCTAGCGGTCATACACAAGCACATGCAAGAAAGAAACCTATAAAAAGCATGCTGGTTCTACTGCGCAATCAATGTAAGTAAATCACAGCACAGAAACAAAATCCCACGAAAAAGAATGTCCATGGCAAGTGCCATACAATATTACATCACAGAGTACAGTAAGTAAAGGTGGCCGGGTTCCACCGACAACAACCCGGAAATGACGCAAATCTTAAAATAAGGCATTGTTTCTATTTCTTCAGTCTTCTTCTTCTCTTCCTTGATTCGTCTTTAGATCGTCTTCATCTCTTCGGGCTCCTCGTAGTGACTCTCCCAAAAGGATATCCAAATGAAAAAGGAAACCCCCTGTAGGGGTTTACTTTTCCCTTTGGACTCCTCGTAGTGAGCGCTCTGAAAGGATATCCAAGTGAAAAAGGAAACCCCCTGTAGGAGTTTACTTTTCCCTTTGAATTCCTATCTCTTTAAAAATACCTTATTTTAATGATTTTCACAAAATTTACTAACAAATACATTTCAATAGAAAGAAAATAAAATCTAGACTCTCCTGCAGGGGTTATCCTAAGCAGTTATAATAAAAAGCCATCCAAGCAGTTACATATATAAATCAAAATGCACACATCAATCACTGGGCCGTACTCTGATTATTGGGGGCTAAGCAGCTGAAGCAGATACCTAAAGCAGTTATATATTATTTATTAATTTTTAGCCCCCTTTTAGCAGCATTATATGAGCACGGCCACCTGCAGGAAGACAGCATTAGTATAAAAGAGCGTGCCTAACCTATGGGTATTCTAACGTCACAACCACAGTGCAGAAAGAAAACTAAAAGAACATCACAGAAAAGCATCACAGAAAACCCACGGAAAAGGCTACCACAAGTACTAAGCAAACAGCACACGGATCACATGCAGAGCGTCACAATAAAGTACAGAAAAGAAAAGAACAACAGAACAATAACTTAACCTAAAGCTAATAGTCGTGTCCTAACAAACCGGTCTAAGTGTGTGTAGGTTGTGTGGATTTGGTAGATCCCTATATAGGATGATTTAGTTAAAGTTGTATATATTTTTTTTTTTTTTTGTTGAAAGAGGCAAAGGAGAGATTTTGGTTAAAATTCAAGTATTAGTGTTTTAGGATTGATTTTTAGGGAGGTTTTATTTTTAATGTTTAATTAACTATCACCTTTGTTTCACACCGAGGCCGTGAGGTTTATTTCACCCTCCTTGGGGCTAACTTAATAGCCTCGTAGGCCTGGGTTACCCAGTGATAATTAACTTTGTTGGGTTATTGTAGTTTGTTGTTAAAAGGAAAGAAAAGGGTGTATTAGTCATTTATTAATCAAGTTTGTTGATTGATTTTAGAGGTTTTTCTAAAGTTTGATATTTAGAAGTGTATTATCCTAATGGATTTTAGATTAAGATTTCATCTCCTAATTAAATCTACATTTTTTTTTAAATTTTAGGATTGGTTAAGAGTTGATTATAAAATTAGTTAAATTGAATTTAGGTTTATAATTTAGACTTAGAATTCAATAATTATGAATGTTAATGTTAACTTGATTAAGAATTAAATATTTTAATAGATTTTAAGAATTAGATTAAAATTAGTTGGTTGATTATTAGTGAATTAAAAGAAAGCCAAACCTAGGAAAACGTGTCACTAAGTTTAAGTTTTAATGTCTCTACCCTATAGGGAGCATGCATCCTAAGTCTATATTTTCTAAGACTCGGTCCTTAATTTTTGTCCTTAAGTGTCGCTAATGTTGTAGGGCTAAAAAACAGTGTTTTCTAATTCCTAAGACTTTTATACGGATGTCATAGGGTTTAAGGGATCTAATAAAGTAAAACAAGAGCAACCCTAGATATAATTGAAGTTTCTACAAGGCCCTAAGGGTGGGAGTCGCACAATCAATCTAGGCCCCTAAAGGTTTTCTAAGTTTTAGAAAACTTACAGCACCGGGGGCTACGACCCGGTGGTTCCGCCCGTAGCGTCCCTACTAGATGAGTAGGGACGACTAATGCTTGGATCCGTTTGTCCTAGCTCCAGTTCCAAATGCTCCTTGTCCTTTGCTTTCCAAAAGATACCTCGCAAGACAAAGAAAGAGAGGTATTAGAGCAGTTCTATAAATAAACAACAGTGTAAGGAAATGAAAAAAATGCAATAGAAACTGGAACGTACCTTTTATTATTTGTCGAGCCATATATCTTTTGGGTTCTCCTCAGTTTGTAGGTGTGCGGTGCCAAAACACAGAAGAAGTAGTGAAGAAGCTAACAAACTAAGCAAAAGACAACTAAATGCGACGAATAGAAAAAGAACGAAAATCGAATACGAAAAGGGGTGTAGGCATTGTTGTTATTGGATACACTTCGTAGAAGCCAAGTGCATCCTATAACAGCAACAATGCCCTTTGTTGTTCCCACTCCAAACGAGGCACTTGATACGAACCTAACTCTACTAACCAACACATTCTAAACAAATCTTATAACGACTAAGAGGATATGAATTCTCAATTCTAAATCCAAAATAAGAGTCTCTTTTGTTTTGTATTTTCTCCCCAAAATTCTATGTTTCTTCTTCATTTAGAAACTAGCACTAAAGGGATTTAACTCAAGCAAGTAAGAGCTATCTTACTCCCAAAAGGCACTTAGAGATCTCTAACATAAAGCTCCCTAATGTTTAAATCTCCAAAAACTCATCCTTTGGAAAGGACTACTAAACGAATCCAACCCAAATGAGAAAGCCCCACTCACTTCCAAAAGACCCTACTGAATAAGTCTATTCACAAAATTATACATTCCAAAATAGCTCACAAGAACTCCTAAATGGACTACTACACAAAACTTCCCAAAAGTTATCTACCCAAAAATCACTTTTCTTTTCATTTTGTCTTAACACAAAAACTCCACAAGATCTCTACAAAGTCTTCTACCAAAATTTCACTTTGACATAAAATTCTACCCAACAACTCATAATCAAGTGCCTCCTTTCATTTGGAGTGGGGTAGTTTGAGAAAATTCCTCAATGAAAAGGGATTATGAAGCCCTCCATCAAGAAATCTTCACAAAACACATCACAAAATTTCTTATCATAAAATAATTCGTGAAATTCGTCATAAGACTTTATAATGTGAGAGACAAACAAATTTAGAGCCAATGGTAAATCAAGGAACCTTTCAAAAAAAAAAAAAAAAAAAACTTCTTAAAGATCTCTAATCATAAAAAAACTCGTGAGACTTTCCAAAACAATCCAGAAATTCATTTTTTTTTAAAGGAACAAATCAAAATTTCTCGTTCCCAAACATGTCATAAAAGAAATACTTTAAATCATCATATACGATCTTTTACTAGCAAAAGTTATACATGTTTGAGAAAAGATGCTCTTGAATGTTGCAAAATGTAATTGTAAGACACATGCTAAGACACCTTACACGATTCTATTAAAGCTCTTATAATTCAATCACATGCTACACATAAACCTCTTTCATAAGGGACATCGATACATACAACTAAGCTTTGCAAAAAAAAAAACTTCAAGTAATTCAAGATACTTGGATAATGCTCCCCATGTAAAGTCTATGGACTTCCACATGTATTTATACTTTCACTTACAGGAACTCAATGCAACTTGCTTTCTTCCCCTTTTTTTACTTAAAGCCCCAAGAAAAAGCATCCCAACTACTAGTCTTTTAAATGCCAAAACTTTGCCAAATATAAAACTTTTGCACATAAGCCACTTTCCAACAAGAAGCCACTTTTAAGATTTCCATAACATGACATGATTTCCAACAGTAGATACGCTTTTGAAAAACTTTCCAACAACCCTACATAACCAAAATGGGATGATATGTCCTTTCAATTTTTAAATATTATGCACTGAAGAAATAAGACCAAACACAAAATATCATTACCATAGAAGATATAGAGATACTCAAGAGCAGCCTTGAGCAACATATAGCTAAAATTTAAACCATCATCATCATCTACTGGACAACTTCAACCATGAAACAATCCTCCTCTTTAAAAAAAAAAATTCTTACATGCCCCTTTTTTATCAAGATAATCAAAAGGTGAGAGACATAGCCATGCAAATATGATCTGTATTGAAGCATGAACATATAAAGACTTCCTTATCTCAATCAAAATCCATTTAATATAAAAGAAATTTTTTTTTTTTAAGAAATAGATCGACACCATGCTTAGCAACTGGACAAATAGAAGATGATAAATTTGGCAAGGAATGTTAGAGTAAAGAGCCTTTCAAGTAATAGAAGATAACTAATAAACCTCCAATTAACGTCAGAAACGATTAAAGCAAAGCAACATCATTTTAACAATCAAGTATCATAACAAAGCTAAGTAACAAGAGATGGTGGTGAAGGCATCATCAAACTTGCTACAACAAAAAAAATTAGAGTTACTCCCACAAGTTAAAAAAGACTATTCAAAATCTTTTATCACAAAGCTTCAAGAGCAAATGAAACCTCACTGAAGTATTTCATCATACACGTGGTATGCTAACTTTACAAGATTAAATAAAATAAATTAGCATAGGAATCATAACCAATACACATGCTTGATTAGAGTCATCCAAATGATTTACACAAAATCTCTCAGGATTTACAAAATAAACACCTCAAAGATATTCCACAATCTTGGTACCAACAATAATGACAAGGGTCTTCTCAAATCTCATAACAAAGTGTCTCGAAGTGTAAGCTCATTTATGTATAAAACATAGACTCATTAGAGATATGGAAGGGATGAGATGTAACTATACTTGTTCAATATCTTTGCTTGGTTAAAGTGTATGATACTTCTTAATGGGCACTACTACAAGCACATCGCATGCATTTGGTAAGGGATGCCATGACATCTTTTAGCCTATACAACTGCAAGTTTCACAATGCAAACCTCTGATGAACATAACAACCTGCAGATTTCGCATACAAGGAACTCAATCCCAAACAACAGTGACGTTACTATGAAACCCATTCTTGCTTACAAGATCAATTAACTTGACTTTCCATATGCAGATCCATAGAAATGAAAATTAATTCATTCACAAAGCCACAATTCGCTAACTACAACAAGAAAGAAGGAGTTTTCTTTTTAACACCTCATTTAATAGGCTACTCATTCAACTCCTACCAAAATGCTACAACTCTCCTTCAACAGCATTTCATCAAACATTTGAATTCACAATAAGCACAAAGATTCATAAAAAAAAAAAGAAGAAAGAATACAACGATCTACCTACAAGCCACCACTCAATCATAAGTAAATAAGATCTATCATGAGGAGCCTCATAGCCTCCAAAAACTTTAGATAAACTTAGGTATAAAAAAAGTTCTCAAATTTCTGAAATCCTATTATGCATGAAGGAAGTAAAAGAACAAGAGGAAGAAAAGAGAAGAAAAGGAGGAGAAAACAAATGGAAGAAGAAGAGGAAGTAGAATGAGAAGAAATAGGGAAGAGGAGAAGAAGGAAGGAACACTCACCTTGCAAAGAGAAGAAAATCCGGGCAGATTTAGGCGTCGGGTTCGGAGAGGGAAGTCAAGATCCGTCCAGGCGTGCGGCGACAGGAACTCGTCGGGTTTGAGAATCGGAGATGGCGTCGGGCTTGCGTTTCACGAACAGGGAGAAGGGAGCTGGCTGGGGTCGGACGGGAGCTGAGGGAGTCGGTCCAGGCGCTGGATTCGGCAGAGCTGCCGTCGGGCGGGAATCTGTCTGCCTGATCTGGAGTTCGCGGCCTCAGAGGAACGGGCGGCTGGAGACGGGGTGTCCGACCTAGTTGGGGTCGCTGGGTTCGGGATCGGTCCAAGGGGAGGCGTCGGGTTCCGTCGCCTGGCTCACGCGAGAGAGGGAGAGGGATCTCTGAGAGCAAGAGCCAAAACCGAGCGATTTTGAGGGAGAGGGAGGGAGTTCAGAGATGAGAGATTCAGAGCGAGAGCCTCAATGCCCTGTCGAATGTCTTCGTCCTGAGTAAATCCACCCCATCGTCGAAAGAGGAAGCCCGCCAAGCCTCGTCTTCGTGTTCCATCTTCCGAAAATTCCCCAAAACAGCTTTGCTCGTCGCTCGACGTCTGCTCCAGCCGCAGGAAATCAACTGAGACGCGAGATTTCGGCCGAATCGCAGATTTCCCTCGATCGTGGCCGTCGATGCGATTACTAGATTTAGGGAATTAATTCAAAACGTATAGAAAGTCAAAAGGGTAGTTAATAGGCTCAAATTGAGCTGAATCAAATTAGATTCGGCTAAGATCGGGTTGAACTCGGGTCCGAATTTAGCTCGATTCGAGTCGATTTGGGCTCGAGCCGGCTCAATAAAATTGGTTAAATAAAATCGGGTCCAAAATAATGATCAATTCAAATTAAATCAGGTACGACGCGACAAAATCAAACTGATCGAATCTAATTGAACTCATTTGAGTCTGATCCGGCTCGAGTCGGGTCGATTCGGGCTTCAATTGGGCTCGACGGGGTTCGATTAAATCGGTCGAAAGTGCTCGAACACGCTCGGGCCAAAAACGAGGTCAACAGCAGACTAAGAAATTCAAAGCACAAATAGATAATTGAAATGATAGAGAAACACCAAAATTTTTACGTGAAAAATCCTGAAAAGAGAAAAACTACGGAGCTTTGTCCAGTTGAAATGATTCCAATAATATTTGAACATGATACAAAAGTTAGCTCGTCTTCCAACTCAAAGACAGTGAAAATATAATGTATGTTAAAATGGACCAAACTTCAGATGGGTATTCCTGATCTTGATTGAATGATAGATACTAAAAGTTTGGTAGCAACAGTCAGAATAATATTCAGCAAAAATCCGATGTTGGTTGGGGATCTGGCGATAATCAATAGACAGATGGAAGTTCAGAGAAATTCAGGAGAAGATCTGATGGTGGCCAACAAATTGGCTGAAATTCAATGATAGTTGAAAGTTGGAAGGAGATTCGGCGGTAGCCAATGAACTGGAGGAAGTCTGGTAACTGTCGGTGGTCGGGAAGATATCTGATGACTGCCAATGGAAAGAGAGCTCCATAGCTTTCTCTTATCTTCCCTCCTCATTATGTGAAGAATGTGAAGAATGAGGGTCTATTTATAATTTTTTGTAAATCACATGACTAATAAATATATAGAAGATCAAGGATAAGTTTGGAGTGTTTCATTGGACGGCTGGTATTAGCTCCCATGATCATATAGCATTTATATACTATAATGATGTTGGAATTAAGTGATCTTGGGCTTGTTGGACTCGCCTCATCGAGCCGCTCGATTAAACTATAAGCATGTCACATTTAGATATCATTTGATCTTCCAATTAATGTTCTGAACCTTTCAAGTAGGTTTTGGTCCTTCGATTTGGACACATTTGGATTCGAATTAAACCCGAATTTAGTGTCATCGGGTTTGTCTCATTGAGATGATTAATTTGACAGTAAGTTTGCTAAAATCAGAGTTTGGATCATCCTTAATTTAATTTTTGAAGCTTACTACTCATATTTTTGCATCGAGATTCATGCCCAATCAAGGCGATTTTTTGTGACATACCGAGAGTCATCAAGATGTGGAAACATTCTGGTGAGGAATCAAAATTCTTTGCCAATACTCTGTACAAATTTTTAAGATCAAAGTTGAATTTTGCCTTAAAAAATTTGTTTCTGTTTTTACAAAAATCTGAAGTTTCTTAAGAACTTGTCTTCCTCAGCATAAAAAAAAAAAAAAAAAAAAAGATTCTTAATTTAAAAAAGTTACTCACTTATTTATTAAGATTGGCGATAGAGGACATATAACCAGCTATTAAATCTCATGGCATAAGATATTATTCATACCCGAAAATAATTGCGAAACATACATAAAAAACTGGACATAAGATTCTATGCACCCAAAAAAACAAAAAACAAAAGATTAATGTCTCAATATATGAAATATGAGTTCTATCATTAGAAAATAAATGTCAGCACATAAATCCCATGGCATTACAATTGGAGATATTTGACTTTATATGTCTCATAAAAATCAAAATTAGAGAAATATTTCATTTCTTTGAAGAACATGACTAGGTTTTTACTTCGAATCAAAATACCCGAAAATATATATATATATATATATATATATATATATATATATATCGTACATGAGCAGCGCACGCTCGCACGTCGAGACCACGCCTAATGTAGCATCCCCCCATCAAAATTCTGTTTAAATTTTGTTTTAATTTGACTTGACTTGAAAGATCAAATTAGCTCAATTTTGTGTCAATTTATATTTCTACTCCAAACCTAAAAGTGACTTCGTGCCGATTTCTTATTGTCTAACCAGGTCTTTGTTTGAGACGACTTTTTTACTACTTGTTAAAGTAACTTTTTATAATAAAATTTTTAATTTTTGTATTAAAAGACAACTTTAAGTAGCAGTAAAATAGTCGTCCCAAACGAAACTTAGATCAAGTATAGTTCAAGTCAACTAGAAATAACTAGTAATGAATATTTATATATAATATAAAGCTATTTCAAATGAAGCTTAATTTTGTTTAATATTTGCAAAAATATTGTAAAGTTGTTCCAAATGAAGCTTAGGTTTCGTTTGGGAATCTTTATTTGGAACGGCTTTCTTACTACTTCTTAAAGTAAATATTCTTTAATTCAAATATTTTTTAAACTAAAATTTTTTGTGTCAAAATTTGTTTTAAAAAGCAATAGAAAAGTTGTCTTAAAAAAAGCCTTAATTATGTACATAAATCTTAAATAATATATAATATTTGTAAAACTGCTATAGAAAAGAAGTAACCTTTTACCGCAACTAAAAAAAATTATGATTACCTTTTGAATAAAAAAAGAAATTAAAAAGTTATCCCAATAGAAGCTTTAATTTAAAACCAATTTTCAATGATGCAATCCTCTTAATAAATTGACAACATCACCAAACAATCAAATTACTACACAATCAAAAATTAAAAAGAAAAAAGGAAAAAATAATAATAAAGAAAATATTTCTCATCCGCATAAGATTTAACCCTATAATGGATCTAAAATTTATTTGAAGTGCTTCTCAGTTCATCATCAGAGATCATCTCCTGCTGGCGGCATTCACGGCTGCAGAATGCTATCTCACCTCTGCAAAAAATAGAGTAAATTAATTAAAACATATTGCAATAATAATATAAGAAGTATATGATATATGTGGGTGTTTTTTTTTTTAATTAAGAATATTTGGTATTATTTTTTGGCCGCAAAGGACTCTTTATAAGTATAATACCAATGTTAGGAAATTAAATTACAATAATTTAAATTATTCATTATTATTATTATACTTATATAATGTATTACAAATATAAATAATAATTAAATTATTTTCATGTTCTTTTCAACTACAACAACATCAAGCCTTTATCCTATTACGTGAGGTTAAGAGAAAAGAAAAAAAAAAAGTTAAGAGTTCAATTATCATTTAAATATAATAAAAATATTATTTCTAATATTTTTTAATCACATCTTTTTAAGTATATCTATGCCTCTCTTAATATAGGCAAAATCTAATATATCTACTTAACCGAATCATCAGAAGACCGATGTTTTATGTGACTAGACCATCTAAGATGATTCTCTCTAATCTTATTTGTCACTAGAGCTACTCCAATCTTTTCACATATATGCTAGTTTTGAATTCTATCTCTAAGAGTAAAGCCACTTATCCACCTGAACATCATCATCTCTACAAAACTTAACTTAATTGTATGTTTCTCTTTTAAAGGTCAACATTATGCGTCATAAAAATATTACAGGACTCTTCACCATCTTATATAGAATTTTCCCTTAAATTTAAAGGATACTTTTCAATCACACAATAGGTCTGACACATTTCTTTACTTCAATCATTCAACTTGAATTCTACTAATAGTACCCCCATATATTTCACGATCACTTTGGACAATAGCTCTGAGTTATTTAAAACGTGTACCCTTATTAATGACTTGATCGTCTAAATTCACAATTCTCATATTAGATCTATCAAAACTAAAATTATACTCCATACATTCGATTTTAGATATACTCAAATGAAAATCTTTAGACTCTAAAATTGACATCCATAATTCAAGTTTAGTCTTATCAACAAGAATAATATCATCAACAAAAAGCATACATCAGCTTCAAATGTCTAGTAAGAATGATCATGACCGAGCAAAACGTTATAGGCTTAAAGCTGATCCTCGTTATAATCCAACTGAAAGGGAAAAATACTTGGTCCAACCTCCTTACGTTCTTTCCCAAAAAAAAAAAAAAAAAAAAATACCTTTAATTATAATTTTTTTTCTCTGTTTAAATAAGAAATGGTAAAAAAAATCTTGAGTGCCCTTTGCTAAACTGTAAAAACAACTTCATATCTTAAGAGACTAAACAAATTAATGAAGAATGAACTAAATAATTAAAAGTTAATGGAGAAGTATGCGGACACTTTGATCATGGTTCAGTTTGGATTAATGGTTCCTAAAAAAAAAAGAGATTTTAACTTACCTGTACATGAAAATGTCTTCGCACACAAGCGTCTTCTTGCAAGCATGGCAAAAACTTAAGAAATCAGCAGAAGGGTAATCTGAGCTCTTGTCAGAGAATTCTCTGTTCTCCTTCTTCCACATAGCAAAGCCATTATCAGAGTTCTCCATAATACAGTTATCAAAGATATGAGTTTTCTTTGGATTCGGACCGTGAGAGATCACACAGGTATATTCCTCCAAAAGCTCAATTTCCCTCGTCAAAAATTCTGGAGAAGGTGGAAGACCTTCGATGCTCAGATCAGGAGGAGAGAGCAGAGCAAGTTGTGAATCTTTGTTCTTGATGCCATATTCTATAGGAGAGTAAGGAGACTCAACTGACCCAGTTGAAGAATTGGAGCTGGATTCTACTTGATGGATTTGAATCTTTAGTTGTGAACCAAATACAATCATTCTACTACTGGAATTCAGGGATCTGTAATCGGACTTGCAATTTATAAGAACATCAATTATGCCAAGGCCTATGCCTCTTGAGTCTTTATTGCTCCAATGGGGCTTTCTACAGTTTTTCTCGGAAAAGAAAGGATGGTTTGCTACAGAGAAGGGTTTGATCTCAAGAATGGAGGTTGGGCTCCTAATAACCTCAGAAGAGAAGCTCCGGATGAGCTTCAAAGCAGTAAAAATAGTAGTTTTTGGATTATCAGACATCAGGTTATGGCTATTTCCAACTTCAAAATATCCTTTTTTAAGCTCTCCCAGTTATAAAGATTTAATAGCCGCTGCAAACAAGAAGAGAAACAGAGAACAAGGTAAGTTCATCAGGAGAAATAGAGAAGTTCTGATAAATAAAATTGAAAGGCGAGACCAGTAAAATACAATAAATCCCCTAGAAAAGTTCGAATCCAATTTCTACAGGTTGCAGGATTATAAAACTACGAGCACCAACCAAATTCTCTGTTCTCAAAAAAAAAATGAATCAAATTTCCCAAACTAAAAAGAAAATGGAGGAACAAAAATTGAAGACATGAAAGTCCAAATCGTTAATGGTGTATTTGCAAACAGAAAAGACCAGAAAAATCGATCTTTTGGTCTTACTTATCTGTTTTCTTGAAGAACTGAAATGGTAAAGAGCTTTCTCTTTCCACTCAATCACACAATGGACTAAAAAGGAGGAAGGAGATGGTGCATGGCAGGAGGAGGCAGTGTTATTTAAAGAGGGAGTGCTTGGGTTTCGCCATTTCGTTTAGAGAGAGATAAGGTATAGTGGGGCGTTGTGTTTGTTCGTTTCTTCAGAAACCGCCATGGTTTCTGATACATGAGCCAATTAGAAAGGGCGGTTTTACAACAGAGAAGAGGAAGAGTAGAGGATTGAGGAGTTGACAATTATTACGTCCTCCGACCGGATGCAGAGGAACCTCTCGTCGGTGATCAAATCCTGTCAAAAAATGAATTGTACCGAGCAAATACCTAGCAATAACGAGGAATACCATCATTTAAAGACCCAATACCGAGTTATACCAAGCTAAATCGAGAAATACCGAGTTATACAAAAGTTGTACCGAGTATTTCCTAGAAAACTCGGTATTTCTCGGTACAGCTCGGTATAACTCGGTATTTGGTCTTCAAAGAGTGGTATTTCTCGTTAATATCAAATAATACCTAGTTGTACCAAGCAAATACCGAGTTTTTTTGCGGGATTTTGCCTCCAACCGGACGTTCCTCTACGTCCTTACACCGGACGCAATAAAAGTTCGCTTCGCTGGCTTAGCTATTTTTTTGATATAATTTCATCAAAATTATATATAATTTTAAATAAATATTTTTTTTTTTTAAGAATAAAGGCCTGAATTCATACATGATACATTTACCCATATTGTCATTAAATTATTTTTCATAAAAGGCTGACAATAGTTGTAATGATTTTATTATGAATTTTAATTTTTATGAGAAAAATATATAAAGATACTTCTATAAATTCCTAAAATTTAAAAATAATATGTATTAAATTATTATTTTTATATTTCTTTATATCTCTTTTCTTCTATATAATTGAAATAAATTCAAAAAATATGGCTTGGGGTAGAGCTCAAACAAAGAATTAATTATTCTGTGCGGACACCAGACGTCGTCCTCCTCGTCACCTTATTGCTATATGCCGCGGCTGTGTATCTGCTATGTATCGGGTAATGTGGCACTTTATGGATTATGCACCATATTCGTAGACGCCAACTAGGCCATGAACTCCATCGATCGAAAATCAATCACTAGATTATGCACCTTTCTTGGTACCAACTTGATTTTCTTGAGTTTTAAAAAGCAAGTAACAGTTGCCAAATCCTCCACAGACGTCAAATATCGTGCCTTGCCCTCTGCCACTTTAGACATCATCTGGCTTCACATATTGCTCACTGAATTTCAAGAGGCTTAAACCAAGCAACCAACATCTTCTGTGATAACACCTCAACAATGACACTCGCCAATAATCTGATGTTCAACGTCAAGACCAAGCACATTGAGATCGACTATAAGTTCATTAATAAACACATAAAGAACAATGCAATTGTCGCTCTGCATATCAACTCACTTGATCAAAAGGCGGACATATTGACCAAACCATTATCAGTTACTCGTTTTCACCACAATAAATTCACAATCCATTCCCTCTACCAATGGTTGCCCAGTCAACACTCTCTAATAATCTTCTCCTATCCTCTACACTATTTATTATCATGTAATAGAAACAATAAAATTAATAAAGTTATGAATTTCTAAAACAATATGCTTGTCTGTTTTCTGCTTTACTTCTCTAGTTTTGTTCAATCTATCTCTATTCAAATTGACCAACTTAAAGATCAGTTCAGCTAAAAACAACTTAATTAAGAACTCTCATAAAAATATAAATCACATCATATTTATAGCACCCAAATCAACCAAATTGAAAGTTCATAAGACAATGAATTAATCAATTAATTGTGAATTAACCTAATCAATAAAGGAATTTCAATCTCTTCCAATTTATAAGACAAATCAAAACATCAAAAATACCTCTTAATTTAACTAAAAAAACACCACTTATCGAAGTTCATCACATTGTCATTATGAGCATGCATCACATCAATAATGCCTGAAGAATAACACACAATTATTATAGTGCATTACATTGTAGAAAATCCAAACATCATAAGTTACTTCTCTTTCAACGCTGCCATTTCACAATCCCATCATATCTTATATTTTTCTGTATGAGATGCGTTGCTCCAACATAAAAATGTTAGGGTATTTTACAAGGCAGTAACAATTTTTTTGGGGATTGATACGTCATGCAAAAATTATCTTGATCGGGCATGAATCTCAAGGCAAAAAGCTAGCCGGAAACTTCAAAATATAAATCTGGGATCATCTGAACTCCGATTTTAGGAAACTTACGATCAAACTGAGCGTCTCAGAAATACAAACCCAATGACACCAAATTCAACCCAATCCGAGCCCAAATGGGTCCAAATCAAGGACCCTAAGCGTCGTTGGAAGGTTCAAACTACAATTTGAGTTACCAAACGGTCTCCAATTTTAACGACCTTATACTCGAATCGAGCAGATCGACGAGACGAATCCAACGAGTCCAAGATCGCTAAATTCCGACATAACTATTGCCTCCAAATGTCTAGCGAACGGTGCACAATCGAAGGGTTCAATATCGGCCTTCCATTCAAACCACTCCCTATTCCCCCCTGATCTCACACCTATTTACAAGCCATGCCACTCCAGAAAAACTATAAATAGAGCTATCATTCTTCACAAGAGCGGGGGGGGGGGGGGGGGGGGGGGGGGGGGAGGAAGAGAGAGAAGAAGAAGAAAAGATCGCCGGAGCGCTTCCCGCCACCTGAATACGCCGGAACTCTGCCGGATATTCGGGAGAACGCGAGAATTCTTCCCAACTTCCATGGGATGCGGAAATTCTTCTCAATTAACAACATATATCCCTCCTGACGCCGAAACTCCGCCCAAGTGAAGCCGGAGTTCTCCTCTTCCACCAACAGACGTCGGACTTCTACCCGACGTCGGACCTTCACTGTTCGCCAAGTTTTTACCCGAAGCCGGACTTCTACCGATTATCGGACTTCGCTGGACATCTACGCGAAGATGGATTTCTTTCCATTGTTGGACTTCTACCTAACGCTGTTCTTCTGATCTTCGTCGTCAAACTACAGTCTTCCCGACCTCCGTCGCCCGCCGACTATGGTCCTCCTGACTTATGTCACCCACCGAATACAGTTCTTTCGACCTCCGTCGCCCGCCGACTACGGTCCTCCTGACTTATGTCGCCCGCCAACTACAGTCTTTCCAACCTCTGTCGCCCACCGACTACGGTCCTCCTGACTTATGTCGCCCGCCGACTATAGCCCTTCCGACCTCCGTCTCCAGCCGACTACGGTCCTTCTGAGTTACGTTGCCCACCGACTATAGTCTTTCCGACCTCCGTCGCCCGTCGACTACAGTCCTCCTGACTTATGTCAACCACCGACTACAATCTTTCCGACATCTGTCGCCCGTCGACTACGGTCTTCCTGACTTAAGTCGCACGCCGACTACAGTCCTTCTGACCTCCGTCGCTAGCCGACTATGGTCCTCCTGACTTACGTCGCCCACCGACTACAAGCCCTCCAACCTCCGTCGCCCGCCGACTACGGTCCTCCCGACTAAACGAACATGTCAATAGTGATTCTTTGTATTCATATCATGTAATGTACTCTATAAAATGTACATCAAGCTAATGCCTTCTCCCAAGGAAGGGCCTCATTTGTAATCAACTGCAATACTAGTTGATTCATTCAAACTGGGCTAGGCCCCGTGGATTTTCCCCCTTTTCAGGGGTTTTCCACGTAAAAATCTTGGCATCTCATAAATGCTAGACCCTCTCTCTTATCTGATTGCGTGCCAGATTTTCGTACAACGCTAAGACGATAAACTTTATATTTCTCTACCGCCGCGAATACTCCTAGACGCAGCAGGGACAATTAGGGAAATTAAAATAAATTCATACACAGATCACATACATAAGACTCAAACTCAAGACCTCTTAGTTGATAGGTAAAACTTCCAACCAATACATCAAGGAGAGCAGCATTTACAAACCCTAAATTCGGTAAAATAAACTATATTGAAAATGCATTATTTACTGTATCTTTTATCATTGACTAAAATGTTTATATTTTATTTATTTAACACACCTTTACTAATTACTACATAAATTGTTCACGATAAATTTTTTTTTTGGACAATTTCACTTCACGATAAATTTCACTCACGTGTCTACTTCTGAATAGTTCAGCTCAGCCAAAAGCTGAGCCGCTGCGGGCCTATGAGATTCGTCTCGGTGACGGAGTACAGTAACTTCCGAGGATTGGCACGGCCTTATGGCCCGCCAATTACCTGAAAAAATTCTGTTAAAATATGCAAACTTTCTACATTGATAAAATTAATTTTATTACATATATTTGAAAAAAAACTCTATAGAATATTTTGATCAGGATAAACTTTAAAATTTTTAATATTGTTGGGTGACTATAAAATTAAATAATTAATATTATACTAAACTTAAAATAAGCCTAAAATTTTTAATCTTTAATCTTTAAGTATTCGTTTTAATTAAACCTTGCTTAATGTTCACATGAATGAAAATAGTTATGAATATAAATGTTTGTTAAACTATATTTTTATTTAATAATTGTGATTAGACATTTATTCACAAATTCAATGTATAATCTTACTTTAATTGTTTCCCAAAGTTTTTCAAAAGTGTCATTATAAGAACAATTTTAGTAGCTACTTTACGGAAAAAATAGGCTAAATTTTAAGGACGAGTATTATATGTATAAAATTAAGCAAGAATATATAAATAAAATATAATTTAAAAAAGAAAAATTATATTAAAAAAATATTATTTTCTCAAAAAAAAATACAAATTAAATTTTGCATTTTAAAAAACGAATTAATTTTTTAAGAAAAATGCAAATTATAATTGCATTTTCCAACTAAGGTTATACATATCCAATCCAACTACTCATTTTCCACTTCAAAATACAATAATAATCATATCAAATAGAAATTCATCTTCAATCAAACTCCATTTCTGGCACACACAAAAAAAAAATTCTATAGGTTATTTTTCATCTTTATTTTCGTCAAAAAATGAGTTTCTGTGAATAATGTGACGTCAATATTTACATCCAAAAAAATGTGTTTCTTTTTGACATTCTGATGAAGACTCACAGTAATTTCAAACAAACATTTGCAACTCGATTAGAGATGCTCTAAAATATTAAATCTGTTTTCTTGTGCATAATTATAACAAGTGCATGATATACTCTTTTTCGTTCATAATACATCTTTCAAATTCATTTTCTTTACATTTCTTATTAATGCACATTTACAGTTTCATAAATATCAAACAGTATGCATTATTTTTTTTTTTTTGGACGAGGGTATCTACCCGCCACTTTAAAGGAATTGAAGCATTTAGCGGTCTAGATAATCCTTTGGCGAAACTTAGCGATGTCACTCACCCGCATCGGGCTCACCCTTGCTTTGCCCAACTGAAGAGGCTAGGCCGTAGTAGAGGAGATTCAACCCCGTGATAAGGGGTTCCCAACTGTGTTCGCACACCAACCACCCTAAACCTCGATGGCTTATTACTAAAATTTAAAGTAGTATATATATATATATATATATATATATATATATATATATATATATATATATATATATATATATCACAAAATCATTGCAACAGAGCCCCTAACCATAGTTTTCTAGGGCCACTATACACAAACCCAACATATATAGAAGCCCAAAGACAACAGTTCTACAAAAATAATATTTTTATCTTATAGTTTATCGACTATTAATTTTAAATTCTTCTATTTGATTCAATTACTGTTGGCCTACAGAATATTAAAGAAAAGATGCTTTCTTTATTAAGGGTCTCCTTTTCATTAAAAATATATCACTAGTTTGGGAGAAATTATTCTGTGTGATTATCGAATCATTCGGAGGCATATTAGATCACATCACCCGGTAGACAGCATCGGTATACATCAAAAAGTAACATGGCGTGCTTTGATTTCTCCGGATACCATCCTGTGACTGCACAAAATATTTTTCCCTAGTCTGGGGATTAGGTACGCACTATTTGGCTTTGATGATGATTAGTTATAATACATAATTGCCCCTCCTGTAGTGCATAGGCAATAAAGTTTATAAACAAGAATAAATTATATTAGAGAGAAAGAGAGAGAATGTCTAAATAAATATTAAGGTTATGAATGATTCAAAGATTAAGACAAAAGAACAAGTAAAGTTGGTACTAATTAATTAGATGTTAGGGTTTGCTTCTAATCAAGTGACATTAATTTATTGAGAAACTTTCAATCAAAATATTCTCACTGAAATATTAATGTTTCATTTGGGGCAGTTTTTTCATTGATTTGCTTTTAAAATCACAATCGCAATTTTTATTTTTCTACTGTTTTCAAGAAATTTATTTGTTATGAAGTTACTTTTTACAGCAACTTTCAAAAAAATTATTTTTCTCACAATAGCTGTATAATCATCTATGAAAAAAATTGCAGCCATTCGAAACTGACTATAAATTTATTTTAAGATCATTATAATTTATATATTTTTTATATTAATTACAATATAAATTCAAGTATTAGATTTAAGTAAACATAATTAAATTTATAAATTGAAATTAGAGTATTTTGATGAAGTTATAGTTAAAATATTCCAACCCAAATTATTTTCTTATTCTACAACTTGATCAGAGGATCATGATCCAGATATTGCGGATTAAAGCAGATTCGGAGTGAAAAATAAAATCTTTGGTATAATTATGCTAGATTTTGTTCTTTCAATCAGTAAAGTTTTGTTATCTTGCATGTTAATGATAATGACAGTTCCACAAAGCGCTTCCAATGTTCAATGCTTCTCCTGTTGCGCGCAGCTTCTGAAATCTGAGTGAAAAAAGAATATAAGAGTTAACGTGAAAAAACTCATAATTAGAAAAAAGATTTATGACGTCACATAAATCAAAATATTCAATATGAAAATGAGGAGAAATTATATAGATTTTTTTTTCTCTTTGACTTTTTTATTGTCTTTCTTTAATTCTCTCTTGGTTCTATACATGAGCGGCCCACCCTCAAAAAATTTTTTAAAAATTTTTAGAGGGGATATTTTGGAATATTATGAGTATTTTGGGTTTTTTTTTCACCCTAATTTTATCAATTCTAAACATCTTTGCTCATCTCCGACAAAAAAATTTTTTTTTACTCACCCTGAAAAAAGAAGCTGGATCTGCCCCTAATTCTATACACAAATAGATAAAAGAGATGCTTTTAACATATCAAATGAAATAAGAAAAAAAAGGAAGAAAAACTGCTCAGCCTGACTTGCAATGCTGTGGCACTGAGGTTTGGAGTGTTGGCGTGCTTCACTCTAAGTTTTTAAATCTACCTGGCCTCCTATAATGTTACGGAATTGGAGTTTGGAGTGCCACAACACTCAGCTCTCTGTCTCTTCCCCAATTTAAGACATTCCAGCATACAGTGCTGCTCCTCCAAACCACAAAAAAAAGGGAGCGCTGCCCCCTTACTACTCTAGTGAGCTCGATCGATAATATTTAGATTTGAGATACCAATACAGTACGATTGATACACAATCAGATTTCACACTAAACTATTAAGCGTTATCAAGTGTGTTAGATGTTGTTAACAAGTTTTATCAATCTAGCATTTGATTCTCATTTTAAAATATATTTGGAAATATGATTCAATCCTTCTAATATAAATATCAAATTATATATAAATCCATTTCGATTCAATTTCAACGCAATTATACAGATTATACTCATGCTTCCATAATAATTAAAGAGATGATTCCTCTCCAAATTTGATCAAATTTAAAAATTAATATAATTTTTAAATAATCATTTGAGTAAAAATATCAGGCTTGAATGGCAGACAAATATTTATGAGAATTACTTTCGAAGCATGAACAATAATAGGGAGGTTTCAGCACACATGACAAATAACGAATCGATTGACAAGCTCTATCACATGTCTTGGCCTGGCATCAAAGAAATTATTTTGTGCGGATATCGGATGGTCAGTAGATCAATCAGATCACGTCACGTCACCTAGTACACAGTGGTCCGAGCATCGGTATGGAGCAAAAAAGTGACATGGCGCATTTTGATTGGTCTCCAGATGCCGGACACAAAATAATTTTTCCTGGCATCAACGTTCTTCATTTACATGTATCAAAATAGAAAAATTATTAGTCTGTATCCAATCAGAATCCGCCTTATCACTCAATGCACAATACATTGCATGACGTGTGGCTCCTGATTGGCCTCCGAATGCATTCGGTGTCCACGCATACTAATCTCATTAAATTGAGGCTAAAATCAAGCTCGAAAGACCCATTTTTTCAATGCAAGCCAAGAATTATGAAAATGAAACATTTATAAAATGATCATTATTATCAATCTTAAGGATGTAGAACCACTAAAGAACATATCTTGATAAAAATTTCATTAAAAATTTAAATTGCACGCACATTAAAAAAACAATCAAACCCTCTCAATTTTATATTGGATAACAAATTTATTCCTACTCTTAACTAACAAGTGTAATAGTAAGGACTAACATGCATGAAATAGCATGCAAATCAAGCTTGATTAAGCCCAAGCTCAAGTGCTTGATTTCGGCTAAACTCATTAATTTACTTGCTATGTGAATCGGGCTCCGATTGGAGCGGCATAAAAATATTGTTATGCACTTATATCTAGAGCTAAGTTTTTTTTTTTTTTTCATTTTTAAAGAATTTGTTCTGTTTTAATTATAGAGCTAAGGATTTATTTGTGACTGGCTACAATAGTAGTGGCGTTATAGGTTTTTTTTTTTTTTTTTGAAATCTGCCTTGAATATTATAAATATATTATTATTTTTTAAATCAAATATATGCTTTCTTAAGCTGTCATGTATCAATAACTCTATTATAAAAAATAGTTTCTCATCATAAAAATTTTTTAGAGAAAAAAATAAAAAAGGTGGCCAACTAAGGCTTCGTTTGGGACGGCTTTTTATTGATTTCTAAAACGGAGTTTTAATACAATTTTTTTTATTTTTGTACTAAAACTCCGTTTTAGAAAGCAATAAAAAAGTCGTCCCAAACGAAGCCTAAAACTTTAGGTTTCATTTGTAACATCTTTTGCTTGCTTTCAAAAATAGCTTTCTAAGTACAAAATTTCGTTGAATTAATTTTTTGTATTAGAAAGACATTTTAGAAAACAATAAGTAAGATGTGTCAGACAAAAGATTTGTTTGGGAAAACTTTTTTAATGCTTTTTAAAGTAAATACCTAGTACAAAAATTTCATGAACTAAAAATTTTTATACTAAAAATTTATTTTAGAAAGTAGTAAGAATCTATCCCAAATAAATAAAAAATCTTATGCTTACTTTAGAATAATTATCTTACTACTTTTTAAGATAAATTTTTAATATAAAAATTTTAAGTTTAAAAATTTTTTATACTAAAAACAGTAATAAAATCATCCCGAACCCAGCTTTATTCAGCTCAATTAAGCAAAACGATTCGTTCGTCAGTTTGCGTGTTTTTTGTCAACAGGAAAACACCAAAAAAAAAAAAAACTGAAATAAATGAGATATAAAAGAGAGCACTGGAAGGTCCTCTTGCTAAGCGTTTTAATGCTTGCAGTAGTGGGACCAAAGGAGAACCACTTGTTTGATTTGACGTAATGCTTATTGAGGAAGTTGGATGGTGAAATTACATGTGAGCCACTCATCTCCAGTTTCGTTTGGGACCATTTTTTTAATATTTTTAAAGCATTTTTTTATATAAAAATTATATATGATCTGTATATGAGTTTATATTAATTAATTTAAAAATCTTCAAAAAAATTACATCTGAGCCGCAGCCACTTTGATCTGTTGGTTGCGACATTTTACTATCAACTAAGAGGTCTTGAATTTAAAAATTAAAATATATGATGTGAGTAGGAATTTATTTTTAATTGACTCAAATGTTCAAAAAAGAAAAAATAAATTACATATGAGCAAGCATATTAGATCCTAATTTTTTTACAAATCTAAGAGAGCAATTCATTTGTTACCTTTTTTTTTACTATTTAGTATTTTTTTATTTTTAAAATTTATGTCATGAGAAATAATTTTGTATAATAAAATCTACTGAAATATGCTGATTATATAAAATTTGTTATTTGATTTTAATAAAATAATTAGAATACGAATAATAATTTAAAATTGTTTATTTTTTCATAATAATTTTATAATTAATTTCATAAATAATTTTTTAGCCGGAGAAATTTGATGAAATGGTATTTGTGTAGCCCTAAGAAGTACTCTTTTCCTTATTTTTCATGACCTAATAAATTTTTAAGTAATAAGAAGCGCTATTTCTTATTTTTCATGTTGCCATGGCTACTATCCAATATTTAAGTTTTGTTTGAGACTACTTTCTTATTGCTTTCTAAAGCAAATTTTTCGTACCAAATTTTTTACTTCAAAAAAATTTAGTACTGAAAAATTACTTTAGAACTCAATAAATAAGTTGTCTCAAACGAATCCTAAGTTGGGGCAGACGGCCTTACAACTTTTGGAGAGATCTCTTCACACTTGGATTCCTTGCACTGCTTCAATAATTCTTGGGGTCATTCACTATTTTGTGAAAGCAAGAGAAGTGGGAAACCAATGGGCATGGAGGTTTGTTTTCTTTCAACTGTTAGAAGTAAAAAAACCTATAACATGATAGTGCTCATTTCAAGCCAACATGTGTGTGACCACACAATAATTAACACAACAGTATAGCAAACAAATATTGATGTGCATGTGATGTGTGACTGAGTGGGTCTTATGAGCTATATATACAAATTAAAGATTCATTTGAGACCGCTTTCTAAAACAGTTTTTTCGTATAAAGTTTCTTGTTCAAGAATTTTTTGTACAAAAAAGCTTATTTAACAAGCCGTAAAAAAGATTTCCCAAATGAAACCTAAAACTTAGGCTTCGTTTGGGACGGCTTTTTTAATGTTTTCTAAAACGGAGTTTTAGTACAAATTTTTTTATTTTTGTACTAAAACTCCATTTTAAAAAGCAATAAAAAAGCTGTTATGAAGTTTAATTTTTTGTCCCATGAAGAAAACATGCTACTTAAATTTTGTGTTAGGCTAAAAATTTTATTATATATTTTTATAGCCCTAAGTTTTATATATAATATATAAAGAATAAGGGTGTTATATTAATACATATATTAGAAGACTTAAAATGCAATTCTTCAAAATTAAATCATAGTGAAATATATAGTAATGCCAATATGATATTATAATAAATTGGATAAATTTATATCAATTTTTTTGCGCACTCTAAATTTTAATCTTTTTCCCTAATTTCCATTTTTTTCACCATGTGTATTTGAATTAGGCTTCTTTCTATTCAACAATAAAGAACATTTTTCCTTTATTGATAATTAAAGAGTTGATCCAAAAAAATATTTTTCCTTACAAATTTTAGTAAGTGAATGCTTAAATGTATTAATACTGTTTTAGTATCTTATTTAATTTCCATTGCAAGGCATTATCTAATTAGAAAAACTTGCTTGAAAGGCAACCAATACATTCATTTGTTACTAACATCTAGATGAGCTAAAGCTAAAATGGAGATGATTTAGGCTTCGTTTGGGACGGCTTTCTTACTACTTTATAAAGCAATTTTTTAGTACAAAAATTTTATTTTTTGTACTAAAAAGTCGCTTTAAGAAGCAGAAAGAAAGCCGTCCCAAACGAGGCCTTAATATCATACGTACATATTTGTATTGAAAAGGATGGGCCTTTAGTGCCTAAAAATGTACCTAATCCAAAATAAAAAGTAAAGCCATCTTATCTCTAGTCCAATCCACTTATTAATTACCCTAATTTTATATGGACCCATATGTTGAGATATGAGAGAGATTGAAGAATAGTTTCACATTAAATATGAAATATCAACTATTGATTGAATAGTTGTTGAACTTATCCAATATCTTTAACTTTCTTTTTTGTTTGCATGATGGCTACCATTCACTAATATATAACCATTTCAGCTATATTAGTACACTTTAGTCATGTTAAAATGAATCATATTTGAAGATATTAATGAACTGAGAAAAATAAAAAGGATAAAGGTGCACTATAGGAAAAATGCCTATCACTGATGAAATTTCTGTCGGTAATTAGTGAACACAACGGAATTTTTAGCAAATTTTTTGTCTTAAAATTAGCTTAATTTTTGACAAAAACATCTCCATCCCCTATCGTCGTTCAAGGTAATTTCTATCACATTTTCCTCAGTTGTTTCAAGATTTGAAAGGCGAAACTTCTTTTTTTTGATCATTTTCAAATTTTAAAAGATTTCACTGATTAGAATTTGTTAAAAGTGCATTTTGATTTAGGTAAAGCTTAAAGCATTCATTAGAATATTATTTATAAAGATTAAGAAATACTTTTTGGGAATACATTTCTATTGTTAGGAACTAATGATAGAGAAAGAAAAGTATATATACTTCTCTTTAACTATTTAAATTTTATTTTTGCTCTTGGGGTTCTTATATCAAGATAGTCAAATTCAAGTGAAATGCATCATAAATAATACATTAATGTGAGTTTAAAGCACCAATTAATCTCAATGGAGTAAACTAAACAAAAGTGTACACTACAAGTCTAGTGTTATGAATTAATGGCAGAGAAAGAGAAGTATCAACTTATTTTTAATTTTTTTTAGGGTTGTTAGTTCAAGTTATATATGGATATTCAAACTTAGAGGTTTTGAATGTATAATAGATTGTTACTGGAACAAAAGTCACTCACAAATGAATTTATTAATGGAGTTGAATATGTTATTCTCATGGCATGCAAACTACCTTCACTTTTATCAAATGAGTTGTTTAGGTATCCTTGTTCAAAGTATAAAAATCAAGCACACCTTAAACCCAATGAGGTTAAACATATTTATATCATAGAGGATTTGTACCTGAATATTTATTTTGGACTTCACATGGAGAGTATGAGCAACATTCAAACTCTCAATGTAGTCCCTTTACAACCTCAAGAATAGTAGAGGATGATCATAACACAAGAACGTACGAAGAACTAGTTTTTGATGTAGTAGGTCCAAACTTAAAAGAACATATAGATGTATCATTGAACATCAAAGCGCATAAATTCTATGAAGTACTATGTGCTGCTCAACAACCCATTTGGGATGGGTGGGCTACTCATTCTTAATTATCAGTTACAGTTAGGATGCTCAACATTAAAATTGAATATAATGTTCCTCAATAGCATTTCAATGAGTTCATAGGCTTGCTTAAGAAAACTAATCATAAGAATAATTTAATTTCCATAGATTTTTACATGACTAAGAAATTATAATCAAAGTTAGAGCTAACTACTATAATAATAGATTATTGTATTAATAGATGTATGTTGTATTACGAGGATGACTTGACAGAGATTATATGTCATACTTACAGTGCACCTCAATACAAACCAAAATAAGAGAAACAACAAAAATAAAAGGATTCCATGTTCTTGATTGTTTTATTTACTAACCATTCCCAGACTTCAGTGGTTGTACACATTAATGAACTCCGTTGATTACATGAGATAACATAAAGAAAAGTTATCTCAACTAGGTGTTCTAACTCATCCATCAGATGTTGAAGCATGGAAGCTCTTCGATCTCACACATCCTTCATTTGTTTTAGAATCATGTAATATAAGATAGAGATTATGTGTTGATGACTTCACTCCTTACAATCAGTCAGCTCTACCATACTCTTGCTAATCTATTATATTAACACCTTACAACCTACCACCTGAGATGTATATAACAACCCCATACATATTTTTGATACTCATTATACTTGGACCATATAACCCAAAAGCAAAAATAGATGTCTTCTTACCACCTTTGATTAATGACCTCAAGTTGTTATGGGAAAAAGATATGCTAACATATGATATCTTAACTAAATATAAATATCTTAAAACACAAAGATTGTCTCAAACATAAAGACTTTAGATTCTTGCCTGAATATAATGCAAGAATAAGAAATTATTTTTAAAAGAAAGTTTCCAATCTCCTGAGAGATATGTTTTCTGATATTATAAAGTCAGAAGAGCACCCTTATGACTTGGAGAGGGTGTGTAGGGTGAATTGACTAAAGCTTGGGCAAACCATAATGCACTAGGAATAGTGAGTAAAACAAGTAGAATAGAGCCTCAAACTATGAGGGCTTAGGGAGCTCCCTCTATACTGGTGGATCAGTGCCTGACACCGAGCATAAATGATGATTGGTAAAATCATTATTCAAATTATTTTATGTTTATTGTCTTAATGGGTTTTTTTTTTACAAAAAGAGATACTTGGTAGAGAGCTAATCTAGTGAGAGTTACACACTCACACACATCAATGCTCATAGGATCACCAGTAGGTTGATAAAAAATTGAAGAAAGCTTATGTGGTTTTTAAAAATTCAATAGCATTAATATATACAATTTACATCTAAATGTGTTTATATGTATTATATTTCTCACATGATGATTATATACGAATTCGTGAAAGTTAGTCTTCTACTAGTGAGGGATCCTCTTCGGGATCCACACAGTTCTACTAATACCACAAGAGGTCATAGATGGTGAGAGGGAGATAAAAGAGGAGAGTTTATAGATTAGGCTCCCCAGCATACGCATATGAGACACAACTGTCAAGCTCAACAGCTTATGGTGGTAGAGAAATTGAGGAGAATGTAAGCCAAATAGTGCATGTTTGCTGCGGAGCTAGAGCAAATGAGACAAGTACAAGACAATATTCTAACGCAACAATCTGAGATACAAGCGGAAGTACAGTCATATAGAAAACAACATTGAAAGAAGAAGGTTCAAAAGCCTGAATCTTAGGAGAGTGAAGACACTAAAGACGATTAGATATTGTACATGTATTGTAAAATATAATGAACTCTATGTTTAAATTGACAATTGCATTATAAGAATTATAATTTCATGATTTTAATAAGAATACTTTAATGAATGCTTTTTATTTATTATTGTTAGCCTACAATGTAAGTTTAGAATTTTATGAGTTTGTTATAATATGTTTGAATGATCTTTTGTGAATTGTAATTGGTTTCCATGGAAATAGAGGGGATTTTTTTTTTTTTTTTTTTTTAAATTTGATACAAGTTTTCAATGGAAATTCAGTCGCTTTGATAAAGAGAAAATGGTGAAATTTTAGCTAAACGTTTCTAGCCAAAATTCCACCGGTCCATTTTAAATCTCGACGTAACGTATTCTATTAGTTAAGGGGGGTTTTTCTGTCAAAGATTCATCAAAAATATTTCATGGATAATTTTTTTCACGGCTAAATGTTTTTCTACGCGCAATTCATAGGCAAAAAAATTTTCTTTAAAAATTAGCCGGAAATGCATATTTCAGATAGAAAATAGCCTATTTTCAACTAGAAATTTTGCCATAAATCAACTATCTTTCATTAGTGATAATGATTTCACCATAAAGATATATTATTCTCTAACTATGACAATACAATTAAAACTATTTTCTTGAAATCAAACCTATAGATTTCTCTTATTACCTTTGCAAATCATGACAACTTTGTTTCATATCAATTAAAAGAAAAGTAGTTGCTACACCTTTGGCCTTACCCCCTTTTAGATGATAGCAATAAAACACATGCTCCAATAGTTAACTAATAGTGTTTTCCAATAAAACACTTAAAGGCTTCATAAACTTGGGTCCCTAGGACTTAGGGAGAAGCATCAAGGCCATGCTTTCTAGTTGCCTCAGATGCTTGGAAGTCATGGTAGCTTTCTCATAATTTTTATGATTTATAAATTTAATCTCACAAATTAATAATAATATTTAATTTTTTATTAATTAAACTAATTGCTATCTACTATTCTTTATATATATATATATATATATATATATATATATATATATATATATATAAACTTCTTATCACTTTGCATTCTTATGATCAAAGCTCGACAAATGAACGGTTGGATGTTGTCATGTCTTCTATCAACATCACATACTTATAAATTTAGAAAATATCATATAATCATGTCATATATTGGGCGAATTATTGCGTCCGGTCACCTGACGTCCGGACAACCAATCCAGATGCACCACGTCACCTAAATACACCGGGGGCCGATGTATTTTGATGATGTGGCGCATCTGGATTGGTATCCGGACGCAATAATTAGCCCATATATTTTTTAGCCTTCCTTTTGCTCCACTTAGATTTATATTTTTCAATTTATTTTTGCATGATTGCGACACCTGTGAAGCTTTTATTGGTGGATCCTCTCATCAAAATTGGCCTGACAGCTTTAAATAGGCTAATTATCTTAAAGTGGATGATGGGTCCATTGTCATGAAAATTGGGCAATTTGGCTGATTGGGATAAAGTGGATTCCTTCACTACCCTTCATAGATAGGCCTAATCCTCCTTTGGCCCATGGGACCCATTCTACCCTTAAATTGACCTGAATTTTGGAAACACAGAAAATAAAAATCACTTCATATGGGTCCCAATTTAAATAATTAATACAATGCACATGAAAAAGTTAGGAATCTTATTATAATATTTCTTAGTAAATATTTCAGAAGAAATAATTCCTTAGCTCAATTACTATGACCACCCAAATAATAATAATAATAATTTGAGTAATAGAGATTATAGTAATAAGATTAGCATATGTGAATCATAACAAAGTGAATTGCAAATTTGATCTCAAAGGACCCATTCAAGTTAGGAAGAGCATCACAAATTAATTTCTTAGCCAAGAAATCCAAAATTTACAGACTAATAATAAAGAAAGTTTATCGTGTTGTACCAATTTAAATGACATCAAAAGCGCCCAATTTTTGATCATTTATGCGCCCCAAATAAGATAAAATAATTTAAATCATGAATTAAACATTCACCCTTCCTCCACAATCTCCTATTTATATTCATGAGAGAGATTTTTTTCTCAAAGAAAATTTAAGAATCTTAAGAAATTTGAAAGCTCTAATCTCAATCTAAAATTATGAAATAGTCGTCTAAGATTCTCTGAGTATTCTCAACTAGATAGTCATTAACATTTGTATAAAAATATTAATTTTCCGAGCCAAGCGATACAAACATTGATGCTATCTAATTTATACAAAATATATTTGATCCTCTGAGCATTCTCAGCTAGATAGTCATTAACATTTGTATAAAAATCTTAATCAAACTACTTACGAACAAACTACCATGAGATCCTTAATTTAAAATTTGAATTTGAATTTCATCTCTACTTATAAATATTTCTCTTAGTATGCATAGCTCGAGCGAATAATGTTTTATGACTAGTCAATATACTTAATTGATATAAACTATTTAAGACTGATTTTTGTTCATTAGTATGTTAATATTAGCGCATAATTAGCTTCATATGTCTCAAGCAATTTATTTTTAATTCCCTTAGTTTCTCTTCAATTAACATAATAGCTTAATTGTTTATAATTTATTATTGCTAATTGATATCTTATTTTGATATTAAGTAAAGATATGTCCAAGGATTAATAGTCTAGTGTAGTGTTTAGGTAATTCATTATTGTTGCGTCCTGGAATATTCGCGGCGGTAGAGAAATATATAGTTTAACGTCTTAGCGTTGTACGAAGATCCAGCACACAATCAGATAAGTGAGAGGGTGTAGCATTCATAAGAGACACCAAAGTTTTTACGTGGAAAACCCCTGAAAAAAGGGGGAAAAACCACGGGGCCTAGCCCAGTTTGAATGAATCCACTAGTATTTGTAGTCGGTTACAAATGAGGCCCTTCCTTAGGAGAAGGCCTTGGATTGATGTAGCAAATATACATCATATAGATTGTATTACATGGTAAAAGTTACATATACAGGTTTGTTTGGCCTGAAGGACCGTGGTCGGCAGAAGACCGGAGTTAGAAAGACCGTTGTCTGTTGATGGAGGTCGGAAGGACCATAGTAGGCGACAAAGGCCTGAAGAACTGTAGTCGGCCGGAGACCGTAGTCGGCCGGAGACTGTAGTCGGCCGGAGACCGTAGTCGGCCGGAGAGACCGTAGTCGGCAGGAGACCGTAGTCGGCCGGCGACCGTAGTCGGCAGGAGACCTTAGTCAGAAATACCGTTGTCTGGTGATGGAGGTCGGACGGACCGTAGTAGGCGACAGTGGTCAGAAGGACCGTAGGCGGTAGGAGATAAGGAGTCAGGTGTAAGTCCCAGTGTCACTTGGAAGATCGGATGTTGATGGTCTGGCCTTGAGTAGGACGTCGGGTCTTAAGCAGGACGTCAGGTCTTCAGCAGGACATCGGGTCTTCAGCAGGACGTCGGGACTTAACGTCGGGCCTTGAACAAGAAGTCGGGCCTTTGGAAGGAAGTAGGGACTGAGTGTCAGGCCTTGAACAAGACGTCGGGTCTTTGGCAGGACGTAGGGACTGAGTGTCGGGCCTTGAACAAGACGTCGGGTCTTTGGCAGGACGCCGGGGATGAACGTCGGGCCTTAAGGTGGTGGTCCGGCGAGGTTTTGTGGTGGTCCGGCGAGGTTCCTGTGGTGGTCCGGCGGTGGTCCGACGAGATTCCTGCGGTGGTTCGGCGGTGGTCCGGCGAGGTTCTGCGGTGGTCCGGCGGTGGTCCGGCGGCTGTCGAGGAGGAACTCCTTCCTTCTCTTCTCTTCTTCTCTCTCTTGCTTGGATCCTCCTCTTATGAGAAATGAGGGCTCTATTTATAGATTTTCTGGAGTGGCATGGCCCGTAAATAGGCATGAGATCAGGGGCGAATAGGGAGTGGTCCAATGGACGGCCGATATTGAATCCTACGATCATACACCGTTCATTGGACATTTGAAGGCCTTAGTGATGTCAGAATTCTGTGATCTTGGGCTCGTTGGATTCGTCTCGTCGAGCCCTTCGATTCGAGTATAAGCTCGTCAAAATCGGAGTCCGTTTGGTAACTCAAATAGTGGTTTGAACCTTCCAACAGCGCTTCGGATCCATGATTTGGACCCATTTGGACTCGGATTGGGTCGAATTTGGTGTCGTTGGATTCGTATTTCCGAGACGCTCAGTTTGACTATAAGCTTGCTGAAATCGGAGATTGGGTGCTCCCAAAATTAATTTTTTGAAGTTTCCAACTAGCTTTTGCCTCGAGATTCGTGCTCGATCAAGATAATTTTTGTGATGCCGTATCAGTTGCCCCCCTATTTTCGGACGTCGATGCTCCAGAAGTCCGAAAATACTTGTTCCGAAATTTTACATTCGCCGAATTGCAAAAAATTGCGTTCCGACAGTTGAAACACTTGCACAAACTTGATTGTAGAGGCCCCGTTGAGCTCCGAAAGTGTCGAAATCGAGTCCGGAACGTCGAAAAACGTGTCCAGGGACCCCAAAAATGTCCAAATCGGACCGTCCGGGCCGAAAATGGGGGCCCGGACACGCTTAGGCGGCGGAATGGCCGTCTGGCCGGCCAGCCGCCGTACGCCCGCTCCGCTCGCCGGCGGCGGCGCGCCGCCCGCGCGCGCGCGCGAACAGGCGCGCCCCAAGGGGCGCGCGCGCGGTTGCTGGCCGACGGTTGCTTAATATTTTTTTTTTTTTTTTTTTTTTCGTGGGGCCCACAAAATTCCAAAAAATCCGAAAAAAATTCCAGAAAAATCTAGAAAATTCCGAAAAAAATTTTAGAAAATTTTGAAAATTTAGAAAAATTTTTAGAAAAATTTTCTAGAAACTTCCCCCCCCCTACTCTCCAAAAAAGTATAAATAGGCCCCTAGGGCCTTTAGAAAAATTGTCTCTCTCCTCTCTTCTTCTTCTGTTTTCTCTCTTTTTTTTTTCTCTTCTCCCCTCTATCCTTTCTATTGAGGCCTTCCCTCGATTTTTCGAGGCCCCTCTCTTGGCAAGGAAGTTCGGAGATTTCCCCTCATTCTCTTCTCCCTCTGTCCTTTCTATTGAGGCCTTCCCTCGATTTTTCGAGGCCCTCTCTTGGCAAGGAAGTCCGGAGATTTCCCCCCTCCTTCTCTTCTCCCTCTGTCCTTTCCATTGAGGCCTTCCCTCGATTTTTCGAGGCCCCTCTCTTGGCAAGGAAGTTCGGAGATTTTTCTCATCCTTCTCTTCTCCCTCTGTCCTTTCTATTGAGGCCTTCCCTCGATTTTTCGAGGCCCCTCTCTTGGCAAGGAAGTTCGGAGATTTCCCCTCCTTCTCTTCTCCCTCTGTCCTTTCCATTGAGGCCTTCCCTCGATTTTTCGAGGCCCCTCTCTTGGCAAGGAAGTTCGGAGATTTCCCCCCTTCCTTCTCTTCTCCCTCTGTCCTTTCTATTGAGGCCTTCCCTCGATTTTTCGAGGCCCCCTCTCTTGGCAAGGAAGTTCGGAGATTTCCCATCCTTCTCTTCTCCCTCTGTCCTTTCTATTGAGGCCTTCCCTCGATTTTTCGAGGCCCCCTCTCTGGCAAGAAAGTTCGGAGATTTCCCCTCATTCTCTTCTCCCTCTGTCCTTTCTATTGAGGCCTTCCCTCGATTTTTCGAGGCCCCTCTCTTGGCAAGGAAGTCCGGAGATTTCCCATCCTTCTCTCTTTTCTTCGAGAGATCTTGTGGAGTTCCGATGTTTGGTGGTTGGCAATGGAGGTCGGATAGACCGTTGTAAGGAGAGAGGTTGGAATGACGGGCAAACTTCCAGCATCGGGAGAAGTATGATGACAGACATGAATTCAACATCGGGTAGTCATACAACGTCGGGGGTAGAAGACCGATAAAGACTCGTCGACGGGTAGAAGTCCCGCTGACGAGTAGAAGTCCGACGATAGGGAGAAGTCCGACGTCGTGTAGAAGTTCGGCCTCGGGCAGAAGACCGATGAAAGTTTGTCGACGGGCAGAAGTTCGACGACGAGTAGAAGTCCGCTGATGAGCAGAAGTTCGACGACAAGGAGAAGTCCGACGTCGTGTAGAAGTACGGCCTCGGGTAGAAGTCCGATGAAAGTTCGTCGACGTGCAGAAGTCCGACGACTAGTAGAAGTCCGCTGACGAGCAGAAGTTCGACGACAAGGTAAAGTCCAACGTCGTGTAGAAGTATGGCCTGGGGCAGAACACCGATGAAAGTTCATCGACGGGCAGAAGTCTGACGACGAGTAGAAGTCCGCTGATGAGCAGAAGTTCGACGACAAGGAGAAGTCCGACGTCGTGTAGAAGTACGGCCTCGGGTAGAAGTCCGATGAAAGTTCGTCGACGTGCAGAAGTCCGACGACTAGTAGAAGTCCGCTGACGAGCAGAAGTTCGACGACAAGGTGAAGTCCAACGTCGTGTAGAAGTATGGCCTGGGGCAGAACACCGATGAAAGTTCATCGACGGGCAGAAGTCTGACGACGAGTAGAAGTCCGCTAACGAGCAGAAGTCTGACGACATGGAGAAGTCCGATGTCGGGTTGAAGTCCGACGACAGGCAGAATTTCGGCGTTGTGTATTAGTCCGTCGAAAGTCCTGCAAGGCAAAAGTTTAGCGCAGGAGAAAATTCAAAATCGGGAAGAATTTTAACATTATGGAGAAGTCAGAGAGAAGTCTATTGACGACATTCTAGCGACGTTAACCAAGGACGTGAGACTTTTCCGAGGTTGTAAGTCGGAGCCCTGCTCGACGACGTTAACCTGTGTGGAAGAGGTCGGGAGAATCCACTAAGGATGTGAGACCTTTCCGAGGTTGTATGCCGGAGCCCTGCTCGACGACGTTAACCTGTGTGGAAGAGGTCGGGAGAATCCACTAAGGATGTGAGACCTTTCCGAGGTTGTATGTCGGAGCCTTTGCTCGACGACGTTAACCTGTGTGGAAGAGGTCGAGAGAATCCACCAAGGATGTAAGACCTTTCCGAGGTTGTATGTCGGAGTCTTTGCTCGACGACGTTAACCTGTGTGGAAGAGGTCGGGAGAATCCACCAAGGATGTAGGACCTTTCCAAGGTTGTATGTCGGAGCCTTTGCTCGACGACGTTAACCTGTGTGGAAGAGGTCGAGAGAATCCACCAAGGATGTGAGACCTTTTCGAGGTTGTATGTCGGAGCCTTTGCTCGACGACGTTAACCTGTGTGGAAGAGGTCGGGAGAATCCACCAAGGATGTAGGACCTTTCCGAGGTTGTATGTCGGAGCCTTTGCTCGACGACGTTAACCTGTGTGGAAGAGGTCGGGAGAATCCACCAAGGATTTAGGACCTTTCCGAGGTTGTATGTCAGAGCCTTTGCTCGACGACGTTAACCTGTGTGGAAGAGGTCGGGAGAATCCACCAAGGATGTAGGACCTTTCCAAGGTTGTATGTCGGAGCCTTTGCTCGACGACGTTAACCTGTGTGGAAAAGGTCGAGAGAATCCACCAAGGATGTGAGATCTTTCCGAGGTTGTATGTCGGAGCCTTTGCTCGACGACGTTAACCTGTGTGGAAGAGGTCGGGAGAATCCACCAAGGATGTAGGACCTTTCCGAGGTTGTATGTCGGAGCCTTTGCTCGACGACGTTAACCTGTGTGGAAGAGGTCGGGAGAATCCACCAAGGATTTAGGACCTTTCCGAGGTTGTATGTCAGAGCCTTTGCTCGACGACGTTAACCTGTGTGGAAGAGGCCGGGAGAATCCACCAAGGATGTGAGACCTTTCTGAGGTTGTATGTCGGAGCCTTTGCTCGACAACGTTAACCTGTGTAGAAGAGGTCGGGAGAATCCACCAAGGATGTGAGACCTTTCTGAGGTTGTATGTCGGAGCCTTTGCTCGACGACGTTAACCTGTGTAGAAGAGGTCGAATCGAATCCCCCTGGGATCGATTTTACTTTGATTGGGAGAGGGCGAATGCCGCGTGTATCCCGAAATCAAAGGTGAAGAATGGTCTATTTTTAGACCGTTACTGTCTTTTTGAGGTCGAGGTTAAGACCTTGCCCAAGGAGTAGAAGCCCAACATGGGACTGTTTAAAGCTCGCAATTGATTTGAAGTATCCTCGCATTTGCTCGAAATATTCCTGAAATATCATCCTGATATATAAAGCATTAGAGGATCTTTTTGACCAGAATTGTGGTCAAAGTTGCCCCCCAGTCCGCATTTGATGCAACAATGACTGATGTCAGGAAGTTGATAAGAGCGATCTTTTGAGATTGGAGCAAAAGTTGCCCCCCAGTCGGGAATCACTTTCCCACAGACGGCGCCAAACTGTTGCGTCCTGGAATATTCGCGGCGGTAGAGAAATATATAGTTTAACGTCTTAGCGTTGTACGAAGATCCAGCACACAATCAGATAAGTGAGAGGGTGTAGCGTTCATAAGAGACACCAAACTTTTTACGTGGAAAACCCCTGAAAAAAGGGGGAAAAACCACGGGGCCTAGCCCAGTTTGAATGAATCCACTAGTATTTGTAGTCGGTTACAAATGAGGCCCTTCCTTAGGAGAAGGCCTTGGATTGATGTAGCAAATATACATCATATAGATTGTATTACATGGTAAAAGTTACATATACAGGTTTGTTTGGCTGAAGGACCGTGGTCGGCAGGAGACCGGAGTTAGAAAGACCGTTGTCTGTTGATGGAGGTCGGAAGGACCATAGTAGGCGACAAAGGCCTGAAGAACTGTAGTCGGCCGGAGACCGTAGTCGGCCGGAGACTGTAGTCGGCCGGAGACCGTAGTCGGCCGGAGACCGTAGTCGGCAGGAGACCGTAGTCGGCCGGCGACCGTAGTCGGCAGGAGACCTTAGTCAGAAATACCGTTGTCTGGTGATGGAGGTCGGACGGACCGTAGTAGGCGACAGTGGTCAGAAGGACCGTAGGCGGTAGGAGATAAGGAGTCAGGTGTAAGTCCCAGTGTCACTTGGAAGATCGGATGTTGATGGTCTGGCCTTGAGTAGGACGTCGGGTCTTAAGCAGGACGTCAGGTCTTCAGCAGGACATCGGGTCTTCAGCAGGACGTCGGGACTTAACGTCGGGCCTTGAACAAGAAGTCGGGTCTTTGGCAGGAAGTAGGGACTGAGTGTCAGGCCTTGAACAAGACGTCGGGTCTTTGGCAGGACGTAGGGACTGAGTGTCGGGCCTTGAACAAGACGTCGGGTCTTTGGCAGGACGCCGGGGATGAACGTCGGGCCTTAAGGTGGTGGTCCGGCGAGGTTTTGTGGTGGTCCGGCGAGGTTCCTGTGGTGGTCCGGCGGTGGTCCGACGAGATTCCTGCGGTGGTTCGGCGGTGGTCCGGCGAGGTTCTGCGGTGGTCCGGCGGTGGTCCGGCGGCTGTCGAGGAGGAACTCCTTCCTTCTCTTCTCTTCTTCTCTCTCTTGCTTGGATCCTCCTCTTATGAGAAATGAGGGCTCTATTTATAGATTTTTCTGGAGTGGCATGGCCCGTAAATAGGCATGAGATCAGGGGCGAATAGGGAGTGGTCCAATGGACGGCCGATATTGAATCCTACGATCATACACCGTTCATTGGACATTTGAAGGCCTTAGTGATGTCAGAATTCTGTGATCTTGGGCTCGTTGGATTCGTCTCGTCGAGCCCTTCGATTCGAGTATAAGCTCGTCAAAATCGGAGTCCGTTTGGTAACTCAAATAGTGGTTTGAACCTTCCAACAGCGCTTCGGATCCATGATTTGGACCCATTTGGACTCGGATTGGGTCGAATTTGGTGTCGTTGGATTCGTATTTCCGAGACGCTCAGTTTGACTATAAGCTTGCTGAAATCGGAGATTGGGTGCTCCCAAAATTAATTTTTGAAGTTTCCAACTAGCTTTTGCCTCGAGATTCGTGCTTGATCAAGATAATTTTTGTGATGCCGTATCAATTATAAATTATTTTTAGTTTCTAATTAGAATTTTAAGAGTGATGAACGCATTAATTAAAACTTTAAAAAACCTTTAATTTTCAATAATTCAAATCTGCATATATGTATATTACATTTAATAAAAACAAAAAAAAACTCTGCAAATCAACAAATCATGCATGCTTACTTCCTAATGGTGCAAATGAGTATAGATTTTTGTAAAAATTACATATAACTGTTGTAAATCAAATTGAGGAATGTTTTCAATGCGAGGCAAATTTACAACAAAAATTTTTGTAGAGATTTTAATAAATATTAGTAGCACATACATTCATACAAAATTCTATCTAAATTTGATCTTATACATAAAAATTGACTTGATCGGGTATGAATCTAGAGCTATATTTAAGTTAGAAACTTCTAAATATAAATTTAGGACCATCTAAATTCTGATTTTAGTGAACGTATAGTTGAACTAATCGTCTTGACAAGAAGAACCCAATGATAAACCAATTTGAACCCGAACAAGCATAGTTGAAAAGCTCAATATATTTATTAGATAATCAAATAATTTTCAAATTAGGCATGCTTATAGTCGAATCGAGCAGCTCAACGAGACAAATCCAACAAGTCCAAAATCGCTCAATTTCAATGTCACTAAACATTTAATTTATAAAGAAATAATATATAATTGAGAGAATAAATATAAATCATTCGATGGAGTGCTCCAAAATTTTTCTATATCTCACTTTAAAAAATCTATAAGCTCCGGCTGGCTAGAGATTCAAAAGTACTTAGATGCATGAAAAATCCTAGAGTTCCACCTGATCGAGCACCACCACCTATGAACTTTTTGTTGGCTAATTGCCACCATCAATCCTCCCTTGCTCGATCGTGCCTGTCAAACCTCCACTAACGGACCTTTTGCCAACCAACCAAAATCATCAGACATTTTCATTGGCCGACCGCCGTCAAACTTTTTTTTTGCTCGGCCTGTATTGTCAAAATTTCACCGCCTGATCGTTTCTTTTAAACCTTTGTCGACTTGTCACTATTGTCAAACTTGTCGTAACTCAACCCCAAACGTCCTAACGAACACTATTGAACTTTAGTCGGTTCCTCAAACTCTTATAATTTCACCGTCTCAAATTTAAGGAATAGGTCAATTTTTATAACTAGTGCACATATAATGGAATCATTTCAGCTCAGCAAGGCCTTGTGCTTTTTTTTCCTTATAAGTTTTTTTGGGTATTATTCAAGCTCTTTCATTTATCTGTTTGTGTGTTGGATTTTCGTGCCAAACTAAGATGCAAAACTCCCTCACTTTGCCATCATGAAGTTTTAGCCTGGAACAAACTTGATTGAACATATGATTGATTGTTCATTTCTTATAAATTTAGTTTACATTCCTTTCACATATTCCTATTTACTTGAATGGTATTATGCTGAGTCATATATCAAATAGTCATGTTTTTTATGTGTAGAGTAATTCTTAGTATTTGTGCTCAAAATTTTATTTTCTTTTTTCTTTGTATCATCATTGCTTGTATAGTCATTTCTATCTTTGGTGCAGTGAATTGATTAGCACAGTTTGCACTGTTGAGCTATCCATTTATATTGAGCTTATAAGTTTGAATGCTCACTTGTTTGTTTGAATGCACCTACATCTTAAACACTTGTTTGGTTGTCACAAAAAGCTATCAGGTTTACAACATAGAAATAACAAATTATCAAAGAAAAAGTCTAATGAACTCAATAACTATCACTTTCAACCAAAAGCAGAAAGCAAGTGGGTATGAAAGTAGCAAAGTATAAAACAAAGAAGACTAATTATTGATGATTAAAATAGGTATTTGCATTGAAACATTTCTGTGGAGTTACAAAAATTCTACTCCTAAGAAATGAAATGTTGTGGAAGAATTGTTCAGTTGAGCTAATGAATTCCATCTTGTGGTAGAAATAATACGAGGAAAATACGAAAAGAAGAGAGACAACTAGAGCACTATTGCTTAAATGTGGAAAAGGAGAAGAATAATGTCATCAACAATAATAATAAAATGCTTGTTAATCCAAGAGGCTCGAACATAAAAGAAAATATGAAAAACTTCATGTATGAAAATATTTTGTGAATGAGAAAATAAAATGACATCAGAAGAAGGAAAATTTCATGAACTTTAAAGCTATATCAAAGTCTAAATAGAAAAAAGAGATAGGAAGAAAAACTAAAATAATATCAAATGCAAAGTGTGAGATTCCTTAAATTAGTAGCCTTGCATATTAGAGTGGGAAGATTCCTTCGATGCAAATAGGATTGCTTGGCCTTATTTTAAATTTGTAACAAGATGGCATAGTTATCATTTTTTCAAGGAGCGTTGATTTTGTTTTGGTTATCTAAAATTAATGACTAATTATGATTTATTTTACTCACTTTTAAAAAGGTTCTTAATCTTATAAAATAATAATTTTCAATATGTATTTTAAATTCATTCTAAAAAGGTGAATGTAAAAAGTTCCACTCCAATTTATCCTCTCTTTCTCTACCTAATTGACAAAATTCTCTCCTCCATCCAAAATTTGGCCAAGGGGCTATCTCTCTCTCTAGAATCAACCCCGATATCTTTTCTCTCTCTCTCTCTCAGAACCAACCACTTTAATCCTTTCTCTCTAACATTCACTCTTTATTTATTTATTTATTTTTAACCAAGTTGTGTTAGAAGAGGAGAATAATTTTGGGTGCTAAAGGGAAGACGTCAATGGAGGAAGAATCATCAACCAATTAAAGGAAGAAGATGAATATGGAGGAAAGGAATTAAGGAGCAATATCAAGGAAGAAATCAAAGGAATAAGATTAAAGGGCTTCAATAAAAAAAAATTGTTTTAGCATGTCTCTATCAATCTAGTTGTTTGTACTTTCAATTTAGATATCCTTAGTGCATGTCCACTTGATTTCAAACAAATTCCTTTAGTAATCCCATTGGCTTAAAACATAAAAGGGAAACCTAATAGGGGTTTTCTATTATAGAGACTTTCTATCAATCATACAAATATACAATAATAATAATAATAATAAGAGCAGATTCTTAACTTGTAGGTTATAAAGTTGAAAAAATAGGTGAAAATAAGAGCAAACCATTTTAAGCCGATTGAGGCTATTGAATTCAATCATTACATATGAACAAGCTCTAATGGATAACCATAAGATTTTGAAAATAGTTTTAAAAAGTAAATAGCCTTAAAATTAACCTTATTCATTAGATATATCTTTATAGGACACCAATCCCTTCGAGAGAAAAAAAGAATTTTTCATTACATGATCCTCATGGAAAGAGAATTGTGTCAAGATGAGGAGGAGTCAATAAGAGAAAGGGAACAACTAAATAAATATTCTATGAGCATAATTTCCTATTTACATGTATAACAATATGAAATATATTTCTATTGCTTGATTGAAAATGTCCTCACATGCACACATATTGTAGAATGTTGAATCTAAAAATAAGAATATATCACAACTAATATGATATATAGTCTAAGGTATTACTTTTATGTTAAATATATGCCCATTGGCTACAAGGGGAGTGGTTCCAATAACAAAAATTAAGACAAAAGAACAAGCAATTTATGCAAGGCTATTATATTGAATTTCATAGTAAAAAAAAATAAAAAAATTAACAACCTCTACAATACTATTCTAATAAATTTCATAAATGAGTCAATGCCTTTGAAATCTCCATATAGAAAAAAAATCTAATTTTATGAAGTATATAGTATGCAAAGAGAATTAAAATTATTCGACAAAAATGTTTAAGTTTATTGCCTTCAATCAGAGAATTAAGCTAACCACATTAGCAAAAATTGAAAAATCTCTCAAAATGGTAAGCTAAAAGATGAGAAGTTAGTAGAGGAGAAGTAGAAGCATAGACTACTCTCATTTCAAGCTCAAATTAGAATCATCAAACTTTCACTATAATTTATACTTAACTATTTTGATTATTGTAACAATATTCCTTAGTTATGGAACGACGTAGTTGATGTGTTATAGCTTTTGTTTTAATGGTTGCGGGTCACAACCTATGTGATAGTTCTATGATATGCTATATTATTTGATTTTACATTTTCATAAACAACTATATTAGTCATAGTTATAAATGTCTGGAATCTTATTCAAACAATATTTAAAGCTCTTTTGAGCTACATTTGATCTATGTTTGAATCATAATCAATTTCTGGTTGAATTATTTTCAATGTGATTTCAAATAAGATTCAAAGAGCCTTCTAAAAAACTTTAAACATTGCTCAAAATGTTATAATTAACTTATTTATCTAATTTCACCTATTATATGAATTTCTAAAATAAAAAATTTAATTGAATTAAATAGAGGTGATATTAAACATTACGTGGATACCCAAATATAAATTGTATCATCCCTTGAAATCCTTGGATTAGCATTCAGATGAGTGCTGCATACAATTGCACTATTTTAGAGTAAATTCACCAATGTTAAGCTTATACTGAAATAGTATATATATTCTTTTAAAAATAATATTGTTGAGCAGATAAAATTGTAAATTAACTATTTAAAATTTATATTATTTATGACAAGACCTCTACACTCCATCCATTAATACACAAATTCAAAAGAGATAAATAATAATGAGCTCGTACTTGTAGCTTAGACGCGACGGAATTTCTCTCGGTGGCTCATGTCGAGAACTTTTATTTGGTCCGGTCATAGGACGTAGCTCTACGTTCGACCGCCAGTAGAATCGCGCCACGTGTTCTCATTATTTACCGCACGATCCGACAACCCGACCCGGAACGAACATAGGATGGCTCGGTATTTCTCGATTTTGCTAGGTATTGCTAGGTATTGGTCGATTTTGCTCGGCAATAATCAATACCGAGCAAATACCGAGTAATACCGAGTTGTACCTAGTTTTCTAGTAAAAAACTCGGTACAACTCGGTATTGGCTCGGTATTGGTCTTTACAGAGCGGTATTTCTCGTTATTGCCAAGCAATACCGAGCAAATACCGAGTAATACCTCGCAATACGCGAACATATCATTCCCGGGTTCCGGTCCTGGTCAAGTCGTCGGGTCGCACGGTAAAGAGTAAGAGCACATGGTGACATGTTATTGGTGGTCGAACATAGCTCTACACCCGATCAGAGGACGTAATAATTGTTCCATGTTCGAAGCCCTAACATTTCAAAAAAAAAAAAAAAAAAAAAAAAAAAAAAAAAATATATATATATATATATATATATATATATATATATATATATATATATATATATATATATATATAAAGGAAAAACCCTTGTTCACTTGATCATTATTTATTAATATTCTTAAATAAATAATTAATAATCCACACTAATACAAATATTTAAATTAATATTTTTTTTTGGGACATATTTAAATTAATATTAATTACTAATCTACACGACTTAATATTACTTGATTAACGTTTACTATGGCGGTATTCCTGTGCTGCTGCCCTCGACGTTCGGCTATCTTCCCGCGGAGACGACTTCGTTCACGAAGTTCTGAAGCGACGAGGAAATAGTGAAAGCTTCCACGCCTCTCTTTGCTTCTCAACAGGTCTAATATCATTATTTACAATTTTACACTGTTCGTTAGAATTGATGCTCTGTACAATGGAGGCGGTTGGGAAATGAGATGAAAACATTTGGTAGGTATTTCTGAATTCGCCTAACATATCTTACCTGAATTGATGTATACTTTTCTTGGATTGTTTATTAACTGGTTTTATTGATTTTTGTCATATTGAGATTAGGCTTTTGATATTTGGAAGTTCTCAGCGTGATTAATTTAAGATTTCTAGCGTTAGCTAGCATTTGCTGAAAGCTCATGCGGTATTTAAGACTTTTACTGCATCATTTGTCCTTTAATATTATGGTTCCTTTTAGATAGAGTTCGCTTTAGAATTTGTTTTTTTTTTTTTGTTGTTGTTGGGGGGATATTTAGGCCATTTAAGGCAAACTCACACACACAACGTATACACAAAGACCCGAACCCAAGAACTCTTAGTTGGAAGCATAAACTCTCAACCAACAGGCCAAGGTGCTTGAACGGCCATATTTCTTTCTCTTTTTTCGTGCCATCTTGATGAGTATGTGGGCTGGTTGGAGTGGTTATGAGCTGATTCTTCATTGGGGTGCATAGTTACAGCCTTGATGATAAGGTGCATTTGCACAAACATGGACCAATCACATGCTAAATAATGGCTCTGTTGAATAAACTTTCTTAGATTGACAGCATTGCCTTGATTCAATCCACCTCATTAATATGGTTATTGTTGTTGCTTGAAGTCATTCCCGCTTGTTTAGTTCATTGTATGCATTTTTCTTTGGGTTTTCCCTAACGTCAAATTGTAGTAGATATCATTTTTTTTGGAGTTATTTAGGCAACACGCCACATGAATTGATTAATTTATAATGCATCCAAGAAGTTACTGTTATTTTCCTCAAAGTCTAAACTATTATGTCTTACTTTACACCAATCTGCAATCATGATTAGCACACAACTAGGAGGACCTCGCCGTGATCACCAAGAGTTAAAGAGCAGAGGGAGAAGGTGTGGAATAACAGACTGCTCCATAGTAGACGAATTTTTTTAGCTCAAAATGCTATTAGCTCTTCAAATAAAAATTAGGCCTTTATATATTTAAGAGCCTTGGCATAGCTACAAATAAGTCCCTATGAAGATCAAAATGATAAAACAACCTAAGACTAGGTAAATATGTATTGTCTCATATACCGTCCAATAGTTTAGCCACTATAAGAAAAGCAAGGATTGCCGGCGGATTTTCCTACGGAATAATCTTCATTGAAAATGACAACAAATTTGCAGCGAAAATTTCCGTAGGAAATTTTAGTGACTTTTCCAGCAAATCTACAGCAAGTTGACCTTTTCTAACCGATTCATTCTCCTTCTGTTTCATTTGCTTTCTCTCTTCTTCGACTTCCCTCTCCGCTCTTTGTTTCCTCTTCGACTTCGCTGCCCTTCCCCGCCTGTTCATTGCTCTTTGACTTCACCCCCATCAATTCATAGCTCAAACTCCTCGCCTTAGCCTCCGCCGATTCGTCACCTTTGCCTCTCTCGATCGTTCATCTTTGACTTAGCCCACGCATACACGCATATTAACCTGTATACATATAAGAATATACTCTCACATGGACCCCGACGAGCATGTTATAGGTATACATGTGACGTATGAGGATGCTGTGTGGGTCAAATGCTAAATCTAAATTCGAGCCCGATCCTTCAAGGCTTATAAACGATGAAAATTCACCAATAAAGGTCTGAAGCCCACAACGAATCTGATCCTTTGTCAGCAAATGGACATAGTCGATAAGATTCAATCCTTAAATTAAGCGTCCCATAAAACCACCCCGATAATGACCGAGTTGAATGTAGATCTCAACTAGAGGGTTAATTCAAAATATTCAAAACATTACCAAAATGCCCATAAAACCCAAAATTCCATGAAAATATCAAATCTGATATATTTAAATGTCGAAATTAACCATTAAAACGTTTAAAGCAAAGCCCATCGAGCCTCCATAATAGTTTGCCAATGTGGACAAATTCAAATATCACTTCAGCTCACAAAAAGCTAATGTCTGGTTGAGAATATCACTAGGATTCATTCTCAAAATGTCTCTTGCCAGCAAGGGCATGGCACATGTGCGATTTTGTCACCAAATGTCATCATAGGTAAATGGTTATGACCGGGGTCCTCTGAACCGGGTGATTTGCCGTCAATGACACCACTAAATTGCGATTATGACCAGAGCCCCTATGCTCCTCTATGGCACTAAATTCTTGAGATATGAATTAATAGGATATAATCGATAAGACACAAAGCCATCTATCAGTTAAAGTGGGTTCAAATTTGTCCCTTTAGGAAAATATTCACCCTAGATCTACAAGATGCCCATGGACGAAGCAATCAATAACTGCCGACAATGATCCTTCTGACAGGTTGGGTCAACTACCTCCTCTGACTAAGTAGACCAGGACCATGATGGCCCAGGACGATGGAATCATGAGATTTTGATTGGGCTCATAATCACTCCCCCACACTATCCTTTTTAAGTGCAAGATGGTGAAATTTTCAATTTTAAATATCAAATTTTCAAACATCTAAACCCATACTATACACAAGATAATACGTATCTCTGCGTATCTGTTTGAAGAATAACCTTAATCAAAAGTTCTCTCTCGTTATCGGGAGGTGTAATTAACTATAGGGCTTGTGCTTATAGAAAACAAGAACTCAGATCATAAATTTCTCGCAAAATGAGGGCAAAATCTTTGGATAGTGTCTTATTTCAAACCCAATCTGCTTTCTATAAATTTATGCCGGAGCTTAAAGCGTTAGAACTCCCCCAAAAGAGGGGAGGCCGGGGTGTGAATTTTTGGAGCCCACATCGCCATTAATTTTAAAGGGCTCATTGGTCATCCATAAGCTTGCATGAACAGTTATCTTTGAAGAATGGCTCAAATCTTTATGCAGGTCTTTGATTTGTGATATTGCCCTTGATATTTATCTTGGTGCTGCATATGAGGGTTATTGAGTTAAGGCAAAACCATAAACAAGGCTGAGAGTCAAAGAGGGAAACCAGAGAGAGGGAAAAACAGGAAGAAAATCATGAAGAAGGTGCTCATTCTTTAGGTGAGCTACTCTCAAAAAATCATTGAACTTTAATCCTGTTAACTTGAAGATCCGATTATAGCAAACACTCTTTTTCTCGCAATGACTGTTTGATTAGAAGTCTGATGACAACTTTTGAGTTTCTATTGAATGATGGTGGACAGAATCATTTCTAGGATTGTTGGCAGGCTTAAATTCTTTGGCCTCTCCCCATAGAGAAAAAAAGTGCTACCACAGCCGCTCAAATCATCGACGAGGAAGAGACCAATTAAAGTTATTTGTTCTGTTAATGCTTCATGCAGCCAAAGAATGAAGGAGATGAAAGGTGAAATTCAAGACACAAAGCAAAATAAAGGGGATAAAAATAGATTATAAATAGAAAATTCTAATTAAAAATAATAATTTGAAAACAGCCTCAAGAACAAATCTAATGTGTATGCCTTCTTTTGTAATTCTACAATTACAAAAGTTCTAGAAAATAATTAAACTAATTAAAAATTGTTAGAAATTTGAATAAAAGAGTTAAGGCTCAACAGGCAAAATGCATTGAACATCTATAGAATTTTGATGTTCAGTTTTACTCTAGTTTCTGTGAGCATCGTTGAGCTTGTTACCCCGGCTTATGTACCAAGATGTTAGTGGTGTTGTTGACGTTGACTAACTTATGTACAAGAAGATAGTGTAGTTTCGTGCCTTGAGTTTTAATTGAACTTTGCTGATAGATTTTTGAATATATATAACTAGTTCTTTTATACCTTTTCTTCAATCTGCTGAGACTAACAATGCCTTTTTCATATTTTATAGATTAAGGAAATCTATTCAAGAAGTACCTTGGAAATATTTGTGACAATATGTTCCGAATATTTGCAGGTTAGGCCTTTTCCTTTTGCATTCTAGCTGTTCTTTTTTCCTTATGGTTTGCAATTTGGCATGGTTGATCTAGAATTTAGCAATATTTGTGTTATTTCCAATAAATTTCTATCATCCACAGGTAAAGATTTTCTTGATGATTACTGTAGAATGTCTTGGAACATTTTCTTTTAGGTATCTCTATATTACTCCTTTCTCCCTCCTCACATCATTCCTTTGTGATTACCAATATGTCTATTGTCAGTTGCTTGCAGATACCATATATAAATATTATAAATATTTCCTGAGCACGTGAACTCTAGTGAAGCCTGTGTATAGGGATCTTATAACGAAAAAGTAGTAATGGAAACATATGTCAAATGTACTCATAAATTCTGCTGGTAGCAGGTAGAGGACATTTGATAAAGAACTAACTGTTTGTGATTACTATGCTTGTGAGTAACTAGGTGCATTAGAAAATTTTGCTATATGCCATCAGTACGGATGAATGATTTGTATAGCTAATATCGCATCATATGACTCTATAAATCTTATTCTTTTGTGCCAAAATTTTTCAGCAGGATTCATCCCACAAACAACCATTAGATGGTTGATTTTATATATTTCTAAACTATGCAAAATTTATTCATATATGTGTGTGCTTCAAAAATTTGCATCCCGGCCTCTCCGCACCATCTTTTATTGATGGGGAGAGTTTTAAAGTATTTAGGTTCTAGGGTAAATTTTTAGAAGGGAGATTGGATTTTAGATTAGGAATTACCCAAAGATTTCTCCCTCATTTTGCAAGGTTTTTATTATTTGAGTTCTGGTTTCCTATAGTTAATTACCCTCCAGATAACGAGAGAGAACTTTCGATTAAGGCTAGTCATTAAATATGTTTCAATAATTACCTAACATATAATAGCAACAATTTTAGGGTTTGAATTTGGTTTTGAATTTTAGAGTTTATGATTTGAATTTATCAGTATATACTTAAAACAGGTGATGGAGGGAATGATGATGGGCCTAATTAAGATCCTATGGTTCATCATGCTAGGCTGTCATAGTCCCTGGTTTCCTTAGTCAAAGGAGTTAATTGACTCAGCCTGACAGAATGAACCTTGTTGACAACCATTGGTTGCTTAGTCCAAGAATACCTTGTAGACCTACGGTGGATTTTTATTTAAAGTGATGAATTGAAGTCAACCTTAGTTAACAAAGGTATATTATAGAGTGTATCTTATAATTCATTACTTAAGAGGCTTTTAACCATTAGGGAATATACAGACTTTGACCATGACCTTTATATAGTGATGTCATTTTGCAATAAAATCCCTCGATTAAAGGGCATGTGCTATGTCCTTGCTGGCGGTGAATCAATTGAGAATGAATTTTAGTAATACATTCTATAAGACATTTGCTCTTTGTGAGCTGAAGTTATTCTCCAATTCATCATCCTCACCAAGTCGTTGCAACGGGTGAATGGATTTTGGTTTTAAGTTTTTGATGATAATATTTCCATTTAAATGTTTAGAATTGATTAGACTTTGAATTATGAAAATTTAATAGGTTAAATAATTGACCCCTCCGGTTGAGATTCACTGCAACAAGGCCATCTTCGGGGTGATGACGAATCACTTTAAAAGATTTTATATTTTTCTTTGAGGTTTGAGTATTTTGAAAATAGGGGCTCCTCCAGTTGAGATTTTCTGTCAATACGGCCATCATTAGGGTGATGATGAATCAATTTAAATATATTTGTAATTTGCATTGGATTTTAGTATTTTGAAAGATAGGGTCTTCTCCGGTTGAGATTCTCTATTAACACAGTCATCATCGGGGTCATTTTGCAATTTTAGTGGATATGTGAAGCCTTCTTAGATCCTGCATTTAGGAGCTTGAGATAAAGATTGGAGCACATGCGGGATAATGCTTATGAAAAATATACTGTTGCAAGACATCGAACAACAATTACAGGCCAAATGTTCTGTCTCATATGTTTTCTGAACTTGGAATGTGAAATTTATATTTAACCCTGCCCACATAAACGCATTCTTCATTCTATCAATCAAGTTCATGTCAGTACTAGATTGCTTATTATTCCAACCATCCCAGTAGTTACTCTCGAGATAGGTGAGGTTAGACGTTGCTACAATGACAACTGTACCAAAGGAGATAAACTGCTATAGTTTTGCGGGAAGGGGTAGGACAATCCATATAAATCATTAAGAGGTAAGAAATTTCCCATTACAGGGTCATAAATTTTCATTTTCTGATGAAAGGCAAGCCGCTTGACAAGTAGTAGATGTATCTAGGGCTGTCAATTCGGGTCAACCCGTCGGGTTCGGGTCGAACCCGACCCGACCCAAATTTAAACGGGTCAACCCGAACCCGACCCGTTTTCTCAAACGGGTTAGACATTCCAACCCGGACCCGACCCGAGTGGTTTACGGGTTGACCCGACACGACCCGTTAACCCGAATAATCCTCATTTTTACACGGGTTGCCGGGTTAACCCGACCCGACAACCCGATAATTTGTTTTATATATATATATATATATATATATATATATTTTTTTTTTTGCTTTTAAAGGTAAAAATGCATAGAGCAATAAGCCAATAATAAATAACATAAGATTACATATTTACATCATTTTTTGAATACAAAATTATCGGGTTACACTTATAATAAAATAAAAGATTACAAGTTTGTCAAGTTACAACTTATAATACAAGATTTTTTTTTTTTAATACAAGATTACAATTTACAAGTTACAATAAAAAATTAACTACAACTAGAAGTCTAGAACAGTAGAACAGCCGGAGTGGTGAGTGACGAGCTCATTTTTGTCTTTCACCCTTTAATGAACCTGCAACTCTGCAAGCCTGCAAAACAAAAGAATAAACAAATATTGGCTTATTAGGTCCGTAGACTCAGGATGAACCTAGCAAAGAAACATCATATGCAACTAGAACAGGAAAAATGCCATCCAAAGTTACAAATTGGTAATTCTCTATTCAATTAAATAATATCTGCTCAAACCAAACCAATTTAATAAACTCGGTTGCATTTAACTGTGTCGCAACTAATGCATAACTTCACCAAGTTCTTCATCATCGCCTTATAATTTATAAACATCAGCATTCAGCCATTCAAACTGTAGGCCTAAGCATCTGCAAGCTGCAGCTGCTGCAGGTCATAGCCTATCAATTCGGGTTAAGCAGCTGCAATATTCTCAAACGGTCAAACCAAAACAATAGGCCTAAGCAGCTGCAATAATACAATATGCTCAAACCAAAACAGATATGCAGCAATCCAATTATCCAATACCCAAAACATTCAAAGTTCAAACAGCTCATAGCCTCAGATAATCAGATTCCAATACCCAAATTCCAAAACAAAGAATAGCAGTTCAGCTCAGAGCAACAAAGAAAATTAACATGAAAATTAACATGAATCAGTAATACCAAATCCATCAGTTCAGCTCAGAGCAATAAAATCCACCAGTTCAGCTCAGAGCAACAAAACAAAGATTAACATGAAGCAGTAATACCAAATAGCAGTTCAGCACTTCAGCTTAGAGCAACAAAACATGATTAACTGCAGCAGGATTAACATAAATAACAGTCACCAGCAGTTTTAACTCGAATTTAGAACCCATTAACATTACTGCAGCAGGATTAACAGCAGGATTAACAGCCACCAGTTCAGACTTTAAGTTCTATCTCGGTATCTCCAGGCTCCAGCATTCAGCCACCAGGCACGAGCCAAAGTGCCAAACAAGGCAGCACCGCAAGGCAGCAAGATTCAATCATAAACTATAAACTTTATAAAGCAATAAAGCAGTGAACTGTGAACATAAAGCAGTGCATAAATAAGAATAAGAATTAAGATGCTAAATTCACTGAGTCTTGAGTGTTGATCGTTTCAGTTGCGTCGAAATTAAAACCCATTATATCATCCGTCACCGCATCAAGCTCTGGATCTTTGGATTCTACCCTTACAACTACGTAGAATGGCTTCGACTTGAAGTTTTTCCTTATTAAACAACTTCTTGCAATCATTTCTTGCCGTATTTCTAGAAATAAACTGTAACTCAGGTCGTAAATAACGAAGTAATGTTCTTAAACCTTCCCACTCCACACACTGAAATGGTAAATCATGCTGGACTATACATGCAGTAAATAAGCAACGAAATTCTTCAGAATCAAATTTATTTGAAATCATCGACAAAGAAGTGCTTGAGTTACTTTGAAGCATAAGTTGACCAATATCTTGAGACTTTTTCTTACAGTTTTGCAAGTGGCGTTTTAAATTTCCTGTACCATTTTTACTATCACATAAGTATTTTGCACCACAATTCTTACATTTGCAACGTTTTTTGCCATCATCTGCAAGTGGCAACATTTCAAAATGACCCCATACCATAGAAGTCAACTTCCTCTTCTTTCTATGAACACTTCCCTCAGTTGGAATGGGAATGTTCAACTCATCACTATCACATTCCACTTCATTATCAACAGAAACATGCACATGTTCATTTATTTCATTATGCTCAGAAGGATTACTCGCAACAATTGTATTAGAATCCTGCATCTAAACATAAAAACACAAAATTAAACTCATAACATTAAGCAATTATATTTTCATCAAGACTAGACAGCAAGCATCATTGCATCAAGCCATCAACAACTCATATTCTCATAACACAAGCAAAAAGCAATTGTACTTTCAACCACCGGTACAGCATATTGAAATCTTGCATTGATACTTAAAGCATTTTATTTCATCAATACTAGACAGCAAGCAACCTGCAACCCGATAATTCCAATATTCCATGAGACCCAAGCAACCAACAGAGTCAACAGAGTAACAAACATTAAGACATTCCCGTAATCTCAACAGCAAAGGCCAAAGAGAGCCATAATCACAACATCAACAAAATTGATAAACTGTAATAGTAAATCACTAAACCAAACTCTAACTAACAGTATAACTATAATAGAAGAAAGAAGCCGAAATTTTTAGGAAGAAAATGTGCAGCTGCAGCATACTGCCATACGGTCCATACTCCAGATTCCAGAAAACTAGATTAGTCGACCATGGCACATAGCCACAATGCCACATAGAGTGATAGAGTAATACACACTCATACTCTGATACTCATAACTCATAAGGAACTAAAGGAAGAAGAAGAACTTATCCAAAAAAAAACCCTAAACCGAAGCCATCAAATTATCAAACCACCATCAAAGTATCAAACATTCAAACCAACACAGCAACACTACAAATAATTAAGATTTAAGAGTTATTCAAGATAATACCAACCGTTGCAAGTCGCAACTGAGAAAATGGAGAAAGGAAGAGGATTCAAGGACGAAAAACCCTAAACCGAACCAGAATGCCAGATGCTTCAGAACTCAGAAGATCAGAAGAAGATATCAAGAAAACTTCATCAGCTACTCAACGATTCGTCGTTTTTACGGCTCCACCCCAGAGCGCGAGAGGTTGAGAGCGAGGAGAAACCCTAGAACCCTCTCGAATAGCGGAACAGGCGAGGCGAATAGCGATGAGAATGAGATGAGGCGATCAGATTCGGGATTTAAGTTTTTATTAAAACGAGACTTAGCGGGTTAATCGGGTCGACCCGCGGGTTGACGGGTTGACCCAAACCCGACCCGAATTTATAAACGGGTCAAATCCTTCAACCCGTACCCGACCCGTTTCGTTCACGGGTTGACCCAAACCCGGATTTTCCGGGTCGGGTTCGGGTCGGGTTGGCGGGTCGTGTCAGAAATTGACACCCCTAGATGTATCAGGTCACCCTCAGATCTGAACCGTTCAGGAAAAGCAAAATCTAAACCATTGTTAAAATTTGTTCCAAGTGGCATATGCCCTTTACCAACAATCAATATTGTTGGGTCAATAATTTCCACATCAACAGAATTTTTGTTGGATGAACTTCATATTGATTCCTAAAATGAGGTGAGCAGGCTCTCTGAATGATGTCAACAGAGCCTAATTGTTTAATATCCATAATGGCTGGAGAAATATCTTCAGTCCCTGTTGGCTAAAAAAAAATGGCACGAATGCATGAATCCCGCTTTTGCAGCCGTAGGATTCCACTTCCCTTAAGTCAGATTGAAATTAACCAGATTTCCCCTGAGGGTAGTGTCAGGGTTTATAGATCTGGGGTTCTTACTTCCTATGAGCGCAAGCGCCCATAGTTAATTACCCCTCTTACAACGTAAGAGAGAACTCTCGATTAAGGATGAAATAAATTTTTAGTTTTTTAGTCTCAATAGTAGGGGAAATGGAGGTAAACCCGATCAAGATCCCATGGTTCCGTCGTCCCGGGTATACCATAGATTTCAGTCTACCAACACTAGCAATCATTGACCATAGTGTCCAGGGAATCTGATTAGCAGCCATGGGTTGCCTCCTCTCAGGGATCCCGAGTAGACTGAAGTGGTTAGATGTGGATTTTAGTTTGATTTAATTTGGGTTGGGGCTTATGGCTTCCTTAGAAGTTACCCGTTAATTTGTTTAGTTTGGGGCTTACGGCTCCAATTAGGAGTTGCCCGAAGAATTTTGGTTGGATAGGTCTTATGGCTTCCTTAGAAGTTGTCTAACGGTGGGTCTTACGACCTAGCCCTGTAAGCTAAGCGGCCCGAGTTGTGGGTCTTACAACCTAGTCCTTTAGACTAGGATGCCCGAGAATTTTAATTATTTGGGTAGGACTTATGGCTTCCCTTAAGAAGTAGCCTGAAAAGCGGGTCTTACAACTTAATCGTTTAGACTAAGATGCCCATAGGTTTAAATTTTGATTGTTTAGGGTTTAGGATCATTACTATTTATTTAGCCAATTTCCTAAAATGTGGGGGGCTTACGACTTCAGGTAGAAGTTGCCCGATAGCGGGTCTTACAACCTAATCCTATAGAATAGGATACCCATAGGTGAGGGGGTCTAGGTTTGTATTATCACCTAAACACTTCCCTTAGATGTCGGACTTACGACTTCATTAGAAGTGGCCGGGGGTTTTAATTGGGTTTAGGGGTTAGGTCAATTTCTACCTAAAACTTTCCCCTAAGGTCGGGCTTATGACTTTCCTACGAAAGTTGCCGGGTAGTGGGTCTTACAACCAAGTTCCTATGAACGAGGCTGCCCAATAAAATTTGAATTTTGTTGTTTGGAGATTTGTTATTTAGAGAAATTGAAAGGGTTGTAAATTGGTTTTAGTTCGTGGTTTTGATACCTTGGGGTTTTAACACTGGTGTTAGTATTTTTTTTTGTTATTCTGTGCTCGTAGCTTGTTTCTTACTACACTGTGGCTCTACTATCTTTTTCGTACTTAGCTTTTGTTGCTTTCCAGTACTCTGTTCTACTTGCAGTAGCTAGATTTATTCAATTTATTTATGATGCATTGATTGCTCATTTATTTGTTTGCAGGTTCGTAGCCAGTGGTTGCAGCAGTCAGGGCTCGTAGTTGTAGAGGATAGAGCCCAAAGATGGTTACAAGAACTCGTTCAAGAGGGACTTTGGATAATTTGCAGAGGAGTTCAGTTTGAGAGGTTGTATAGTTTGTGAGAGGGCTTGTAAGTTGTAGAATTGGTGAGGATTTGGAGAGTTTTGAGAGCATTTATATATATTTGATTAGTGAAAACATTATTTTTCTTCATGCATTTTCTTTTTATGTTTAACTTAATTAATCAATTAACTAAAAAATATTTTTAGTTAATTATACTAATCTCAATTTCTAGAACTCACATGCTTTAAGGCTTTCAAAAATTTAAAAATCTTATATTTAAATTTTTATTTCTTGAATTTCGTATGCTCTCAAATTTTAAAATGCTCTTAAATTTCAAAGGCTCTTAAAAAAGAAATATTTGGATTAAAGTGACGGGAGTGCTTGAAGGTTCTCCGCTCCCATGCATTTGACGATATAGGAGATTTTGAAGATCTCGATTAATCAGATTAATTTTTTTTTAGTTAAATCTTAATTAACTAAATTAGTTAATTAAAATTCTAAGGTCATTTTTAACATTTTAGTTAATTCAAATTTAATTTCCATCTGGATTTTGAGGAAATTTCGGCAGCCTCCCGGCGTCTCCTCCCCACCGAGGGAGAAATCGGGACGGCACTGCCGTAATTCTTCCCGCCCGGATCAAAGATCAACGGCGCGAGGTCTTCAATAGTTAAACCATCATACCCGGATCAAAGATCGACGGCGTATGGTCTTCGACAATTAAACCATCATACCCGGATCAAAGATCGACGGCGTATGGTCTTCGACAATTAAACCATCATACCCGGATCAAAGATCGACGGCGTATGGTCTTTGACACCTGCTGAAATCCTCTTTTATATGTATATATAAAAAAAAAAACATATTTTTGGAATATAATATCATTTTAATTATATTTATAACAATATATTATAATATAATATACAATAATTATATTATTATTATATTTACATATAATATAATATAAGAGAGGGAGAGAGGGATCGGGTAGAGCCCAATCGGACTAGGGCTCGAGCAGCGGGATCACGCACGGGGAGGCTGGGATCGGCGTCGGACGAGTGAGGTCGGCGGCGGGTCGGCAGCCTGGGGTCGGACCGGCGAGCGAAGTCGGACTGCAATGAAGGAGCCGAAGTCGCGCAATGAGGAGGAAGCCGGAGGAGTGTCGCGTGCAACCTCTGCTCCTCTTGCAAAGGAACGGAGTCGAACAACAACGACGGAAGGAGAAGGTGAACGACGAACCCTAGACGCTTGTTCGAAGCAACGAAGTCGAACAGCGACGAAGGAACCGAAAGAGCGAGCGTAAGTTTTTTTTTTTCGTGATTCCTTCCTTTTTAACGCTTTGCATTGTCGGTGTCTCCGAGAGGTGCGTCGTTTTGGCGAGATGGGGCCGGCTTGGAGAGGAATGTCGGTTTCTCTGAATTTTTTTTTTCTTTTTGTTATTATTATTATTTTTTTTTGTACAGTCAACAGTCCCCTCTTCAGTAGATTCAAAACCCATCTTTGGTAACTAAATTCAATTTGAATGTGGATACTGCATCTATGTGATGGGGAGAAATATCAGTAGATTATACCAGAACAACAACAACAACAACATCAAGCCTTTGTCCATTTGTCTCACTACGTGGGGTCGACTACATGAATCTTTTTTTGTCATTTTGTCCTATTAAAAGTCAAATTCTCATTTAAATCTAATGAAGAAAGATCATTTCTAATATTTTTTAACCAAGTCTTTTTAAATCTACCTCTATCTTTCTTAAATATGAGCAGATTATAGTGCCTAAAATTGAATGGCTTTGGTATATTTCCACTGGCTGATCATATGGATAGCTCAGATGTTTAGCATGAGATGGGTAATCCATCCATCTATAATCCCAATCAGATATCCTAGTCCTGGGGCATTTAGGTCTAGAAGAAATGTTTCTGATGTTTGGTGATTTAATAGCCTAATCTTTACCACTCGATATAAAATGCCAACTCTCTTTGGCTTGTTGACGAGTTTAAAATTAAAGGAGAAAAAAAAAAAAAAAAAAAAAAAAAAAGAGGGGGGAGGGTGGTATGCTGTTGTTTCTCAGATTGGAGAAGCTCATGATTTATTCAATCAGATGCCAACCGATATGAAGGATCTCACCACCTTTAATTTGATTATTGATATTTGCATGAAAAGCTCAAGGTTTGAAGAAATTCTGAATCTCTTTAATAAGATTTTTCGATTAAAAATCAAATGTGGTTTTTGTACAACTTGTATTCAAGAGAACGAAGGTGGGAAGACGCAGTTAGGATTCATAAGCAAATGAATATCTACGGAATGGAGAAAGTCCCTAGTTGCAGTTCTGTTAAAGTTGGAAGTGCAGTTAATGAATTTAGGGTGAAGAGGGAATTTAATAGTATCGATGAAATGGAAGAATCGTAGGATATTTCTTGATCAGTTCATTGCCTGAAATATATAATATTTGAGCATTACATTGTTCATGACAATATTTTCCCATGGCACACTTAGAGCAATATCTAAAATGGTAGCTGCTAAAGAAATGGTAATCTATTGAGTTTTAAATAATTTCATATTTCTGTGGTATCACTGCATGAATATTATAAGAATTATAAAATGTAAATAAAGTTGAAAATTTGTCTAAAGCACCATTGATAAAGACGTGTTGCGTCCAGGAATATTCGCGACGATAGAGAAAAATAAAGTTTAGCTTCTTAGCATTGTACGAAGATCCAGCACGCAAGCAGAAAGAGAGAGATTGAGACACCCGGTCTTTTTTACATGGAAAACTCGAAGAGGGAAAAACCACGGGGCCTCGCCCAGGTGAAAAGATTCCACTAAACTTGAGTGAATTACAAGGGTTGACCCTTCCCTCGATTTAGAGGTGGTCAGATTACATTAATTTGAAGAGCTAGTCAAAGGACCGATGACGGTCGGATAAAAATCCGACGGGTTTTGTGCAAAAGTTTGGCTAACAAGGAACGATTCGATGAAGGTCTGACGGTGAACGACGGCCAGGCGGTGGCCCGGACGGTGGCCGGACGGTGGTTAGGCGATGGTCGGCGGCCGGGCGGTGGTCCGACGAAGGTCAGACAGAAGTCCGGTGGCGGCCGGGCGGTAGTCCGGCAGTGGTCGGAGTCCGGGCGGTGGTCCGACAAAGATCGGGCTGAAGTCCGGCGGCGGTAGGCAGCCGGGCTGAAGTCCGACGACTGTCGGCGACCGAGCGGTGGTCTGGTGGCGGTTGGCAGCCGGGCGGTGGTCCGACGAAGGTCGGGCTAAAGTCCGGCAGCGGTCAGCGGCCGGACAGTGGTCCGACGAAGGTCGGGCAGAAGTCCGGTGGCGGCCGGGCGGTGGTCCGACGAAGGTAATGCTGAAGTCCGGCGGAAGTAGGCGGCCAAGCTGAAGTCCGGCGGCAGTCGGCGGCCTGGCGGTGGTCCGACGAAGGCCGGGTTGAAGTCCGGCGGCCATCGGCGGCCAGGAGGTGGTCCAGCGGTGGTCGCTGCCGGGCGGTGGTCCGACGTAGGTCGGGCTAAAGTCCGACAGCGGTCGGCGGCCGGGCGGTGGTCCGACGAAGGCGGTCGGTGACCAGGCGGTGGTGCCAGAGCTCTTGAAGCTTCAGAGCTCTCCCTAATCTCCAGCCAAGGTCCCCCTCATGTAGAGAGTGGGGGTCTATTTATAGATTGTCATGAGTGGCACACCCCGTAAATTTAGAGAAGATCCGGAGTTGGTTCGGAGTGCTACATCGGATGGCTCATATTGATTCCCCCGATCGTATTAGAGTTTTTCAACTGTTTAAGTGCCTTAACAGTGTCGGAATTCAGAGATATTGGGCTCGTTGGATTCGTCTCGCCGAGACGCTCAATTTGACTATAAGCATGCCATATTTTGATATCATTTCATTATCCAAATAATGCTTTAACCCTTCCAAATGTAGTCCGGACCCCCGATTCAGACCCATTTGGGCTTGGGTTGGACCAATTTTGGTGCTATTTGGTTCGTCCTTTTGAGATGTTCAATTTGACTATAAGTTTGCTGAAATTGGAATTCAGATGATCCCAAATTTAATTTTGAAAGTTTTCAACTTGAATATGCCTCGAGATCATGCTCGATCAAGACAATTTTTGATGACGTATCAAGACGCATCTCTTCAAGCTCTCAATTCAGCCCCACTCTAAGCAATTGATTATCAAAAGACGCAACTTATGGTCACAGTAACTTCCTTCTCAGCAATTCAATCGATAAAACGAAGGGTAGAGAATAAAAAAGGGGAGAACTGGCACTTACAATTCCCTTCTCTCACACTATCTGAAGTCGGTTGCCTCTTGTTCGTGAAACCGTCGCACGTCTACGATTCCCGCGATCGAACTTGTCTTTCCGACGGATTGGCTTGCCTGCGACCTCAAGTCGTCTGTTCTGTTTGCAAGCACCTATTCGATCGAATATGTACAACATGTATTGATTAATCTAATATGCACGATCCGTGCTTTCCGTCAAAGCTCCAATGCCTTCGCCTCCTGTTCCATGTGAAACCCCACCAAGCCCACAGTCCACCTGCCCTCCACCCGATCGAACCTACTTGCCCGACTGAATCCCACGCAACCCTGAACGCCTTCGCCTCCCACGTGAGCTACCAATCACGCCCGCTGCCATTTCTGATTAGACCAATCGAACGCCCTTAGCCACCTGTCGACAAACACATCCAGTTGCATGAAACCCCTAGCCCCTTCCGTCTGCATGCATTCAGCATTCTGCCATGCGAGCCCAGTCGCGTCTGTATGTCCGTCCCAAACACTAGCCGCCTCCCCACCTCTCTTTTATTTATTCTCGAGTCTTTATAAGTATGCAACGTGTGTGTGAATTTATCTTAAATGACCTAAATGTAAAAAAAAAAAAAAAAAAACCCCGTGACCGCAGCCCACTCCATTCCTAGTCTCCTATAGCCTACTTGAACTCCACGTCTTGCCCCAACTGAGTGATCAAACAACTGCCTCTTAGCGAGTGATTTTTGTAGAGGCCCTTATTGACCACTTTTGGCCCATTTGGCCTCTAATTGGAAGACAAAAGTATAGTTTAGTTGTGTTCATGCATTAATATTTATAACTTGCAGTCAATAATAATTAAAGTTAAAGTTTTATATAATTGAATAAGTCTTAAAGGCAGATCTAATATTGAAGACATAAGCCATTGATCTTAGATTTGGTTAGGAGAAAATCAAACCCAACACCTCATGTTGTTGATTTTTTGAATCCAGCCGAGATGGTTTTAAAATTTGAGACCTTGCACCGTTGACCTTAGGTCTAGCACGGAAGAAATTATCGATAAGTGCCGTTTCGACCACTCTGCAAGAGGAGGGGACGTTGGGAGGCTAGCAAAATCTCTCAGAAGATTGCAGGAAAATTCTTTTGGAGTCATTTCGAGAGGAATTTTGAGAGTTTAAATTTATTAATTCATTTAAAAATAATTAATTTAAATAAAATATTAATAATTCATTTCATTCACTTATTAATCAAATAATAAACTAATTAATTTTAAAATAAGGTAATATTAATTCATTTAAAATACTCATTTAATTGATTGATTAAATCCAAACCAAAATTTCATAATTTAAATTAATTCATTTAATTGATTAATTCAAAAATAATATTAACATTTAATTAAATAACTAAGTCATTTAAAAAATAATTAATTTATTTTAATTAATTGAAATGTTAATATATAATTAAATTCAAAAGAAATAATAACTTCGAAAGTTTATTAATTGAGCAACTTAATAATGCATTATACACTTAATTAATTTAAAATTTTAACAATTCATTCAATATAAAATTTAAATTAATAATTCATTTAATAAATCATTAATCAATTAAACTTTTATTTAATTAATTAAATTAATTAATCTACCAATATAAAACCTTTTTAAAATGAAATAAAATGCATAATAAAAACATTTGCATTAATTAATTCAACTCAATAATTCAACTCAAACACAACCAACTATGAAACTCATAACTCAATCACAACCAACACTCAAACTCTCAACTCAACAACTCCACTCATACACAACCAATTCTCAAACTCACAGCTCAAACATAACTCCAACACAAACTTTGTACTATTCAGTGCTCCTGGGAAAGCTCCTATAGGTACGAAACTCCAAGCACCTTCAAGCCAAATAGTAGAAAATGATTAGCACGATAATAATTAATAAATATTAATTAAAATATAAAATTATAGTGGAGACAAGAAAACTAAATAGAATTGAAAAAAAAATAGCCAAACAGAAAAAAACCTTCTGTAGAAAAAAAATACTGGTGTCACACAATAACAACTGTTGGCTAGTCAGTGTCGAGCTATTAAACAACTAAAAATCATAATCTAGTGTCAAGCTAACAAATAACTACTGTCCACTCAGACAAACAAACAAACTATTAAACATGGGCATCCTAGTCTAAAGGATTAAGTTGTAAAATCCACTATTTTAGTCACTTGTAAGTGAAGTAATAAAACCCATATTTTATGAAATCTCTAAATAAAAAATGCAATATCCCTAAAATGTCAAAACTAATGGGCATTTTACTCTAAAGGATTAGGTTGTAAGACACACTTTTAGACAACTTCCAAAAGAAGTTGTAAAAAAATGTTATTTGAGATAATCTCCTTTCAAATTAAATTTGATCATTTGAGCATCCTAGTCTATAAGACTTGTTTGTAAGACCCACTATTGAGTGACTTCTAAGTGAAGTAATAAGACTCACATTTTAAGGAATCTCTAAAAAATGTAATATCCATAAAATCTCAACCAAATTCAAACAACGGGCAGTGTAGCCTATAAGGATAAATTCTAAATGAAGTAATAAAATCCACCAATGAGCTTACTTCCAAAGGGAAGCAGTAAGATCCATCATATCTAAATAATTAGACAACTACTAATCAGAGTCGTGAGACCTATTATTTTAGAAAATTTCTAAATGAAATATCAAACTCTCGAACAAAAACTAACAGGCATCTTAATCTAAAGGATTAAGTTGTAAGGCTCACTTTTAGGTAACTTCCAAAGGGAAGCTGTAAAACCTATCCAAATAAGTCAAATAATGGGCAACCTTGCTGTAGATCTGGGTTGTAAGATCCATCTTTGGGCAAACCCATGAGTAGAGCCGTAAGGCTCACTCCAAATTAAACCTATTGACAACTTTTAAGGGAGTTGTAAGACCTGTCAACTAAATTCAATTCAATATTAATAGGCATCCTTGCTGTAGACCTAGGTTGTAAGACCCAACATTGGGCTACTTCTAATAAGAGCTGTAAGACCAGCCTTACAGACTGCTTTCAATGAAAGCCATAAGTCCCGACCCAAATTCAAATACCAGGGTCGACCCATATTCAAACACCCGGGATACTTCTAAGAGAAGCTGTAAGACCCACTTCATTTTAAACTCATGTGTAACTTGTAAATGAAGTCATAAATCCCAAACCAAACCAACTATTGGGTATTCTAATAGATGTAAATCCTAAAACCCAATAAAACTCACATATGACCATTTCAGTCTTCTCAGAATCCTTGAGGGGAGGCAACCCATTGTTTCTAATCAGATTTCTTGGACATTACGGTCAATGATGGTTGGTGTTGGTAGATGAAAACTAAGGTATACCCGAGACGACGGAACTATGATATCTTGATCGGGTTTTCTTCCATTTCCCCACAATTGAGACTAAAACACCTAAAAATTATTAATCTTTAATCGAAAGTTCTCTCTTATGTGTTAAGAGGGATAATTAACTATAAGTGTTTGCGATCATGGGAAGTAAGAACTCAGATCTAATTAAACTCCGATACCAACCTCAGGGGAAATCTGATTAACTACAATAGAATTTTATGTCTGCAAAGCGGGATTTATGCATGCATGTAATTTTCCTTGAACCAACATGGCTGTCAACACGACAATAAATGCCCAATTAAAACTCCTGCAACTTGTTTTTTTTATACTAGATAACATTTATATCCCAAACCTTACAAATGTTAGCATTATCTCATATCAATTTACAAAAATTTAAAATGTTATAGTCTTTAATAGAGTTGATGTAACTATATATGAAATAGGGATATCACATGTGGTCATAAAGTAGTCAAGCCAGGAAATAATTAGGAGTTCCCATAAATCAATTATTGATAAATTCACGAGACAAATTAAATATTGATTGCCTACTGATTTGTTGTGTATCCATTGGCCTTGGTGATATTACTGATGAGTCCCATATTCAATTATTGCTCTACTATAGGATCTATCCGCTGAGTAATTAAATAAATGGTGGCATTTACTGATAACAAAGGTTCATAGAAGCTTTGCTGGAAGGATATTAACTCCAATTATCTCGCCATTTAGAATAGAATTTTACCCAGATCAGGCTCCTTCAATATCATAGATTCATAGTATGAATGTGCAACAGCCTTGTTGATTTCAAAATTGGTTTGTTCAGGGCATTACTCATCATCCAGTCGTTTATGGAGATTTATTTTAAGTCACTCTTACAAGAAAACTTAATACCCCTTGAGATTGAATATCATATAACTTGGAACAAATCAAGTGAGTTTTTAACCATTGGAAGGTTGGATAGGTCCTATACTTTAATCACCTTTTACCCTTCTTATATATATATATATATATATATATATGTATGTATGCTTTTTTTTTTTACATGTTTTAAAGTGACAAATAATTGTTTGAGGGTCCCTTGTCATTCAAAATTTAGGCAGCCTCTTTGCGTTCCCTCCCTACGAAGGGAAGTTGGGAGGCACTTGCCTTTGGTTCTTCCTAGTCTGATCTAAGATACGATAGCTCGAGGTCTTCAATTTAAGTTCTTCTCGGCCAGATCTAAGATGCGACAGTGCAAGATCTTCAATTTAAGTTATTCTTGGATGGATCTAAGATTAGACGGTGCGAGGTCTTCAATTTAAGCATTCCTAATTTGTTCTAAGATACAACAGCGTAAATATTCATCCTAATTGTATATGTTATTTAAGCAAGCTAAAAAAATACAAATTTATGCATTTTAGTGTATGAAGAATGTTGATGACGATGATGAAGTGATTGAATCAATTCAAAGTTGCAGAAGATTTGGTTAGTTGGGTCGAAACGGGTCTGTTGGATCGGGTTGATCGAGTCTTCCTCGCACAAAGAAATCGGGTGGGAGAGGAATCAGGGGATTGGGTTGGGCCGGGGGTCTAGGTGTGGTACAGGGAAGATGGGAGACAGTGAGGTCGGGCTCGACCTAGGGTTTCATGTTCGGAGTCAGGTCGGGCAGAGGGAGGCAAGGTCGTTAACAAGAAACGGGCGGAAGGTGGGTCAGGATGTGTGGTCACCAAAGCCCTACATGGGGTTCTAGTTGGGTACCCATGCTTTACTCGGATGAGCTTCGCCCACCCACACCCACCCATGGTGACTTTCGGGATGCCATACCCACCTATACCCACCCACTTTCCATGTTTTTTGAATGTAGTCTGCCACAGATTGATGGCCTTGAGACTTGATGCCCCTTGCTCTGATTGCAAACTTTCAAAACGCATATCATAATTTATCGTAGTCGCAGCATGGTTAAGTGTTGTACACTATATATAGTGATGATTGCAGTAATATAAGATATACGGTGATTAGCAATGTAAATCGATTTATCCTCTGATGTTGAGTATCCATCCATATCCCCCCACAAGGCCATGGGTGTACCCATACCCATTGGGTATGGGTGGGTACATGGGTGGGTGTGGGTATGGGTACCCAATGCAAGGCTATGGTGGTCACATGCGGAAGCGGGCGTAGGGGCCGTAGGCAGTGGGTGCAGTTGTGTGCGGCTCTGCAAGTTTGACGCGTGTGAAGATCGAGCAGGAGTTCGATAGCTCTTGCGTACGTGAAGGAGGATTCGAGTGCGAGAGAGATAGTGGGCTTCCGTCCGGAGTGTCGTGCGAACAAACAAAGGCGAAGAGGGAGAGTCGAATAGGCTCCTACGTGCGTAAGAGTGTGAATTCCTTTCCTAACTACTCCCGTGTGCCATTTTGAGGGAGTGAGCGGATAATTTCGTTTGAGTGAATAATCATGTCTCTTGGGAGCGGATGGTTGCGTGAGTGGGGTTGGGTCTTTGATTAGAGGTCAACAAAATGATATATAATTTTAGTGTGTGTGATATTAATAATTATGAATCAATATTGTTAGAAGATGATGTAATTCCTTGATGTGATAGATTTATTTATGTTAGATTTAGTAAAATTAATGAGGAAATAACTTATAGAATTAAGATTAGGTGGTTAAAATGGAGAAGGCTTCTTATCCAATAAAATATATGAAAACTAAAGTAAATTTTATAAAATTTTGATTAAGCTGGCAATGTTGCATGGATCCGATTGTTGTGGAAAAGAAAGATCGATGGTATTTAGGTTGAGCGTGGAAGAAATAAAGATGTTAAGAGGAATGTGTGACAAAATTTAATAAGATAAATTGAGATTTGATTAACAGTGGAGTGATATATGATTAACATACAAAGATTGATAATAAGTTTAGGTGGTTTGGATTTGTACATTGAATAGTTGAAAATGCACCATTATATCAGTAGAAAAAATTAATGTACGGAGTAGTAGACCTTAGGTGATAGACTTTTGTAAAATGATTTGTGAAGAATAAGTTTAAATCTTCAGAAAATATTCAAAATAAATAAATGAAAAATAAGGATTCATAAAATTGGCTCCAAGCAGTAGGAATAAGGCTAATGATGATGACAACCATGTAGAAGTTGTATGGCATTCAATGCTATTGTCTGTGTGGTTTTGCAAATTAATATAAGAAATAGAGTATAATAAAGCTTACACTGAATAGGTCCTAATATTTATGCAATTGTTATTTATATTATAGATCTTTCTATGTGAGGCGAAATGATTGGAGGGAAATGAGTGAATTGATTGATTTGGGTGGAAAGTTCCATGTATGGAAGAGCAAGTGCATGTGGTTGCATGTGAGGGTCATTTAACATTAAATGCTCTCCGTTTTCTTTTATTAAATTCTACATATTTCTCTTATTGGGTAATGGAGTGCCCCAACTCTCTATTTTGAGAAAGCAATAATTTATGGAGCAATAGATATTGGTATCCAAATATGTCAATGATACAAAAAGAGGAGTCTATCAATATAAGTTGGGCTAGTGAGGTCTGCTCAAAGATTGAGAAAAGAACAAATCAATTATTTGTTCTGAATAAATAATAGTTCAAGTTTACGTAAATACATATGCATGGGTTCAAAGGAGAAATGATAAGAATTAGCTTATTTAACCATACTATTGGTCTTGAGATTCCAATTAAGAACATTATATTATTTTAATTGACTATATTAATATTTTTCTTTGGTTACAACTTATCATCGAAGATTGGATTTTTTTGAACAAGTATTTCTTCACCTTGCAAACATAAATATAAGATCTGTGAAGGAGACATGGGCGGATCCCCATTAGATTGAGGGGGGTAAATGCCCACCCTCAAAATTTTTTATTTTTTATTTTGGAGGGTATATTTTTGAATATTTTGAGTATTTTGGATATTTTGTCCCCTCTCAAAAAAAAATTTTGCCCTAATTTTATCAATCCTAAGCATTTTTGCCCATCCCCTCCAAAAAATTTTTTTTTTTCCTATCATAAGAAAAGAAGTTGGATCCGCCCCTGGAAGGAGAGTGGAGATTTCCCTTTGCCTATGATAATTTAGCTAGTGCTTCTTATAATGTATATGGAATTATTTCAATTTAGTGCCAGTCTTATCCTCTCATGCACGAAAAATTAATTTTTCATGTTATAGTTATATTTATTTTACTCTCATATGAAAGTTCCAGGCATACATGTAATGTTAATGAGAAGAAAGTTCATAAAACTTCTAGGCCATACAAAGTAAATCTCATTGGGTGGTGGTCTAACAGCTCCATTTTTCACAAGTACAATAAGTTTTTGGTAGAATTTTCAATACTTAACAACCTCAGCATGATAAATTCGAGTATTTCACAAATCTCACACCATCCATGAGCCATCTACAAGTTTTTTTAAATGAGCACAGTAATCATACCCATCAGTAATTCATCAATGCAGCTATCTTCTACATAGATTACTATATGTTAGCGGATTGCATCTTGTTTTCTAAGTGCTAAATTCACTTTTTTTAAATTTTGCGTGTGTTTGAAGCCATTCTCAAAGAGAATAAATGGCTCAGCGATTGTAAAATGAAGGAGAATAGGAGAAATGGGATTCACTATAGTACACATTAGAGGTTAGCATGGGACAAATAAAAGCTGTGGGGAATCTTTGAAATAGAACTTGTCCAGAATTTAGCAATGAATGCCACATGATAATTTGCGTGAGACCAGTAGGGCTTGGCCCCGGCCACCCAAAAAATTATTGGAGGAGCTAAAACTCAAAGAGGAAAGATTGCACTGGTGTTTTTTTTATTATATATTATTATTTGTAAATATTTAAATACTTTCTATGCAACAATGCATAGTAGGCTGTATATGGGTGTATCTGTGCATTGTATTGTTGTGTGCGAAATATTTATAAATATTTTGGCATACATCAATGCACACCCCTGCTATTTAGTTTTATTTTCCTTAAGTATGAATCTACAAAACATTTAATTTGTTATGAGGAATCCTATGAGATATTAATGTTTGATTGTGAATTTCACTCTCATTTGTAGGAGAAATTATTCTTTGCAGAGTCCAGACGGAAGAACCGTCTGGACTGTGAGTGTACACATTGTATATAAACAGTGTATATATTGATTATATATCTGTATATATATACATACATATATATATACATATGTATATATATATATATATATATATATATATATACATATGTATGTATGTATACATATATATATATATACATATGTATGTATATATATATATACATACATATATATATATATATATATATATATATATATATATATATATATATATATATATATATATATATATATATATATATATATATATATATATATATATTTTGTAAATTTATGCACAAGATTTAAAAAGAAAAAAATCCAATGAGATCAACACTGGAGTGTGTTTGATTTGATCTATTTGCTTGATGAAAGCTTAGATAGGGCGTTTGTGACAGTCTGCTAGGCATTTGTTCTTTCTGCAAGGCCTACATTTAGCTTAATATATGGTGATGAGTTTTGTGGCTTTTGAACTAATTAGTTTTGTCTTTGACGCATTTTGGTAGCAGCTTATGCCAAAGTCGCCATCCAGGACAATCATTTTGCTGTAATTGAGGGTACGTACATCTCTGCTTTCTCTTAAATTATGAACATAATATGGGGAAGGGTCTATCTAGTGAAGCTCCTCATAATTGATGCATGTTAGATTTGAAAAATATAAGTATTTCGTGTAAGAATTACGCCCCTATATGATATTTGTCCATGCATATCCATTAAATGGTCAAGAATATTTGTTCCTTGAACAGAAATCCTGTTGGGAATTCCCTATATAATTTCATCGAATTAATTTCAGAACAAGTGATGCATTAATTTTAAATTATTTTCTTGGTATTTTGCGAATCAAATATGTACCTTAGATTGAGATTAATTGTTGAATGCCGGAAAATTTTATTTTGTAACAGATCTCTATGCTTGATAGAACATTTTATGAAATATTTTCACTTATTATTCGAAGTAAAGCTCATTTGTTGTTGAAAAATTGTTTTCCTATATCCATAAATCTCAATGAAAAAAGTGGTCCACATAGTAATTATTGAAGCCTTATTATAGCTACCAATCAAAAGGTATTGAATTCGAATCTTATTTATGTGATGTGCGTGTGAGTTTACTGTAATTGCCCTACCCTAAATGCCCCCCCCCCCCCCCCCCCCAAAAAAAAAAAACCCCACTTTCTAATTTTTCTTTATATATAGAAATCAGCTGATCCATCTTGTTTCTATTTGGGGATGCTAATGATTCATTCTTGATTTGACACTACTTTTGTTTAAAGTCAATCATTCTAATTTTGATCTAGCCAACATATCATAATCGGGTGATACATAACTCAACTTGATTTATTAGTTAGGAGCTTAGGCTACTAATTAAGAGGTCTTGAATTTGAGTCTTGTGTATGTAATCTGTGTGAAATTATCTTAATTGACCTAAATGTCCCAAAAATAAAAATTCATAATAGGGCGATTTGATTTGAGTAATTGCTTGGCTTATCATTTTTTATTAGAGCTTGATTCTGTCTTTTTCATTATTTCATATCCTAGTTAAATGACCCTCTACCACATGTGGGATTATCATATCAAATATCTAAATTATGATAAATATTAATGTCAAGCCATTCATGTAGTGTATGATAGAATGTGCTTCCTTGTTTCATTTCTTAGCAGTTGGGCATCATGATGCTGCTTCTAACTCCAATAAATTATGTTATAATAAGCCCAATATTCACTATAAATTCACTCAAAATGTTCACTTTTTTTTTTATCATCGTTGCTAAAAAAATCATAGAAAAGACTCAGCATGGTTTCTTGCCTTGTTTTCTTTGCACAATTGTCATATTATGGCAGTTTGGTTGTCTCTGCCTATTTTTTTGGAGGTTTTCATCAATGTGTTTCTGACTCATGGGATCCTCCGTCCTTGTAAAATTCTGCTATTCACAACGCTTAAAATAAGAAGAATTTAGGCTAGATATGCAACTCTCTTACAAGCCAAAAAGGGTAGTCAATTGGTGATAGACACAAGCTACTACGAGCTATTGTGGCAAAGATATCATAACACCCTCACACCCAATGACTATCCAATCGAAGGCAAATACGCTGGCCTATTACAAAGAAGGGAGGGTGATATACAACAAGTGTAAGTGCCTGCAGTCCTTTTTAAGAGGCCGTTGTACGTTCAACACATGTCTGCAAGCAAATAAAGAAGACCTTTAACAAGTGCAAGCTCCTGCGAGCCATAACAAAAGATTTGTTAGTGCACAGAAATCTACCTGCAGAAAGCAACAAGCAGTGAACGACAGTCTACATGTATACAACGAGCAAATGATCATAGTACGATGTTACGTCACCGGATCCGCAACATGCATACTAGCGACAGAAGGCTTGCACAAATTCACAAAAGAAGCCTTACTCATTTCTCAACAAATCTTCAAAAGCAGCAAACAACTCATGATGCCACGCCACCGAATCTGCAACCTGTATATAAGCAGATATAAGGCATGTACGAACTTCTCAATAGAATGATGCATTCCAATGAGGGTTTCCCACACAACTGAGCAACATTAAATATGTTCAAAATGCCCCCGCACATGCACTGTAATATGTATACACATAGTTACAAAAAAAGGACAAGTGTAATCATAAAACCCGCATGGACCCCAGCAAGCGTGTTTTGAGTACAGACCTGAGGTCTAGGGATTTGTGGGGTTCAATAAATGAACGTAGTTCAAGCCCAATCCTTCTATATAGATAGATAAGAGTCGACATGGCTCGAATTATCAAACAGATATACGGTCAAGGTGTTGACCATAATATTTGTTTTATACGTTCATATAAGGCCTTCAAAGCCTATGACCAGAGAAATTCATCAATGAAGGCATAAAGCCTATGAAACCTGATTCCCTGTCGATAGTTCGATGGAGCCGACAAGGTTTAATTCGTGAATGGAATAGCCCATTAACGCTCTGATGATGGTCGTGTTAAACGTACATCTCAACCATATGGGTTAATTTCAAATATCTTCAAAATGTCACCCAAATGCTCATTAATACTCCGATACTCCACAAAAATTTTCAAACTTCTAGAAATTCCAAAGTCCTACATGTTTAAAATTGAAAATCCAATCATCCAATCACTTAAAGTAAAATTCATCCATCCTCTATAACAGTTTGCCGAAATTGATAAATTGAAAAAGAGCTAATGTCTGGTTGAGAATATAACTATGATTCATTCTTAAATAATGTCCTGCTAGTAAGGACGTGTTATGTATCCTCTAATCAGCGATTTTGCTGCCAAATGACACTACAGGTAAACTGTTATGACCCGACCCTCTGAACCGAGTGGTTTTGCCGCCAAATGACACCACTAAATTATGGTTATGGTCAAAGCCAATACGTTCTTTTGTGGCATCAAATCTTTGAGATAAGAATAAATATGATATAATTGATAGGGCAGAAAGCCCTCTGTTAGCTAAGATGGATTCAAATTTGTCTCCTTAATAGTCACCCCATGTCTATAAGGTAACCTTGGACGAAGCAACCCACGGCTGCCGACAAGGATTCTTCTGTCAGTTTGATTCGACTACCTCCTCTGACTAAGTAGACCAGGGACCACGATGGCCCGGGATGACGAAACTATAGGATCTTGATCGGGTCCATCATCCATCCCCCCACCATCAGCTTTAACTGGAAGATGATGAAATTTCTGTTTTAAATATCAATTTTCCAAATTCCCAAACACATGCTGCTACTATATGCCAGATAACGTGTATCTCTTTATATATGATTGACAACTAACCTTAATCGAAAGTTCTCTCTCGTTGCCGAGAGGAGTAATTAACTATAGGGGTTTGCGCTTATAGGAAACCAGAACTCAGATCATAAAGTCCTTGCAAAATGAGGGCGAAATCTCTGGGTAGTGTCTTATCTACAAATTCATTTGCCTTCCCAAAATTCACCGTGGAACTTAATCCGTTAAAACTCCCCCCGAGGAAAAACAGCAGGGGAGGCCGGGGCCGAATTTTTGGAGCCCACTAGACCATTCCATTGGCTCATTGGGAACCTAAAGGAGCCATAGCAACAAGCCAAGAACTATCTCCTCTCCCCCTCCTTTTCATAGGAAATCATCTAGTTTGTATGAAGAACAATTAGCCCGACTCACATAGACTTGTCCTAAATTATCTTAATGTTCATACAACAACAACAACAACTAAATCAAATTTTTATTTCACTACATGAGGTTGGCTACATCAACCCTTCTTTACAACTTAAAAATTCTAAGACAAATGTAAAGCGGTGTAACGTGCAAGACAACTTAAAAATAATAATATTCAATCAGAACACTGAATGTTAAGAGCTAATAATTCAGTTCAAAGAGGGATGAATGCTTTCTGGCTTGATTACAACGAAATTGTGCACTTGCCAGCCTATTTTTATCGACAACTTGTTCTATTACTGTTCACTATCAACCAAAGATCTGACGGTGATCACCTGACTTATGACACATTAGGGCATCTCCAACGGAGAACTCCATTTTTTACGGCAAAATACAGCAAAACTCCAAAATGCCGTGGTGCTGCTCCAATCGAACTCCATTTTAAGTGCTTCTGCGAAGTAACAATCCTTCTCCCTTTCGTGTGTTTTTTCGGTTGAGAGAGCAAAATAGCGTAGGTGAACAGTGCAACGCCAATATTGGCGTCACACTGTTCACCCGCAAGTAAATGACGAAAGATTTAGCGTTCGGCTGGAGCGACAGAACGAAGCCATGCACACGTTTGACGTTCGAGATGCTCTTAGATATTCATAATCGCCAAAAGATATTCCTCCAACTGCTGTTGGGGTCATGTACTAAAACCTCCACCGTTCACCTAATTCTTTTATGGAAGATATATCCAGAGAGAATTTATTATTGCTTTATTAGCAAAAAAAATTCTATTATTTCCATTATCTATATCATTATATATGTATGATTAATTTATTTATTTTAATTAGAATTTGACATTTGAACAAATTTGATGAAAAATATAGTATTTGTAAAACTACTCACTCAGGATTTGTTTGGGATAGCTTTCTAATTATTTTAATTTTTAAATAGAGAAATTTACATTCATACTACTTTATAACATCCTATTTACATATTTAATATCTAAAACTTTAATATTACATGCATACCATCATATATTATTTTAATATCAAATATGTCACTCGTATTTTCTTCATACCACTCATATTTGATATAAAAATGAACTATGGGTGGTATGAATTTTAGTGATGAAAGTATGTTTTTTGCTATCATAATTGCGAAGTTGTTTTTTCAGCAACAACTTCATAATTAACTTTATAAAACGCTGAAGCTATCCCAAACGGATCATAAAGTTATTATGTATATATAATTTTATTGGAATAAATTATTTGATTTTTTTCTAAATATATTCTATTATGTAAAATAAACGGATGATTATTACTGTAGAAGTGGAGAAATTTTCCTGCAAATAAATATTAGAAATGAGTTAAATTTCGTAGATTTGCTCATATTTTTTTTAAATAAATAGATTTTTGCTATAATTAAGAACAACTGAATTGAAACCCTTTAGCCAAAGGTAATAAACAACGGGCCGTCCAAGCTGGGTTGAATAAATTGGGCTGGGCCCAAGCCTGAAAAGGAATATAATATTATATTTTAATTAATTTTATTTAAATAATTGAAGCCAGAAAGTTTCCCGAGCGTGACCGACCAGGCAATAACTAGCTTGCTTGCTAATTGATCATTTCAATAACACTCAATATAATTTTTACAGAAATATTTTATCAAATAGAGAATGATCAAACTTTTTTTTTTAATTTTATTTATTTATTTATTTATTATTATTATTTAAATAGAGAATTATTAACTTTGTTTCTCTAATAAATGAACAAAGGGATTTCCATCCAATAATATTCATATAAATCTCGATATATATTTAAAAAAAAGATCAAAAATATTAAAATGTTTTTATCTATTTTATGATGATTGTAATAAAAATTACTTAAATATTTATATTTATGTTTTAAAAATTAAAATTTTAAAGATCATATTAATCATTTTTTTGTCAGAATATTTTAATACAATTTTTACAACTGTAATTAAAAATTATAGTTTATGATTATTCAAAATTTAAATATTTATAGCTTCGAAAGTAAGAAGGTTCCTCCTTATGCTTATAAATTTTTGGTTGAAATAATTAAATTCCCAATCTTAGCCATTAGCCGCCCATCCAATTCCAGCCTAAGTAATCGACGAAGTCATCAACAAAGCCAAAATCAAGTATTAAAGTCTCTTTCCTTATCACCGTCCCCACAGCACTCTCAGCTTGTTTTTAAGTAACAGACAAATTCCCTTAAAGCAAGGAGCAAATTCAGCATATTATTCTTTAATCTGCTTCAGTCATACAGTCTAAATTAGATAAATTTATATCATTTTTCTTCTTTAAAAGGCCTCTCCTCAACCTCTCCAACTCCTCTTCTACTTTGAAAGCTCCTTCAAAGACTCAGTAATGGAGGTAGACTCAGTAAACTGCGAGTGCTGTGGTTTAAGAGAAGAGTGTACAGAGGAATACATAAGCCAGGTGAAGGCAAATTTTGAAGGAAAATGGCTTTGTGGTCTGTGCTCTGAAGCAGTGAGAGATGAGATCAAGAATGGATGGAAGAAGGAATACAATGGAACTGAGGCTGCTTTGAAGGCTCATATGTCATTCTGTAGTAAATATAAGACGAACCCAGCAATTCTGGTTGCAGATGGTATGAGGCTGATGCTGAGAAGGAGGTCAAGGGATCTCTCAGCTTCCACGGCGGCTTCTGTTTCATCGTCGTCGTCGAAGAAGAAGTAGGAGAGGTCTTTATCTCTTTACTCTTCTTGCAGATTGTTTCACAGGAGAGGTTGCTTTGATTTGGAATAATGTTAAGAGTGTTTAACTTAAGCTATGTATTTTTTTGAATTCAATACTTCATTAAGTTGCTATTGCTATGTACAGAGAAGAAACGAGATTAAGTTTAAGTACTTATGAGTTACAACCCTTAGAATCCAAGCTTGGCTAGTTTTCTCATCTTTAGTTTTTGGCTTAGAGAAGGAAGTTTCAGTTTCTCTTACATAAGAGATTTATCATACATAGTTTTGCCTTTGTTCCATCATCATATCACATCATTTATATCAAGAGGGTGTTTACCAGATAGCGTGGATCTAAGAAGATCAAAGCTTTCTCCAATATATCAATAATCAAATTTGTTTTCAACGTAAAAAATTAAGCTTTTAGATAATGACCATCAAATGATCAATGTTTCTATATATAAAAAAAAAATTATTGATGTTATATAGGGGGGTGTAAATGAGTAGAGTTGAGCACGAGTCAGGATGTGCTCGAGCCGAGCTCGACTATCAAATACTAAGCTCGAGCTCGACTCAAGTTCGAGCTCGGTTTTTGGTAGTCGAGCTCGGCTCAAACACCCTCTGGCTCAAGCTCGACTCGACTCTTTTGCATCCCCTATATGGAGTTCTCAACGAGCTAATCAGGAGTTCTCGTCATGAGAGCTTGTCAAGGATACATGAGCTAATTAAGAAATTTTCCTAAAATTTTGGCTCAGTAGATTGATGCCTATTTTAGAAATTTTTTATGTGATTCGTCTTCGTAGCGAATTTTATATCACCAACTTGATTCTCTTGTATGAAGAACAATCATAAGTCATGTGTTAGCATCCTATGATCTTGTATTTTTGGCCAACAATTCTATCATACTAAACCTCCTTGAGATATTTTGTTGGATTCTCTATCCTAAGCATCATCTTTCTCTGGCCTCTCTTGCTCTCTGTTACTTGAGTTTGAATAATATTTAGCATTAGAGTCTTTATATCTTTCACAAACAATATTGAATCTAACAAATTCTCACTAAGAAATAATTTTTTATAAAATAAGAAATGATATTTGTCCAATAATAAATAATTTTTAAGGATTAGTTTTATTTAATCACATGTATTTATGAGGTAATTCTCTACTTGATTATTTTCCTTGGCTAGTTAGGGTCTCAGGGCTCTCTCCCTCTTTCTAAACAGATTAATTATTATGTGGAGACCAATCAAAATGTGACACGTCATCCTGTGCTCGATACTGCAGCTTGGTACCATTCCGTGGCGTATTCTGGTTGATCTCCGAATGACATTCCACGTCTGATATCCGCAAATTAATTTCTCTTCTAAATGAGTTTTCTAACTTTCCTGCTCTGGAAACTTAACCAATATAGTCATCAAGGCAAAGATTTTCCATTTTCTACATAAAATATTCAAAAATTTCTATAATTAGTTCATAAATACCAGACCTATGAAATTGAAAGTCTCCTCAGAATAATTGAAATGAAAAGTACTTCGCATCCTGGTGCTCCATTTACATACAAATATGGTATATAGTACTTGATGCGCATGAAGCAAGGTAGGCTGTAAAATTTTGTAACAAAATATTCAGACTCAAGAAAAAAATTAATAGTAATTGAATTTAGTTTGTAATTTAATAATTGATAGATAAATAATTTACTATATTCATCTAAAAAAATCAATAAATATAAATTTATTATAATAAAATTTAAATCAGAATATCCTAACCTAATTTTTTTTTCAAAGTGAGACCTATGAGCCGTGCATCAATGGTAGTTCATCACATATCCATGCTAAGAGACATCATCATGAGCATAAAAGAATATTTTTATCAACTTAGGCTTCGTTTGAGATAATTTTTTTACTATTTTTTTAAATTACTTTTTAATACAAAAATCTCTTAAACTAGAAATTTTTGTACTAAAAAATCACTTTAAAAATAATAAAAAGCTATCCCAAATAAAATCTTAATCACATTACAGCAATAATTTAAAGTTTCGAACTTTATAGCCGATATGATTTTGCTTTTGAAAAAGTGTCATCTGAATTGTAAAATAGTCAAAGAATTGTCTTATTCTTGTGCACGAAGGCACTTCAATGAGTTCAACCGCATCCTTAAGAAAGGCCAAAGAGTTATGCTAACTTAAGCTGGCTGGCTGAAGAAAAACAAAAAAGAAAAGAAAAGAAAAGAAATGAGTACTCCAACACCAAGGTTGTCTCCAACAACATCACAGTTGAACTTTAAGAAATGAGTATCCATTGTCGCTTAGTTTGATTGATAGGCGAGTACGGTTGAGAACCCTCAAATCCGATTCCCAACAGTATTTGAATCCCTCGAGCCACAAAGCCTTCTAAGTGGGGCCTAATCAAGTGTGGGCCATGAGATTTTTAGGGTGGGCGCCTCTTCTAGGTCAGCCGAGGATTAGTCACGCCGCCAAACACACTTTCGAGGTGACAGTGGGTGGATTCCCCATTCAAAATAAAAATTAAAAAGAAAAACTTTAAGAAAGAGAACTCAGTATAGAAAGGTAAAGGGGTCTTCAATTCCCAACACCTATTTTTGCTTCTTTATTATTGGCATTGGCTTAGTGAAGGCATTGTACTTGAGAGCCTACTTTAGTTAGGTAAAGCTCATTAAAAACCTCCAAAGTTTCCTGCTTTTTTAACCTTTAATGATCCACTTTATTGGGGACGCGTTTGTGATTTCTACATGAAGTATTTGATAATCCAACTTATAATCTGATTCATCTATGAATTTTATTATTGAATTCATAAGGTTGCCACAACATCAAGGCTTTTATTGCAATCTCACATTCATGATAATCCCACACAATTATGTTTGTGGCTCAATTGCCCTTTTAAGACATGCACCATATCCTCCCTTGCTTCACAACCATCTTTATCCAAATCTACCTCACAACCTCACTTGTATCACTATCATCTCCTTCAAAACTCCTTCAAATCATATATTGTGCATCTCCTTTTGAACATACAACACAACCTCAAAAACATCACAATCAATTTCTCTAAAGATTTACATCATGATCGCGCTTGTCGTAATCATCACCACATAAGAACCTCTGTCAAAATCAGCCCCTCAAGGCAGAAATTATTTTGTACAGAATCCGGACATAAAGAATTGTCCGGACTGTGAGTGTACACACTGTGTACACATAATACGTACAAAAACTTTGACACACACTATACACAAATTTATACATAATATATACACTCACATGTCCGGACGATTCTTTTCGTCCGGACTCTACACAGAATAATTTCTCCTCAAGACATGTATCACTTCGATCCTCTAGTTGGACCTACTCAAAAACCATCTTAAGCAAAATAACACTATAATTGCCTCCAACCATAGCACTATATCAGAACACACTTAGAGAACTTATCTTGATGCCTTCTACATTGTTCTTCCTAATTGAACAAGTAAATCCATGTATTACTCCAAAATTATTTGAAGATGAATCAAATTTTTAAGAAAAATTAAAAAAAAAAAAAATAAGATAAATTAAGCACTATATTTTTTTCTCTACTAAAGATAAATGGAGATTAATCCCAACATTATCGGCTCAAATTCTGGCACTCAACAATTCTTAAACTTCAGAAAAGAAAGATAAGACAGCTGCACCACAAATAAAACTCAAATATCATAATATTAAAAAAAAAGGCTCTATGAACAATCTCATTGTGTCAATTAAATTGAATTTTTTTAGAGTAACAAAACCTACAAAGCAGTTTCATTCCTGGAATAAAGTTCAATAAGGAAAGCAAATCAAGTATGGATTACAATTGATTCAATCAATATTCATAAACTAAGATCGGATACATTGCTTTCCCTCACTAAAGAGTTTCTCACTAGAGCCTGCTGGTTTACCAGCAAAGCATACAAGCAATCAAAAGCAAAGCAAAAAAAGAAAATAAAGAAATATTGGCGATTACTATACATACTATACAATTAAAGCCATTGACGGCCCAATCTCACTCTACATCCACCCGCAGTTATCTTAGCTGCAGTAGGAAAAGAGAAAACCAGATGCCTGGACTCATCAAAACTCGCCAAATTGTTCAGTGACTCGCAAACTATATATTTTAGTATGGTGATTTTGCTTTATTCACATTTCTGAGAAGGGAATTAAGGTGTTGAGTTTACTGGAATTTCTTGAGGAATCGATGGGTTTTGTGTGTCGTGGTGTGAGGAGATGACTAACCTCTGTAATGACTTCAAAGCTGTTGTCAGTTGTGCAAAAGAAGGTCGCAAACTTGGTTCTCTGTAAAGAAACAAAAGAACAACACAGGTGAGAAAGTCAATATGGTTGGGTTCACAGTAACCAAATGGCATGTGATCCACCTACGTTTGCCAACACTCCCAGATAATCCTTGCAACAAGGGGGTCAACTTCCTTGGGAATCTCAAGTCGCCGTTCTTGGAACCCGACTGCACCTACAACCTGCATTGGATTCATCCCTTTCCAGGGCATTCGGAGCGTTGCAAGCTCCCATAATATGACTCCGAAACTATAGACATCACATCTGCGTATAATTAAATCAGGATTATTGAGAGGCAATATTGCAGGTTGTTTTTACGAAATTTTTCAGTGAAATATGGACAAAACAGTTTTCATAAAACTAAGAGGGTGAGCTTGGAGCAGTAGCTAGGTTTCCTATGCTTTGATCTCGATATTGTCATTTTGCTCATTAGAGTGGGTTCCTCATAGGGTCTTGGTTATTTAAACTCTATAGAGTTTGATCTTAACATTACCAATGAAAATAGTCCAGTTTCTCTTATTAATGCATGTATAAAGCATAGATTATATCACCTACAACTTGGTCACCCATCTCAAACGAGGGTTAAAGCGTGAATGATGATGTGGGACGAATTTCAAAAGGCACCACATAAGCTTGAAAAGGGTGTTCAATCCACCATCCACGAATATCTTGAATCAAATTAGATTTGGATGAAGATCCCTAGTTTACCTTTGTTAGCACCTTGCTTCCAATGTTTGAAAATGTAAAATAGGATCTCACATTCAGGAAAAATCATAAAATAGAAGAATATGAATCTTTTAAAATAGCAAATGAAATTTCAAAATTGAATGAATGACCTCCAATACATGACATCATTAAACTGAAGGTCTAAAAATAAAAGAAAATGCCTAAGCCCAAGCAAACAAAAACACAAGTGTAAGAGCCCACGATGAAGCCCAAGTTTAACTCCTTTAATTTTTTTTTTTTTTTTTTTTTACATTTAAAACTTTCCTTAAGAACATACGAACTCTGACAATGGCAGTAATTTAATGGTGCCATTTGGCAGCAAAATCATATAGTCAGAGGGTCCCGGTCATAACCGTTTACCTGTGGTGTCATTTGATGGAGAAAATACAGGTTAGAGGACACGTGTCATGTCCAACCGGCAATATGCAGATTGAGAATGAATCATAGTGATGTTCGCTCTTTGTAAGCTGAAGTGATTTTCAAATTTGTCCACTTCGACAAACTTTTGCGGAGGTGGATGGATTTTGCTTTAAGCATTTGTGATTTATTTTATTTTAAATATCTTGATTTTAGGGTGATTTTTGAAATCTTGGATTTTTATGGGCATTTGGGAGGCATTTTCCCTTCGGTTGAGATTTTCAGTCAACACAGCCATCATCAAGGTACTTATGGGCAATTTTACTTTATCAGTTGAACCTTGTAAACTCGGTCTACTTGCCGATAGAGGATTGGATTCATTGTCGGTTTGATGTCTTTATTAGTGAATGTATAACAAAGACCTTGAAGGCCTTGTTATAGACCTTGAAGGCCTAATATGAATGTATAAAATAATATTCTGATCGATAATCTGGTTCCAACAGTTTGGCATTATAATTTGATGTCTTTGTTAGTCTTCCATTTATTATTTGCAAGCGAGCCTAATTTATCTGGCATGATAATCTGGTTCCATAAATTTACTGCTTTAACTCACCAGTGGCCTGCAGCTTCTACTACAAATTCACAGCTTCCAATACAGATTCTTTGCTTCTGCTTACAAGTGAATTGTAGCGTCGGAGAGTTTTATTTAATTTGCTCGTGGGTAATACGTCGTCAACAGTCATTCAAATGTTGCCCACTATTGCATGCAAGTGAACTGCATTCGACGTGTATATTGCTCGTAGGCAGGTCGTAGCACTGCGCTATGGGTCGCCCGTGGCTTCTTACATGCAAGTTATCGTGCATTGCAAGTTTTATTAAATCTGCTTGCAGGTTTTCAATGGGTGTCTAGAGGTCACTAGCCGTTGTATGCAGACTGCTGCACATACGACACATTTCTTGTAGTGTCTTGTAGATGTCTGCATTTACCACAAGTTTGTTACTTCTTCGCACTAGTGTGTAGTATTCGTTGTTATCCTCTTACTCATGCATGTAGAGGATTCATCATATTTGCATTAAGTCCACTATCATTGCTCGTAAGTGGGACCGTTGTATGCACTATAAGCCTTCTGTTATTATCTGTGGGCAAGCTGCACTTGATACAAATTTTTTATTGCTACCCGTAAATACTTGCATTTGTTTGTATTAACTACCATTGCTTGTTGTGGATTAACGTATTTGCTAGATAGTTACTTATTGTTGACTGTAAGGGTAAGCAGCATTCATTGCACGTTGCTCTGTGTACATTTGCAGATTAGTTTTGTGTTCATATGCAGATTAATGTTGACTGTAGGGGGATTGCACCATTTATTGTGTAACTCTCATGCTTCGCTCATAAACATGTCATTATATTCTTAATAGTCTCTTTGAGTGCATTCATAGGGCAGCTGTCAGGGTTATGGTTTGCAAGCGAATCTGTGTTCATCTACAAATTAGTGATGATTGTCAGGTGAGTTGCATTCATCGCCAATACCTCCCTACCTGCTGATTGGTGAATTGTTGCATTTCTCATCCATTTCCTTATACACGATGATCGTTAATGTAATAATCCGAATTTTTGTTAATGATTTTTTAATGAAAATTCTGAATTTCAGCACCAAGCCTTATCGAAGAAAAGAGAGAGAAGAGAGAGAATGTTCATCAGTGCTTTTCATCCATAAATTTTGTTCAGAGATTTCTTCTATTCGTTGTAAGTTATTTAAATCTCATTTTTCTTTTTAATAATTTTGATTATTATATAGATTTTTATATATTGAATAGAATTGATTATTTCCTACTGCATTTTTATTGTGGCATTTGCATAAGCAAGAAAGATTGGTTGTTAATACTATAAAATGGATTAGTTGTTAAAACATAATACCCTCCGTAGAAGGGTGGGCTGACGGGCTTTCCTTTAAAGATAGATTATGATGTTATCTCGGTTGTAGCCTGTAACAGATGACCGATTACGCAGATGAGTAGAGAGTGACGACTCTTTATTGATTTAATGAAACCACATGTAATGATAATTGATTAATTGGATGAGTGATACTTAATATGACTGATGACCACCTGGGAATCAGTTAGGATAAAAGATGTTGAAAATACCACATTCAAGATGGATGTCTTGCCTTACTAAATCATACATTTTTGCATGCATATATTAATAGCTCTGTTGACATTAATAGATACATTAATATCATTGACAATATTAGATGCATTGATAAAACATAAATAGAAAATGCATATGAATAGATAAGATCATTTCTTTTAGAAATATATGAATGATTTCTGCATCATTGTTTCACTGATTTATTGAATTTTATACAAATTATTGATTTTTAGATTCATTATAATGATTCCTTGTTTTTTTTTATTGATCATTTAGAGTCTTACTGATAATATTTGATCATTAATTATATTGAATGCTATTGAATATATTAGATTGAGCATATCATATTGATTCATTAATCCTTACATTGAAAGCTTTAGTGAGTTTTGGTTTACTGCTGGGCTTTTAAATTCATTATGTGAATTGAATGATTTCACGTTGGGAAAACGATCATGATCAGTTAGAGTGAGATTATCAGAGATCCTCAAGTTTTCTTTAAATTTTATTTTGTATATTCATTTATTCTTTTGTAGTCATGAACTTATGATAGAATAGTGATTAAAGTGATCTCCTTGCTCATATAAATGATATTTTAGGTGAATAAATAGTAAAATATCTTGATGTATATGATTTTAGTTGTTTTCACTGGTTATTGTTTATATTGATGAATAATAAAATCTCTACTATATTCTTAAAATGATAAATAAACTATTCTTCCAAGTTCCAAATTTGATTCTGGGGCGTTACAGGTAAACTCTTGCATTTGCTTGCATGTATTTTAGTGTTCGTGGGAAAGGCAGGTTAATGCATGCTTTGCAAGCTTCATGTTTCCCATTTGTAAATTAAAGGTTTTGGAACATTGTTTGCAATCAATTATATATTCATATTGATTATTACTTGCAAATGAGATGCAAGAATTTTCCCTAACCCATCACAAGTCATTGCTCGTTCATTTTTGTTCATTTGTATGATCCAGTTCTTTAATTAACATTTGTATTAATGTGATTGTGTGTTTGTCAAATTAAAGTACTGTTCCCTGTTCATCATTTTAGGTTATGTTTCCTACTGTCCGTTGAAGTTCAAGTCCCCTTTGTTCATTTAAGTTTGCAAGTTCAGTCTTCTATCATTTTGTATAAGTTCAAGTCCTCTATCCTTTGAATTTTGGTAGCCTCCTGGCATCTCTCCATTTAGGAGAAATTTCGGGAGCTGGGTCATCCCGATCAAGCTGCGAGAGCGCGTAGTGTCAAGTGACACCGCGGCCGTAGTTTTCAATCCCACCATGATACGAGAGCGAGTAGAGGTCTTCGAGGTACCTGTGTAAAAGACTTGAATTCTTTTCGAGCAAGCACTGTAACTCATACACAAGTACTTAAGATTTTCCTCGTCATACTATGAGAGTGCTTAAAAGCCTATCTGCCTCGCTGCAAACGTCGCACCAAGTTCCTTCCCACCACGCTATGAGAGCATGTAAGGTGGTCCACCGGTGCGCCTGCGCCGCAAGAGCCAAAAGCAGAGTTGAGACTTTTTGAGTTTAAGGGGCATTATACCTTGGCAATAGGAGGTCGGCGGTGTCGGTGTCGAAGGCATGAAGATCGAGGCGACGGTGACGACGATCACAAAACACAAAAAACTTCCCTCTTTTCCTCTTTTTTTCCCTTTCCTTTTTTTATTTTCTCTTTTTTCTCCTTTTTTAGACAATAATAATAATAATAATCTCTCTGTTAGAGAGAAGATGAAGGTGATTTGCTGTAGGAATTTAGTTTAGTGGGTTAGGAGGGGATTTTGAGTGAGTTTGTGGGCTCCGAAAATTCATCCCCGGCCTCCGCATCGCTTTTCTTATTCGGCGAGGGAGTTTTAACGAACTAGGTTCCGAGGTAAATTTTGGAAGGCAGATGGGTTTGTAGATAAGACACTACCCAGAGATTTCGCCCTCATTTGTGAGGACTTTATGATCTGAGTTCTGGTTTCCTATAGGCGCAAGCCCCTATAGTTAATTACCCCTCCCGATAATGAGAGAGAACTTTCGATTAAGGCTAGTCGTCAATCAGATATGTATAGAAATACATGCATCTGGCATATAGTAGCAGCAATGGGTTTAGGTATGGTAGAAATTGGATTTGGAAATTAGGTTTTGATTTTTGGTATTTAAAATAGAAATTGCACCATCTAGCACTTAAAGCGGATGGTGGGGGAATGGATGATGGACCCGATCAAGATCCCATGGTTCCGTCATCCCGGGCCATCGTGGTCCCTGGTCTACTTAGTCAGAGGAGGTAGTCGACCCAACCTGACAGAAGGATCCTTGTCGGCAGCCATGGGTTGCTTCGTCCAAGGGGACCTTGTAGACCTGGGTTGGATGTTTGTCTAAGGGGACAAATTTGAATCCACCTTAGCTGACAGAGGGCTTTGTGCCTTATCAATCATATCCTATTGATTCATATCTCAAGGATTTAACGCCATTAAGGAGCGTATTGGCTCTGGCCATAACCGCTATCTGTGGTGCCATTTGGCGGCAAAACCACTCGGTTCAGAGGGCCCCGGGTCATAACCGTTTACCTGCAGTGCCATTTGGCGGCGAAACTGCCGGTTAGAGGACACGTACCACGTCCTTACTTGCAATAGACTTTTTTGAGAATGGATCCTAGTGATATTTTCGACTAGGCATTTGGCTCTTTGTGAGCTGAAGTACATTTTAATTTATCCACCCCGACAAACTATTGCGGAGGGTGGATGGATTTTGCTTTAAGTTTTTTGATGGATTTATTTCAGTTTTAAATATTTTTGGGATTTTGAGAATTTTCTTTGGATTTGGGTGGAGCTTGAATTATTTGAAATGGACTTTTGGGAGGCACTTGAAAATATTTGTGGACCCCTCCGGTTGAGATCTGCATTCAACACGGCCATCATCGGGGTGTTCGGGGTCATTTCTTTTTATGGATTGAACCTTGTCAACTCTATCGGGCTGTCGACAGAGGATCGGGTTTCGTAGGCTTTTTGCCCTTATTAGTGAATTCATATGGTTGTAGGCCTTGGAGGCTTAATGTGAATGTATTGAAACAAATATTATGGTCGCCACGGCCACATATTTGTTTGTTGGTTCAAACCTTGTCGACTCCTATTGATCCGTATAGGAGGATCGGGTTTCGTAGGCTTTTTGCCCTTATTAGTGAATTCATATGGTTGTAGGCCTTGGAGGCTTAATGTGAATGTATTAAAACAAATATTATGGTCGCCACGGCCACATATTTGTTTGTTGGTTCAAACCTTGTCGACTCCTATTGATCCGTATAGGAGGATCGGGTTCGAACTTGAATTCACTTATCAACCCGCGCAGCATCCCTAGACGTCACGTGTATACCAATAACACGCTCACCGGGGCCCATGCGGGTTTTATAATTATTTTCACCCCTTTTAGTGTACCTATGTGTATACAATTTATAGTGCACGTGCAGGGGTTCTTTGAAATAATTGTAGACGCCTTCTGTCTGCTTGTACGAATGTTGCAGATCCGGTGGCGATATCTGTTGACTCCCCCTTTCTCAATCATCGGGGAAGGATTCCTTCTTTTGGACTTTGAAGTCCACTGATTGTCGCTTTGCTTTGAGAAGATCTCCTTTCAAGATCTTTAGTGTAGTAGAGTTTTTTCGCACATCGAGTCGCTATTGCACTCGAAATACTTGAAGATCTTGATCACCGTTGTCGTAGGTGATATCTATACTTGTGTCCACAGGGGTTCGCTATGCTTACGAGGCTCTCACTGTTGTTATCCACAAGTGGTTTGTGGTCATTTGCATTTGTAAGGGATCCGTACTTGTGCCCACAGTGATTCGCCGTACTTGCAACACACTGTTGTTATCCACAAGTGACTTGTATGTATTTGCGGGGACCCGTTGTACTCACTACGAGCTCCTGGAACTGTTCGTAGGAGATGTACTTGTGTCCACAGTGTTTCGTTGTACATACGACATACACACCGTTGTTATCCACAAGTATTCATTTGCTGGAGATCAGTCGTATCCACTACGACCTTCTAGTAGTATTCGTAGGAGAACCCTTGCTTTTGCATTGAAACCACCTTTCACCAATCTCAGGTGGTTTGTTGATTGTACTCATTTGTAGGAGAAGGGTCTTTGATTGCTGATCCCCAAATATTGCCATCTCAATCAACAGGCATTTGTAGGGATTGTCGTAGGAGATTCCAACAGTATATGTAGGAGGGATACCAATGCATCTCATTCCTGAAGGTACGATGCTCCCGATTTCGTAGAGACTGTTGTAAGAGTCCGATACATTATTTACTTGCATGCATTGAGATCTTGTGTGTTGTTCAAGTTGGAATTCTATCGAATCCACAAGCTCAATATGTGAGCTCAAGTTCTATGTTCCCTGCGGTCCTTTGCATCCAATTGTTTATTTTATTTTTTTCATTTGGATTTGATCCCAATTTGATTTCATTTTATTTGGATTTTGATATTTAGAAATCATTTGAATTTTGTTCAGGTCCTCTGCTCGTATTCAATCAAGTTCAATGGTCCACTGCTCTTGTTCATGTTCAAAGTTCACTGCTCTTTTTTGTTTGGTCCAGATCTTTTGTTCTTTTGAGTTCAAAACAGGTCCAAGTGTAGTAGTATTTCACCCGAAATTTCGGCAGCCTCCCGGCGTCTCCCCCGTTTAGGGGAAAAACTACGAGAAAACTGGGCCTTCCCCCACCACAGCCAATAAAGGCGTGCATGGTAGGTGCCCTCTTTCGAGGACACCTCGGCCGTGATTTTTCATCCCACCACGGCCAATAAAGGCGTGCATGGGGTCTTTGACGGTACCTGTTACAAGAAGAAGAGCAGTTGCTTTCCCCCGCCCGGGGGTACTTATGAATCATTCCGGCCGCACAAAGGAAAGAGTACACCAGGCTCGCCTGGCCTCGCCGTGTGCGTCGAACCGGTTTCCCTCCTACCACGGCCACTAAAGGCGTGCTTAGGTGGTTTGCCGGTCCGACAAGCATGTCGAGACAGGATGGCGTGGGTCGCTCGCTTACCTCAACACAGATGTCGTGCCGGTTGCCCCTCCTACCACGCTCAATAAAGGCGTGCATAGGTAGACCGCCGGCCCGACACGTTAGTCGAGATAAGAGGGCGAAGGTTGCTCGTTTAGCTCAACACAGGTGTCGTACCGGTCGCCCCTCCTACCACGCTCAATAAAGGCGTGCATAGGTAGACCGCCGGCCCGACACGTTAGTCGAGATAAAAGAGCGGAGGTTGCTCGCTCACCTTATCGTAGGTGTCGCGCCAGTTGCCCTTCCCACCACGCTAAGAAAAGCGTGCATGGGTAGACCACTGATTCGCCACGCATGACGAGGTAAGAAAGCGAGAGGGGAGGCGACTGTCCGCCTCGTCGTAGGCGTCGGACCGGGGTCCCATCCCACCACGCGCAATAAAGGCGTGTATAGGCGGTTTTCCGGTCCGTCGTACACATCGAGGACGGAAGCCTGAGTTTAGAGGGTTATACCTTCGGGACCGGCGTTGGGGTTGGCTCGGATGTCGAAGCAATATTATTATATTATTATTATACTATTATTATTATATACCATTATATTTAATAATGATAATAATAATAATATTATAATAATAATATAACATTAATAATAGTATTAATATTAATATTAGTTAAGACTAATATCCATTAAGAGAGGAAATAAGAGAGGGGTTAACCTCTCTAGCCGGCAACGAGAAGAGGGGGCTCGGGTTCGGCTTCCTCACGACAGAGAGGGTGCGGCTAGATGGAGACGGAAGTATGGAGTTCGGGTGAGGGAAAGCTTCCTCTCTCTCTCTCACGGGATCTGGCCGAAGAAGTGCACGAAATGGAGAAAGTTATCTCCACAGCGAGCGGATCCCGTCGCTACTTCCGATTCGACAGGGAAAAAATCGTCGAAGGAGCGAAGTCGGAACAGCCGCGAGGGAGACGGAGAGGGGACGGGAAGGGAGCTTGTGCGTGTGCGATCGAGCGCGAGGGAGAGGCGGGGGAGCTTGACTGGGCTCGGGATTCGGCTGGAGAGGAAGAAGAACGGGGGAGCTTGACCGGACGGGGTCGGACGGCTACAGGTAGACACGACCGCTCTTCCTCTCTCTCTCTCTACGAGATTTGGCCGAACTGGTGCGGGTAAGGGAGAAAGTTGCGATCACAGCAAGCGAGTGTTGGTTGCGGCTTGAAGGAGGGATCGGGAGGAGAGCTCGGGAGCCAGGGAGATCAGAGAATGAGGGGCGGAGAGGCCGAAGGCCTCGCATCTGCGGCTTTTTAACGACTCCGAGCGAGTCGTGTGGGCGACGTGGGAAGAATTGACGCGAGATCGTGCGAGGAGAGGCGACGACGTGAGTAGGTTGTGCGACGTGTTTCCACAGAGGGCAGGTGAGATTTGATTTGATTTTTTTTTTCTCTTTTTTTTTTGTTACACAGCAGGTCAACAGAGTTAATATAGAAAGTAGGGCTACTATCGTTGTTATGCGTAAAAAAAAGTTTGGCTTGAAGCTAGAAAGTAGAGGGGGCTATGGTTGTGGATCAGGTATGGATCTGAAGATAAGAAGGTGAACTGGGCTGGTGATGTGTGCGGGGCCAAATCAAGCAGAATTTGATCGGAACTTGTTTGCAAATAGGGGTCAGCATTGGGTGAGGACCGAAAAGGATTGGCTCAAACTCCTGGTGCGGGATTTGGCCTATCTGCGTGAGGCAGATGGGATCGGAACAGGGTCCGATCGAGGCTATAGTGGCTGCGCGGCTTGTAGGGAGAACGACTGCAATGGTTGAGGATGGGCTGTAAGGAGCCTGGTGCTGTGTGCTTGGGTCGGATGAAACCAAGGATGAATCAGATCTTGTTCGCATGCTGATGGGAGGAAGGATCGGATTCGAAGGGTATTCGAAAGTTAACGGAATTGAGGGACAGAATGAGTTGAGGGGATCGGCTCTGGCAAAGTGAAAAGGAGATGGACATATTTGGTAAGTTCGATTGGATTATTTGAAGGAGGAAGAAAGTGTTGAAGCAAGTAGATATGAGTGAAGACTCATGTGTAGTCAACGAAATGCAGGGGACAGAGGGGGCTGGCATACAGTGGATTGGCACGAGAGATGGAAGCTTACAGGATTAATCATGGAGGTTGGTGCGTGTAGAAGACCGACGAAAAACCCGCAAAGCCTTGTTTAGTTTCGTTTTGACAGTAAGGCAAAGGTGGGCGATTGAGGCAAGCTGAAGTCGCGGGATTTACGGGAAGAGACGTGAAGCAACCATCTGAGGTTTCAGCGGGATTTTGACAGAGCTGAGGTAATTTGATTGATTAACTAATTTTTTTCATAATAATTAATAATGTTGCGTCCAGGAGTATTCGCGGCGGCAGAGAAATATAAAGTTTATCGTCTTAGCGTTGTACGAAAATCCGACACGCAATCAGAAAAGAGAGAGGGTCTAACATTTATGAGACACCAAGATTTTTACGTGGAAAACCCCTGAAAAGGGGGAAAAACCATGGGGCCTAGCCCAGTAAGAATGAATCCACTAATATTGTAGTCGATTACAAATGAGGCCCTTCCTTGAGAGAAGGTCTTTAGCTTGATGTACATTTTATAGAGTACATTACATGATATGAATACAAAGAATCACTATATACATGTTCGTTTGGTCGGGAGGACCGTAGTCGGCGGACGACGGAGGTCGGACAGCTTGTAGTCGGTGGACGACGTAAGTCAGGAGGACCTTAGTCGGCTGGCGATGGATGTCAGAAGGACTGTAGTCGGCGGGCGACATAAGTCAGGAGGACCGTAGTCGGCAGGCGACAGAGGTCGGAAAGACTGTAGTCGGCGGGCGACATAAGTCAGGAGGACCGTAGTCGGCTGGCGACGGAGGTCAGAAAGACAGTTGCCTTGCGAAGGAGGCTAGAAGGACTGTGTCTGACGATGAAGGTCATAAGAACGGCGTCAGGTAGAAGTCCAACAATGGAACGAAATCCATATTCGGATATACGTCCAGCGAAAGTCCGATAACTTGTAGAAGTCCAGCATCGGGTAAAAACTTGGCGAAGAGTGAAGGTCAGGTGTCGGGTAGAAGTCCGACGTCTGTTGGTGGACGAGGAGAACTCCGGCATCATTTGGGCGGAGTCTCGGCATCAGGAGGGAACTCTGTCCTTAATTGAGAAGAATTTCCGCATCCCATGGAAGTTGGGCAGAATTCTGGCATTCTCCCGAATATCCGGCAGAGTTCCGGCGTATTCAGGCGGCGGGAAGAGCTCCGGCGGTGGTCGAGGAGGAGAGGATTCTCCTTTTCCCCTTTCTCTTCTTCTTCCCTTCTTCTTCTCTCTCTTCACTTCCCCCCTCTTGTGAAGAATGAGGGCTCTATTTATAGTTTTTCTGGAGTGGCATGGCTTATAAATAAGTGTGAGATCAGGGGCGAATAGGGAGTGGTTGAATGGACGGCTGATATTGAATCCTTTCATCATACACCATTCGTCAGCCATTTGAAGGCCTTAGTGATGTCGGAATCCGGCGATCTTAGGCTCGTTGGATTCGTCTCGTCGAGCCGTTCGATTCGACTATAAGCTCGCCAAAATTGGAGACCGTTTGGTAACTCAAATTGTGGTTCGAACCTTCCAACAGTGCTTTGGGTCCTTGATTTGGACTCATTTGGGCTCAGATTGAGTTAAATTTGGTGTCGTTGGGTTCGTATTTCCGAGACGCTCAGTTTGACTGTAAGTTTGCTGAAATCGGAGTTCATGTGCTCCCGGATTTAATTTTTGAAGTTTCCAACTTGATTTTTGCCTTGAGATTCGTGCCCCATCAAGATAATTTTTACATGACGTATCAAATAACAATAACAATATTAAAATAACAGAGGAAAATGAGGTGAAATTTCATTTTGATTTTGACTTGCATGTCGTTGTCTTGATTTGCACTTTGTCCCCTCGTTTTGCACGCCGATTTCCTCATTTTGCATGTCAATTTCCCTGGACGAGTTTCTTTGGGTAAATTTATAGTTGATTTTAAATATTGTTGATGTTCCAAACGCAACGACGAAGTCCGTTTTTCGATCGGACGTCGTTTGGGCAACATTGCGTGCCGATTTTGGGTACTTGTCACCTATTTTGATCGTTTTCGTCTGATTCGTCTGCGAGAGGCTCCCTCTTAGGTGAGTTTGATGCTATGATTGTAGCGACGCAGTCTGTTTGGCGATCAGAGGTCATTTGACCCTTCAAGTGAAGCGTTGCGCCAACGCACGCATCGCTTAAATCGTCAATTTTGCACCTTTCGCGTGTTTTGAGCATGCGGGTCAACACCGATCAATATTCCTTCACACATGCAAGCCAAGCCAACTTAAGATCCTCGCCTATAATCAATGCATAAGAGCCAATGTAATCATTTAACCCTTAATGTTTTGGTTTTCCGAGCATGCTCTCCAAAAAAAGGGGTGAATCGATGAATGGATCTTGTCCTTTTCTCTTCATGCTTCTCATTTTTTGGAAACTATCCTACACAGGATGCAGCTTGAGAAATCCTCCACCAAATTTGGGGTTATAAAGTCCACTGTCTAACTCTTTTTAATGGTTTGAGAACTTAAAATAGAATGAGGAATAACACCTCCCCTCTAGTCTCCTTCCATTCTTATTGAGAAAGAAAGAACGCAATAACCATTGCCCTTAAGAGCTGCCTGACTACATCAAGCACATGGTGTTGGAGCTAGAACCCAAAAGGACTTCCCTGAGCACATCACTAAGATAGATATGGTCATCACGCCTCTCCCCCTTTATTCTCTCAGAGTGTGAACATTTCAGTCTCTCCTAAGTCGCCACCATACTCAACTTGACAACTCTCCCTCTTCTCACATCCTTCGGAAGTAACGAGGGTTGTCAGCCATTGAAATACCCTAGAGTTTCCTATAAGTGACTTTGAGGAGGGCCTTGTTGCCTACATTTGAAGTTTAGAGAAAACTCAACTCGTTAGGTACCATTTGGCTTCTCTATCACCACCTCCGATCATCTTACCTAAGCCCAAGATGACCCGCCGTCTCACCCTAACATGATCCTTTGTCTTCAATCATTACAAGCAATCAAAACAAGCCTTACACCTCATGAAGTGTTAAGATAAATACTCAAGCAAGTGATGATCTAGAATGTTTATTGATATCTTCCTTCCAATTTAGTGTATGTTTCTTTTTAATTGATTTCTTAGTATTACATAAAGAATTTATTATTTTTTCAATAAATTTCTATAATGTCAAGTATATTATGATTTATGAACATTTACATAAGATGAAAAGATAAAATTTTCTATCCAAAACTAAAAAGGAATTAAAAAAAAAAAGCTTTGAATTCCTCAGCCACTCAGGCTAATTTTTTTATCAAATATTTTAAAGATAAGCACTAGTCATGCATATCCGAAAGACCGAAAGAGCATATCAAGCTACAAATGGCCAAATGTCACATATGATACATCAACGTAGGCTATGTACCCTTAAATATAGGAATAGCCAGCAAACATCAATCAATTTATAAATTTATTAACAACTCCTAGACATGCCTATATGTATACTAGGCTAATATTGCAATCATGACCTACATAATCATCCTTATGTGCATGTTGGGTCACTTTGTCCAGAGGTAAAGATTGTAGGATCCATTCTCTTCCTCATCAATTAGACTATTTAGCATTTTGCATTGCATAAAGATTAAATGACATAACTTTTAAACTTAGGTGAAATTTCATGTAATTTATGGTCCATAGCATGTCAGATTTGTAGTCAGGCTTTCTGATCTCGCATAGTTAGGTTGAAAATCCTTTCGTGATCTTCCCAATAAGCGATAAGTATAGTTTCATACACGCTACTACTTACATTAGACATATGTAGCCAGCACCTAGAGTGATGATAAGAGACTAAACATGTGACACCTCGAGATTTAGAGTATTCTTCAAATCGGTCTGACCCGATTAGAAGGAAAGTAATCTATTAAATGTTTGTGTTTGAGTTCTTTTGCATGATCTGAGAATGATCTGTGGCATTGAATTTTTCCCCGGAGCGCCCTGACGCTATATTTTCTAGCATCAGGGCATTGTGCTATCTGGAATTTGAAAAAAAGAACTGCACCCTGACGCTGTGTTTTCGGGTGCCCCACCACTAGGCCAATTTTTTTACTCTTAAATATCTTTTTTAACTATCCCATTTCATCTGTTTGTTTCGCAGCCAATCAAGAGAGGGATTTTGAGAGGGAAAGAAGATGATTTGAGCTGCTTCGGCCCGTTATTTGATGTCGGCCTAGTTTTGAATATTGTCCATACGAGCTAGGCCACGTATTGTCTATCTCATTTTTTAAACCTACAAAGCTTTCCTAAATTTTTTTATTAAATTTATAATTCTGTTACAGAAAAATAAGAATAACTTTGTACTGGTAAAACTTTCACCGCCTAATATTCTATATGTTATAGAGATCGGGATTATGAACATTTTGAATATTTTCTAAAAAATTTTATACTAAAAATTTTGGAATTTATAATGTTTTTATTGAATATAAAATAATACGAACTCTGATTAATAGTGTATTACAATTAAAGTCTTAAAACAATGTTCTACACGATCTCTAATAATTTGATTATTTTCTAAAAATGTGCATTTTTACTTAGTAAGGTTTTATATTGTTTATCATTAGAGCATTTTGGCAAATTCTATGTATTTTTTATGCATCAATCACTGTAATGCATTGAAATATGTGTTTAATTAGGTGTAATGGGTGATTCAATAGAGATCCGAAAGGGGAGAAGGAAGTTTTGTTCTGGTTCAGAGTTATTTAACTTTGCCTGTTGCGAGGCATAAGGGTCAAATTTATTAAATTCTATCAGTTGGGAGGGATATATGAAATGCTTGTGTATTTTACCTAAAGTTCTGATAACTACATTTAGTTTTCTACTCAGTCGCGCTTTTAATACTTAGTGAATGTTTAATAAACGAAATGATTTGAGAATTTAGATTAGTTGAAATGTGGCATGTTGAACTGTTTAGCTCACCGTTATTTTGCATTATGTTTTCAAGGTTTGGGAAAGGGAAGGATCCGAATGAGTGGTTGTTTTAGGAATCTAACTTAAGTCTTTCTAAGTATTTTTATGTTTTGATTTTTGAATAGTTATGGCTAGCTTTTATTGCATTCTGCTCAGTACTCTATTGTTTGTATTCATGTACTGTAGTATAACCAATGTATATACATTTTGATGATAAAATGAAAGAGACCTTGTGGATGAATTTATTTTCAGTGTATTGGACATTGTTAGCATCTTTGTAATCTTTGTTTGTATTAACATTTATACAACAATAACAACAACATCAAGCCTTTATCCCACTATGTGGGGTCGGCTACATGAATTTTTTTTCTCCATTGGGTCCTATTAAAAGTCAAATTCTCATTTAGATCTAATAAAGAAAGGTCATTTCTAATATTTTCTAACCAAGTCTTTTTAGGTCTATCCCTACCTTTCTCAACATAAGTCAAAATTTATATTAGAAGAAAATTGGAAATTTTTCAAAACTAGACTTGGTATTTGTCTGTTGCAAGCCAACACGATAGGACCTATCCCATTAGTGGGCTTCTCGGGTTGGATTATGACACAACATGAGCAACATCATCTAATTTTTTTATGAGTAGCGAGCCTCACTTTCTAGTTGGTTGTCCAAAGAAATAACCAATTGTTGACCAACTCGAACACCAATTGATGTGTGTCGAAGAGAGATAATTTTATTTTATTTTTGATAACTCTACTAATAATAATAAACTTAAAATCTAAAGGAATGTTCATTAAACATATATAGACACACACACACACACACATATATATATATAACTTAAAATAAACATGTATAATAAATAAAATCTACAAAATTAAAACATAAAATATATAACTTAAAATAAACATGTATAATAAATAAAATCTACAAAATTAAAACATAAAATATATAAATTAAAATAAACATGTATGATAAATAAAATCTACAAAATTAAAACATAAAATATAAAACTAAATATAGAAGAATAAATTCTAAAAAAATATATTTGTATAATAAGAAAAAAGATTAAAAATAAATCTACTCAAATTCATTTAAATTAAATTTAAACAAGATTTAAAATTATTTCAAATTTCGGCCCTCAATAACTCTCAAATCAAGCAATTAATTTGAGCCTTTGGAATGGTTTGGATGGGGGCTTGATGGTCTTTCATTTCCTATAGAGTTATTAGGTTTTACAAGGGGTAAAGAGGGCTGTGAGTTTTTTATTCATTCCAACCAGCAAGGAAACGAAGAGGGCAGCTGCATGGGCATGGGTTTCATTTTTCGTTTGAGCCAAGGAGAGAAGTGTTTTTGTTCATGCTGGATGGAGGCAAAAACAAGAGAAGAAAGCCCCTTGCTTGCAATTGTTTTTTGAAAAATGAAAGAGGTGTTATCTCTAAACTTTTCCTCTCTTATAGCATCAAAGGGCTTCCTCTTCCTTAAGTGGCTGCACTCTTTTTCTTCTTATTTTTGAGCAAAAGAGATGTAGAGAAAGAAGAAAAGTTCTCTTGGAATGATTATTAACCTCGTTAACTTTAATCTTAAGGAATGTTGGGAAATATATTATGATCTTGTTTTAATAATAAGTTTTTAAAAAAAAATCGGTTGGATTTTCATCTCGTTTATTTTGCTTTCACAAAAATTTAAGAAAACTAAGGATTATTGTTGTTGCATGCTAGAATATACGCAGCAGTAGAGTGAGGGTGTTTTTCATCTTAGCGTTTCATGAATATCCAGTACACAAATCGAAAAGATAAAATACCAATATTTTTAACATGGAAATTCCAAAAAGGGGAAAAAACCATGAGGCCTGGCCCAGTTCAAATGATTCCACTAGTATTTGGATGAATTGCAAAGCTTAATCCGTCCAGTAAATCGAAGACGGTAAAATTAAAATAGTACAGAGAGTTAGGTGGAAGTTTGATGTCAGTTAGTGGCCGGGCTGAAGTCTGGCATCAGTAGGTGGTCGGGCGAAAGTCCGATGTTGGTCGATGGCCGGGCGGAAGTCCAACGACGGTCGATGGCCGGGCGAAGGTCTGGCAACGATCGGTGGCCAAGCGGAAGTCCGGCGTTGGTCAGTGGCCGAGCAGAAGTCCGGTGTCGGTCAGGGGCCGGGCGGAAGTGAAACTTTGATTGGTGGTTGGGCGGAAGTCCGGCGACAGTCGGTGGACGAGCAGAAGTCCGGCGACGATTGGTGGCCCGACGGTAGTCGAGGAGGAGCTTGGTGGCAAGAGAGATCTTAGATTTCTTTTTTTTCTTCATCTTCCTTCTCATTCTCTCTTTTCTTTTTTCTTTTGTGAAAAATGGGGTGTCTATTTATAGTTTTTTTTAAGTGACATGGCTAGTAAATAGTGAGAAGATCAAGGGTAGGTTGGGAGTGTTTTGAATTGATGGCCGATATTGATTCCCTTGATTATAGACTATTTATCATGCATTTTAGTGTCTTAATGAGGTCAAAATTTGCGATCTTGGGCTCGTTGATTCGTCTCATCAAGCCGCTTAATTCGACTATAAGCATGTCACATTTTGAAATCATTTGGTTATCCAACTTATGCTTTGAAGCTTCCAAATGTGCTTTGCGACCTTAACCAAATGTGCTTTGCGACCTTAATTTGAACTCATTTGGGCTCCGATTGGATCAAATTTGGTGTCTTTGGTTCGTCTTTTCGAGATGTTCATTTTGACTATAAGTTTGCTAAAATTGGAGTTTGGATGGTCTCGAAATTATTTCAGAAGTTTATGATTCACCTTTGCCTTGAGATTTGTGCCCGATCAAGATAATTTGTTGATGATGCATCAGTTTCCCCTCTATTTTCGGGCATCGAAGCTTGCAGAGTCCGAAAATACATGTCAGAGCATTTCAAAGTGTTCCAATGCAAAATTACGATTTCCGGTTAATTACAAGTGACCACTTCCTGGATGTAAACGTGGACCTCCCCTCGGGCAATGAACCCTATTTAAACTGCTGCTATATCTCCTTCATTTTTGATATATAGTCATTGTTCTTTAGAAGTTGAGATGATATTTTGGATTATCTAATACTTAATTTTTCGCTCAATCAGGTTGAGTAAATGAAATTTGGGATCTCTCTTTTCTTGAGATCAAGAAAGGAGGAATCAACAAGGTTTCTTGAAATATACATGAAATAGATGGAGTTTTTTATGTTCTCTTACAGTTTAGTTTTTTGTATTGAATGCATAGCTTGCCATTAGAGATATACATGAAGTTTACAATATTTTTTGTTCAACAAATAGTGTATACGTGTTCTTTGAAAAAATTTGCGAGTATTAATATCTAGTGATGAAATTATTTGATAAGTATAGAATGTCTTGTGTCTTAGTCAAATTTTCTTTTTAGTTTCAATGGCAATAAAAAAATAGTGATATATGATGATCCACTTATATTTTAACAGATCATGTGTTGAATGCATCATTCATTATCAAAGACATACAAGATGCTTGCATTAATAATTAGTAAGTGATGTTATTTCTCAAGAATCATGAATAGATGGGAAGTTTATTATGCTTATTTGTGTTCCAATAGCATGTGTATATTCATTATTCTAAGAATCTTGAGTACATCGAAGAATTTAATATTCTCTTTTGTGCTTTAATATTAGATACAAATGCAATCTCAATGAATTATGATTATATCTCTTATTTTTCTATAACTTGGGATGAGTTCCAAATGTTCCAATACTTCTTTAAAACTTGGAATCCATAAGGAAAAGCAAGCAAAGCTAATAAACAAGCCCGAATAAAAGTAAATGTTCGTTATTTCAAATAAATTTTATGTTTATTCCTTCACAAATCAAATAATCATTTCTCTAATAGTCTCATCATGGGACTATTTTGATTCCTTTTTAAAAATTTGAGAGACCAAAATGATACTTTAATATAGTTGGTGACTATTTTAGTCATTCCTAAAGAGTCAAGGGATCATTTTGTTTCTTTTTTCAATAAAAAATAAATGAATATATAACTTCAAGAGTTAATGATGGATAATTAAAATGGAGAATTGCATCAAGAGTTTTGTATGATAAGAGAACTTTACAGAGACTTAAATATAAATTTTGATAATGCCGCAATTAAGCAAGGATCGTGTATGGATCCTAATGGTGGGCTATAAAAAATTTGTTGATATCTAAGTTGAATGTGGCATAAATGAGAATGATAAAATGAATGTTTTGCAAAATTGGCATGGATAACTTAATGAATGTGTTTTGGAGAAAAGGATAGAGTGACATTTATTAAAGAAAAGATAACAAAAAATAGGCCTTATAATCTAGACATGCTCAATGAAGGATAAAAATTAAATCTGTTAGGCAAGTTGATAAAATTAATGTCAAGGGAAAAAGAAGGAAAAAATGATAAACCTTAAATTACATGGATAGTTATTCAAAATAATTTGTAATTAATAGATTTAGTATCACAAACATCACACAATAAAACTAAATGAAAAAATGAGTATTCTGATGTAAATCCCAAATAATTAGAATAAGAATGATGATAATGATGAAATAATATAGCATTGCCAACCCTTAGTACAGCCCATCACTTTTCACGCTTTTCCAAATTAAAGTTGGTACTGCAAAGATTATTTTTCCAGCAAGCAATTTTGATTTCTAAGTATTTTATACTACCTCCTACTTGCTCATTTTAAAAGAAAAGGCTCTATGCGTCTACTGCACTTTTGTAAGAGTTTATGGACTCACACAAAATAACACTACCCTTGAAGCTATTTTCTAACTACTACTACTACAACAACAACAATATCAAGCCTTTGTCCCACTATGTGGGGTCGGCTATATGAATCCTTTTTCTCCATTGTGTCTTATTAAAAGTCAAATTCTCGTTTAAATCTAATAAAGAAAGATCATTTCTAATATTTTCTAACCAAGTCTTTTTAGGCCTACCTTTACATTTCTTAACATAAGTCAAATCTAATACCTCAACTTTCCTAACCGGGTCATCAGAAGGCCTCCGTTTAATGTGACCAAACCATCTAAGGTGACTCTCTCTAATCTTATCTTCCGCTGGAGCTACTCCAACCTTTTCACGTATATGCTCATTTCATATCCTATCTCTAAGAGTAAAGCCACTCATCCACCTGAAGCTATTTTCTAACTACGTAAAAAAAAAATATCCACCCTTCGCTCTTAATCATCAAAAAGCATCTACTTCACAAATCTGGATAGGTTTAACAAATAAAGCATTTATGCATATTAATAGATAATTTATAACAAAAAATAGGCAGAATAGTGCTTCGTATTCAAGCAAGAAACAGGCAACTACATGAATCAGAATTTAGGAAGCTGAACGTACTTTTCATTGGATGGTTCATTACGTAGGACCTCTGGTGCCATCCACTCCGGCTGACAGGAAAAGAAAAAACTGTTATTACATAGCGGATAATTAAAATTTAACAATGACCGCCTAGCTTACCCTTCATAACAATGAACAAAGAATTTGCAGTTTGTAAGGGTACTCACCGTTCCAGCAGTAGATTTGGAAGACAAAAATGTATTATGCTTCAGCCGGGAGAGACCAAAATCACAAACCTGCACCGAGTTGGATCAGAAAACCACCATAAACAAACAGAGCACTAGAAGTAGAAAAACAGGAACAAAAACACAGTTGTCGAAATAAGTTTCAAGCAAAACCTTCAAGTTCTCATTTAATTATTTGTTATGCAAAACCAATACCATTTAAAAGAGATCTGAAAAAGCATAAAGGTAAAGGTTGCTATGACCCCAGTAAACCTCATCTCACCAAATTCCGCCATGGTTACCCCAAAAATATATGAGTAGCAAAAATACACATACTGATTCACACTGCTATGCAAATATGGTAACGGTGATATAAACATGCACCTACATACAATTAATTAATCTCTCATTAACAAATGCTTGAAAAATGATTATGCTAGAATTGGGATAAAAAAACAACCAACAAAACAGAAATGAAAGTAGTGGAATCGGAAAGCTTTCTGGTAATGTTAATAACTCACTCAGGGATAGTTGTCCATTTTCAACAAATGGCCAATGAAGGAATAATCTTTATTATAAACATAAAGTAGGATGGCAACTTTTTAGTCAGACCATTTTTCCCTTCTGTTTAGGTAAATTCAATCATGGGTTAGTTGCAAGCCAAATTTTTAGTTAACCATATTGCCCTTCTGTTTTCAGGAGTTGACGACGAGAAAAAAGTAGCCTGTATATATATATATATATATATATATATATATATATATATATATATATATATATATATATATATATATATATATATATATATATAAAGCTTACGAGTCACTGAATTTTGAATTGACCAATTTAAGTTGTCTTTTTAGGTAAAGATGGTTAGGTGTTAGGTGTGAGCATAGTTGCTCATATGAATTTTGTTTTAAATGGAGTGGGAGCTTTATTTGATTAACTTGTCCTTACTATCTTTAGCAAACACAAATAAGGGAGTTTAGCTGTATATTGATTCAATGCTAACAATGATAGTGGATGTAAGATGGTAACCAGATGATGATGGTCGTATAAGATGATGGCGAACATACAAAGTAGTCAGACAATAGTAGGGATCATCAAATGTCAAACACCAAGTAGAAGTTTTTTAGATCTCCAAGATCTAGTCTAGGTCCTCTCTATTCATAGAATAAAAGCCTATTTATAATATTTTGAGAGTAGCATTTTGGTATTTTCGACCACATTTTCATAACATTCCATCGGATAGCTCATATTGACTCCTTAAATCATAATTGTTCATACATCATTTAAGTGTCTTAATAACTTTAGAATTTAGTGAACTTAGGCTTATTGGATTTGTCTAAAGGAATCACTCGATTTAACTATAAGCATGCAAAATTTGGACATCATTTGATCCTTCAATCAATGCTTAAAAATTTCAACTTCAAATGCTTGATTTAGGATCAAATGGACTCGAATCAGATAACTTTTGATGTGGTTAGATTCATCTTGTCAATATGCTCAGTTTGACTATAAGTTTGCCGAAATCAAATTCAAATAATTCTAAATTTAATTATATTTTCAATTCAAATAGCGCATCAAGATTTGTGTCAATCAAGTGAACTTTTTTGAGATAAATCATTTGTCCCCTTAATTTCAGATGAAAACCATCGAAAATATCTATTTATTTGAAAAAATCCATTAGCAAGAAAGTACAATTTTGGAAAAATTACAAGACACGACCATTCCCTGAACATCAACATGGACCTTCACTTGGGGCTGCAAACCAAATAAATTCTCCAAAATTAATATTTCAACTTATGTTGAAGTCAACACATCAATTGGAGCAAAATATTGTTAAAAAATGTTGCCTTGAATACTCCAAATTAGTTTGATTTAAGAGGCATCTTCAGGTTCCAAAAAAAGTCAAATTGACATCAAAACATCAAAAAATGACAGAATAAGCATAATCGAGCCTAAAATTGAACTAGGATGGATCATGTTGGCCAGTCGATCCGCTACCACCACTAGCATGCACGTAGGTGCGTGTGCAGTTGGGCCCATACACTCGTGCGAGCTGCTATAATAATAGTCCATTTTTTTAAGAAAAAATTAAAAATATTTTTATCATTAAGTATATGGTTTTAACAGCAAAAAAAAAAATTGCAAGAAAATCCAAAATTTTCTCAGAATTTTCAAAGAAAAATGTGACTCATCTTTTCCCTTTTGCCAAAAAAAAAAAAAAAACTATAACCACGCCCATGGGTGAAGGGAAATCTCACACCTAATTCTCTTTTTATAGGTTATGATTCCATCTCTTAGAGGTTAACCACTACCTTGTATGGGCGGATTGCATTCCCCCTTGCAGTCTCCAGTGCTTTTCTACCAAGAGCACCAACAAGCGAAGTTGTGAGTAAAACATAAAAATTGCATTTTGCTTTAGCAGAATTCTAGTGATTTCTTTCTAAAAAGAGTTGATCATTACCCACAACTAGTTCCAATTATGAGTGATCTTTCTCGATGCAACAATGTTGAGATATCGACAAGGAATATTCCTCAAAAAAATGCCTGTATTTTTATTCATCACTCTGTTTCGTTTATTTTCAAAAAAATTCTTACTTGATTTTGTATGTATACTCAAAATTTTGGTCTGAAAATTTTGAGTTGAATGATCTATATGACTGTGTTTCTACAAAAAGAATATATTAATTACTTTTATTATATTATCTTTTTTTTCAAATTTTGTTTTGATATTATGATGCCGAAATTTCAATCCTTTTTCCTTCAATGAATTTTTGTGATCTATCCATCTATGCCGAAATTGCATTCTTTTTAGAGAGAGTCGCCTTTAGATGATTTGGTCACATAAAACGGAGGCCTTCCGATGACACGGTAAGGAAATATTAAGAAAGTAGATATATTAGATTCGGCTTATGTTAAGAAAGATAAAGATAGATCTAAAAAGACTTGGTTATAAAATATTATAAATGACCTTTCTTTTTTAGATTTAAATGAGAATTTGACTCTTAACAGGACACAATGGAGAAAAAAGATTCATGTAGCTAATCCCACGTAGTGGGATAAAGGCTTGATGTTGTTGTTGTAGCCATTTATTTAAAATTTTTGAAATTTTTTATGAACATAAATAAATACTTTTCTGACTGCCCTGAATTTTCATTCGACAATATAGTTGTTTGATAAGGTTAAAATTTCATAAACAATCCTATAATATCTGTCCTTTTTATTTCTAAACTTCTAAACTTTGTGATTTATCTACTCATCGAAATTAGATGAAATATTTGGTAGAGAATGTCTCATAAAATTTTTTTTAAAATTTACTTCAAAGTACTTCTTTCTGTAAAAATTCTTGAATACTATTAGTCAATGATTCCCTAGAACTTTTCTCTTTATATTTGAGGTACTCCCTATAATATTTGCAATTTTGTGGCATCCTTTGTACTCTGAATTTTCAGACTCCAATCAAAGGAGAATGCTAAGACTTTTAAAACCTTCAGATTCCTATGTCGAAAGAAGTTCGACTGATTTGCACACACGATGTTGACCAAAGGTCATCCAGATGAATAAGAGTTGATGATGTGACATCTACAATCACTATTGAGGCTTTGATTATTCTGCACAAAAAAATCCAAGGAAAAGTATCTAGGCAGGTGATTTTATACTAGTGCATAAGTGATTTTATACGAGTGTCTAAGTGATTTTAACTAGGTTTAAGTTCTTGAAATTTAAACCTTATTTTACTTTACAATTTGGATGATGATATTAAAAAGAAAAAAAAGAAAATATTATATTTTCAATTTTCATGACATTTTGATAATTGCTCATGAAAATTACCAATAATACGGTGATAAAGTTAAGTTACATAAAATACAAGTGATAAATTAAAAGGTAATAAGTTATCATTTGACTCATGGCCAAATTATAAAGTAAAATAAAGTTGAATGATTTTTAAAGTACCCATTTATTTATATTTACATCACTTTTCTTTTGCAATAAAAGTTATTGATTTAACCCTTCTAATCACTTTTTATATGATATTTATGCTTTCATAAAGGCTTCATGTTGTTGTTGTTGTAGTATTTGCACAAGGTATTGGCTAGTTCATATTCAAAAGCAACATGCATGAATTGATTAATTTACTATAACTATATTTATCTTAGGATTAGGCAGTTAGAAGCTAAAGCCAATCTTGACAAATATAATATTAGAATGATCCAAATTTTTTTACTTGTTCACAAGTAAAAGACACTTAATTTATTTCCCATATAAGTGAATCACCGTAATTAAAAATCAACAGAAAAGAACCAATGGATTAGTTTATAGGAAGGCCAAAACAACAACATCAAGCATTTATCCCACTACGTCCAGCCGACTATGTGAATCATTTTTATTCACTGTCATATTAAGAGTCCAATTTTTATTTAAATCTACTAAAGAAAGGTCATTTCTAATATTTTTTAATCAAGATTTTTTTAGGTCTAACTCTATCTTTCTTAACATAGGCCAAATTTAATATATCTACTCTTCTAACTAGGTCATCGGAAGGCTGATATTTTATGTGACCAAATCATGTAAAGTGATTCTCTCTAATCTTATCTGTCACTGGAGTTACTCTAACTTTTTCACATATATACTTATTTCACATTCTATCTCTAAGAGTGAAGCCACTCATCCTCTTGAGCAACCTCATCTCTACAACACTTATATCCAAAACAAAAGGTTAGACTAACGCTAATCCATGAAAGAAAGTTCACAAGAAATCTTTATCGACATTTCTGACTTGAGCACCCATACCTTAACAGTCCAGTTCTTGTCTACTAAAAGATTTGGTGATTTGAGATCCCGATGAACAATTGTTGGGGCACTAGTATGCAAGCAATTCATTCCTTTTGCCTGTAAATGGAAAATAAGAGGATAAGAGAAACAAATACTTGTTAAGTAAGGGTGTAAGAGCAAGCAAGAGAGAGAAGAATAAAAAGCATACATACAACATCAAGAGCCATTTTGATCCTCCTCTTCTCATCAATTTGACAGTTAGGACGATGAAGAATCCTGTACAAGCTTCCTCTGAATGGAAAAAAAAATGCAGATATTAGATTTATGTCTCAGGTATAACTTTGATTTTAAGACAAAAATAGAATAAAAATAGCACTAATTATTAAATTAGGAAAGGGATAACAAGCCAGCAACTATTAAAAACAAATACTTGAAATGGAGGATTCAAATGATATCAAGACCAATGAATATAATAAAAATAAATGATAAAATTAACAATAATAAAGATAAAAAAACAAAAACAAAGATTTGTATGCTATCAACAAAATACCAAATTATCAGAACTTTCAAACTGCAAAATCTTTGAAATATTTTTTATAATATATTGCAACAGGATTCAAAGAAAAAAGCCTGTTCAGCAGAGTTTGTCTTTCCTTTGCAGCAAATTCATCGAAGGATAAAAACATAGCCTGTCAACATGTAGGAATCTGCAAGACGAACTGGCAACTAAAAGGAAAAAAAAATATGAGGTGCAGCAACTAAAAAGAACTTCAAGATTAAAGAAATTGGCCTTTTTTTTAACCACTTGGTAAAGAATATTTTGGAATTCAATTGTGAAGACTAAAGGGAGAAAAAATGTCCATGACTCAACATGCATGGAAATATTTTCCTCAAGATGGACCCAAAAAATACATACTGTCAGACCCAAAATGCATATCATCATCCAACAAGATGAAAGCTGCATAGAGATTATCAAGGAACTTAACTACACCCAGTTACAGTAATCTCAATATGATGATGTCAGTAGGAGAAATAATCTTACCTTGGAAGAAACTCAGAGACGATTGAGAGATTAGGAGGTCGGGTAACGGCACCCATAAAAAGAACAACATTAGGATGACGCAACCTACGCATTATCCGCACCTAATAAAATAAATAAACAACATCAAGAAAACTCGTCATTGCAAACAAAATTTTTAAAAGGGTATTTTAGTAATTTTTAAGAGTTGAGGACCAAATTGGTCCCTCAAAATAATTGGGCCATTTTGGCCCCTCTCAAAGAGTAGAGGATCATTTTGATCCTTTTCTCAAAACGCATCATTGCAAACAAAATTAAAAAAAAAGTAGTAAAAACCGCATAAAATAATTTTTTAAGCTACAATCATTTATATCAACTGATATTAGTTCACCTACTTCACTTCGAAACTCATCTAAGGCATCCCCATAAAAATCTTGATCGAGAAACTTCTTAACCGCTACTTCCTGTAGTCCACCAAAAATATGCATATTAATAGAATCATGCAAATGGCGCCTCAGAAATCTCTAGGTGCATATTCTAGCAAAGAACACAAATTGGGAAAAGAAAATGAAGGAACATGCATTCAATGAATTTAATAACAGTCCACTAGATATCCAAGATTCACAAGGGATTTTCATGCATCCAAAAAGAATAGTACAAAAGGTTTAAAGCAACAAATAATGTAAAGCAAATGAGTAATTACATAAATATATATTAACATAAGACTATTCAAAGATGCAAATATCACATCATCTAACATAGTTACAGATATGAGGGTCATTTCTGTTTAGAAAAATTACTTAGTAAGCTTGTCTTTTATTTAATTAGGAGAGGAACTTTAGTATTTAGATGGTCTAGGAGTTCATAGGTGTTTACCTGTAAATACTCAAACGTTATATTAGGAAGGAGACATTTGGAGAGTTAATTTTCAGGTTATATCAAGGTTTTGGAAGGATTTCCCAGTATTGGGGTAGATTCCCATAACTTGGAGAAGGAAAGAAGGAAAAGATTGTAGTGGAGTCCAAGATCTTACTACAATCAATCATCCAACCCCAATATCATCCCCGATGGTCAACAATAGCTTGGTTTTGATGTTCCAAAAGTTGCTGGAAATTACAGCAATCATTTCTTGCTGTTAGGTGTCGGAAATGGGTCTGGACAGTAACCTGGATAGCTAGTTTCTGTAGGATTCCAATGGAAAAGTAAAGAATGTCTACCGTTTTTTATTTGGACAGCAACAATTGATGGGGACATCAGTTGGAAAGTCTACCGTCGACGTGGCCGTAGATCTACGGCCACGATCGGCCCGATGTATTTCTGATTTTTAGTATGGTCATTTTATTTTGATATATTTATTTCTGCATTTTTCCTTTTTTTACCCTTGCTTGAGGGTTTGAGTTTTGTAGCCCCTCGAGGGTATTTTAGTCTTTATTTTATGTCTTTGTATTAGGCTATTTATAGCCTTCATCTTGTATTTTTTTATGGTTAATGAATGATATTGAAAAGAAATTCCTGCATTTTGCCTTCTTGAAGCTTTCGTGTGGAGCTTAAGAGTTGAGAGTTTGGTGGAGCCTAGGAGAGGCCACCCGTCGTACCCAACAGTCACCACCGGTGGCTCTTGGTTTATCCTCCTCCCTTGTTTTCTCCTACCCGATGTCCGCCGTCAGTCTTTCCACACCTCCAATCAACACCTCCTCACCTCACCACCGAAATTCCTTCTTCCCCAGAACCCACCCCCTCCCATTCATCCTGTCGGCCATCTCCTCAACCGCCGGCCTCCTCTTCATCCACCACCCCACTCCCGGTAATTGCCGACTCCCTTACCGCCACCTCATGTATTTTCAAATTTCGAAATTTGAAAATTTTGATGAGTGAAAATTTCCAAATTTGCTCGGTGACAAATTAGGAAAGTTTCAATGAGGTTTCAATTTCAAAATTGAATTGAAACGGATTTGAAATTTTTGTCATTAAATCGTTGGAGCGAATTAGGAAACTCATCACACTTCCCCCAAACCCCCTTCCTCCTTACTATGCCGCCGGCCCCTTGGTGGTCCCCCCCTCATTTGAATGCTACATTAAGGCTCTTAATTACATGTATTTGAAATTCAAATTTCAGAAAATTTCCCTCCACTTTTACTTAAAATCTGAGAATAATTTTGATATGAAGATTATAACATATTTTCTTCATCCCAATTAATTCTCTCATAACCCTAGCCCCTTACTCCCTCTCACCCGTCCACCCTCTCTCTCTCTCTCTTTGCTTCCTCTCAAGGTGTATCTCCTTCATTGATTTGAGATGGAAGATCGATCCGGAGTTTGAATCCGGTTTTGGGTGTGCGAAGGCTAAGATTGCGTGGATCCCCTCAACTTGCCTTCCTCAAGTTGACTCCAAACATTGTTGAATTCAAAGAGAAGGCCACCTACCAATTACCACTCATTGTGAACAAGGCTAGGGAAGAAAAACTAACGGAAGGTTTGTAGTGATTCACGTCATTTCTCCGAGAAGGTGATCTTCTTCCTTGATTCATTTACTTTTCAAATTCTACTTACCTTATTGAGATTTGTCCAAACAAGAAACTGTGCCTACTAATCGCCATCCATTAGTAATCGTAGGTTTGTTACTTCTTTGCTATTAGATTTCATTGTTAAGTCTTGGTTAAGTTGGAAACTACGTCGCATGCAATGTTTTAGTTTTCCTACGTGTTTTGATTTAACTTACGTCTATTGTGTGGCTTAGCCTAACTGAGTTGAACCTTTAAGAGTTTTACCTTGTTGTTTTAATCACGAATAACTAAAATCTTAAATTGCTCTTAAACTATCTTGTGCAAGTTTCCCACTCAGTTAATTCCCTTAGAAGGAAATTATTATGTTCTTGAATCAAGATACATTTTGACCAGGTTCTCCATTGTCCGTATTCTTCCAAAAAAATATTATCATTATTTGAATGATTATCAAATTATTATCTATCAATTTATCTTCTTGAATTCACTGCAGCTTCACTGTAAACAAAGGGAACCTGATTATGAAGGTCACCAACTGAACTTGGAAAGAACTTAGGTGATTGGTCTGAAAACCATTCCAGTGCAAGACTCCCCATCCACGAATTCACTTGTAGAGTTGGAAGAAAATTGAGAAGATGAGTGTATAGCAAGGAAAGGTTCAACCTTTATTTCAACAATACCAAGATGTTTTTACTACCAAATATAGCCATATAAAGCGTGTTGAATTATTTTCAATTTTACAAAACAAATTGAAATATAAATCAGATGTTCAAAACGGAATAATTGATGCCCTTAGTCGAAGATATATTTTTGTTCGTACTCCAAAGTCAATCGAGATGATCAAAAGAACTTTATTTCAACATAAAGGAATTTTGCACGAAATGGTCAACACCAAAACATTTAATATTACAATACTATCAACCTACTATGAAATAGAGATAGAAGGTCATTTCTATTTATAAAAATTAAATAGTTGGATTTTTTCTCTTAATTCCCTAGAAGGGATGCAACAACAACAACATCAAGCCTTTGTCCCACTATGTGGGGTCGGCTACATGAATCCTTTTTCGCCATAGTGTTATGTTAAAAGTCAAATTCTCATTTAAATCTAATAAAGAAAGATCATTTCTAATATTTTCTAACAAAGTCTTTTTAAATCTACCTCTACCTTTCTTAACATAAGTCAAATCTAATACCTCAACTTTCTTAACCGAGTCATCGGAAGGCATCCGCTTAATGTGACCAAACCATCAAAGACGGCTCTCTCTAATCTTATCTTCCACTGGAACTACTCCAACCTTTTCACATATATGCTCATTTCGTATCCTATCTCTAAGGGTAAAGCCACTCATCAACCTAAGCATCCTCATCTTTACAACACTTAACTTAGTATTATGCTTCTCTTTTAATGGCCAACATTCAACATCATAAAGCCTTACAGGTCTCACCACCATATTATAAAATTTTTCCTTAAGTTTGAGGGGGACTTTTCTATCGCACAACAAGCCCAATGCATTCCTCCACTTCAACCTTCCAACTTGAATTTTGCTGATAAAATCCTCATCTATTTCACCATCACTCTGAACAATAGATCCAAGATATCTAAAACGTGTACTCTTATTAATGACTTGATTGTCGAAAGTCATAATCCCCTTACTAGATCTATTGCTACTAAAATTACACTCCGTATATTCAGTTTTAAATCTACTCAAGAGAAAACGTTTAGACTCTAAGGTTGACCTCCATAATTCAAGTTTACCTTCAACTCCCTTTCTAGTTTTAACACTGTCGTTGACAGGTCCCAAGTTTTGGATGAGAAAAGTGAAGGGTTGCGTTAGGTAGTCGACAGCCAACGTAAAACTTGTCGAATAATCATGACATGAATCCTTTAAAAATTTCCCTAGAATGGATAATGTAATAATTAGGTGGCATAGGAGTTAATATGCATTTTTCTATAAATAACTGACCTCATGTTAGAAGTAGGTTTTTGGAAAGTTATTTCAAGTCATATATTTGTTTGGGAACGATTTATCTGCTTTGGAGGTGGATTCCCCTAACTCTAGAGAAGGAAAGAGAGAAGAATATCCTAGCGGAGTCCAGAATTTTGCCATGATCAATCACCCAACCACAATATTGTCTCTAGTGGTCCAGCATAGTCTGGTTTTCCTATTCTAGGAGTTGCTGAAATCGGAAGCAAGCATTTCCTATTGTTAGGTACCGGCAATGGGTCTAGAAAGCAACCAGGTAGCTAGTTTCTGCAGGACAAAGGAAGAACGCATTCCTTTTTTTTTTTTTTTTGGACAACAAGAAGGAAATAAATTGATTGCATTATTTCCAATTGTTGTGGGTTTGGTTACTGTTGGCTTCCTTTTTCTTGTTTTGCAGGTGGAAGGGAGATGACAAAACTGTGAAAGAATGCGAACAGAATTTTTAAAAAAAATTATCTATAGGAGTTTGGTGATCTTCCATGTTTATATTAGCAATCTAACTCTTTGCTTCGAAGATGCAGGGATTGTGATCTGATAGGAAATACTTGAGTTCGCAAGTAACCCTAAGGATAATACTTGAGTTCGCAAGCAAACCTATCTCCAATTGATGAAAAACAGTGAGGACAACACAAAATCTGGGTGAAAACAGCCCAAAACAATATATTGCAGTATGAAAATCAAAGCCCAATAATAAGGAAAACATGATAGAAGAGATCCTCAATTCGAGAGAAGGATCATCTCTCCCAAATCTCTAGACAAGAGAGTCTAGAGCCCAAGTCACCAAGAAACCTTAATTGAGAACAAATCAAAACATCCCCTTCCCTAAGCATCTCTTGCTCTTAATACAAACACTTTCCTAATCTAATCTCCCTCCCAAGACCTAGCTACCCCCTCCTTTTGAATTTCAAATCCATTAGGCAAGTTGGGGCCCACCATGTGGGCGGGCAAGAGTAAAGGAGGTGGACATGTTCCGCCTCCTATAAACTTGAGCCAGCCCTTGGGCCGACTGGGTCGGTTCAGGGTGAACCGGCCTAACATAATCTTGCTAGAGATCTTGATGGTAGGAAAAGTACAACTGGTTATATCTTCACTTTAAAAAAGACTGCAGTGAGTTAGGTTTTCAAATTAAAAGAAGATTGTTGTTCTCTCAACCACAGAAGCTAAGTATATTGCTATTATTGAGACTAGTAAAGAGATGATACAATTACAAAATTTCTTAATAGAACTTGACAAAAGGTAAAGGAATGAGAGGTTGCATAGTAACAACATGAGCACTATTCATCTAGCCCAATGTCCACTCGGAGAAAATGGCGCGTAGGCATGAATCCCGCTTTGTAACCATAGGATTTCATCCTCCTTAAGGCAGATTATAGTTAACCAGATTTTCCCTGAAGATGGTATCATGGTTTATTAAGACATGGGTCCTTCTTCCTATGAGCGCAAACCCTCATAATTAATTACCCATTCTACCACATAGAAGAGAATCTCAATTAATGATGAATTAATGTTTAGATGTGCAAGTGTTTTAATCTTGTTTATGGGGGATGAAGGTAGACCTAATCAAGATCCCAACATCCCGAGAATATAGTAGGTTTTAGTCTACCAACACTAACAATCATCGATTGTAGTATCCAGGGAATCTGATTAGCAGTCATGGGTTGCCTCCTCTTAGGGATCCCAAATAAACTAAAGTGGATATATGTAAATTTTAATGTTACGACATTTTTTGTTTGGGTTGGGACTTGTGACTCTGCTTGAGAGTTACTCGTACAACAAGTTTTATGGCTTCCCTTGGATGTATCTTGTTGGTTTAGGTTTATGGTTGTTCATTTTGAAGTTTTCCTAGTATGTGGGTCTTACTGCTTCACTTAGAAATTGCTTGTATATGGGATTTAGGGGTAGATTACTTTTACCTAGAAACTTCTCCTAATGCATTAACTGAAGTCGGACTTACGACCTCTATTAAAAGTTGTTTGGCTTTAATTTTAGGTGTTCATTGCTTCACATAGTAGATTTACTTAGTGAAATGGTTATCAGTGAGATTCACTACTTCTATTAGCAGTGACCTATAGGGCTTAGCTTAGTGGGGTTATGGTAGCAGTTATGTATTTTTGCACACTTCACTTCCTCGACACCAGCACTATTGTTTTGTTTCAATGTTGGCTTTGCCTACAGTAGCAACTTTACTTACAATATTGGCTCTTCTTACTAGGTTTGTTTCAGTACTAGTTTTTCTCTTTTTTTCAGCACAAGTTTTGTTTTTCACCCTGCGCTGATTTTTGTTTATTTGTTTGCAGGTGTACAGGTCTGACAATTGCATGAGTTGGAGTTTGTCAGGAGCTGAGTTTGCCAGGAGCAAGAGCTTGTAAGGAGCTGAGCTTTGGAGAGATTTGCTTAGAGTTTTGGTCCTTTTGGAGTTTTCTTTATTTTGAATTTGGTGCTTTAGTTCTAAAAGTTTGTACTTCAGTTGGTGTGTGTTGTACTTAGGTTTGTATAGAGTGAACAATATTATATTTATAATGCAATTTATTAAATTTTGAATTAATTTGTTTTAATTAATTAGTTTATTAATTAAATGAAATTAAATTAAATTTTAATTTAAAATTAACTGCTCAACTCATCAATTGAAATTTTAAATTTTAAGTATATCTTAAAATTACTCCATTAATTTAATTTAATTAACAAACTTTTTAATTTCATTCATTTTGTTTTGTTTTGAATTAATTGAATTTTAAATTTATTGTTCAATTAATTTAATTAATTTAAATTTTTAATTTGATTTTTTAATTAACTATTTTATTAATTAATGGATTAATCAATTAATTATTTAATTAGAATATTTAGTTTTAAAAAATAATTAATTGTCATTTTTTAATTAATTAATTAAGTTTAAATTTTATTTTTAAAATTAATTTATTGGTTCAATTAATTGAATTTTAACTTTATTTTAAATTTAGTTATTAATTAGGTTTGTTTTAAATCAATTATTAAATTAATTAAAGGATTTCACCTTATTTTTAATTAATTAAATTAATTAGAAATCTCAATTAATTAATTATATGTTAAATTTAATGAATTTTATTAAATTGGTTATTTAAATTAATTGAATTGAGCATTTTGATTATTAAATTTATCCAAATACTCTCCAAAGAATATTCGACAATCTCCTGCCATAGTTTCGGCTAGGGGGTGTCAATTCGGGTCAACAGGTCGGGTTTGGGTCGGACCCGAAACTGACCCGGCTCTATAGTGGTCAACCTTGGCGTTGAGCGTTGAGCGTTGCAGACTAGAGACATAGAGTTGAGCGTTGCAGACCCTCCAAACTTGGCGTCGCGAGGCAGGGCTGGGCAGTTTTCCTTCTCGTTTTTCTTGAAGGGTTACGTCCCTTGGTGATTTTTAGCAAGGTTGTGAAAACCGGACCGGACAACGAACCGAAAGAGGGAGAGGTTCACGGTTTGACCGGTTCGACCGGTCGAACCGGGGTTGAACCGGATGACGTAATAAATAATTATATTATTAAAATTTAATAAAATAAAAATCAGATAATATAATTATATGAGCATTTAATAATATTTATAATTTTTTTATACATATAAATATCATTTAATAATAATAATATATTTATAAGAATAACACTTAATATAATAATATATAAAATTTATAATATAAAAAATTTATGATCATTAATATAATTTAAATAATTGAATATATGACCATTTAATAATAATATTTATAAATTTAAAATATATATATATATATATATATATATATATATATATATATATATATATATATATATAATACAAAATTATAAATATAAATATCATTTAAAAATAATATATTTTTATATATTTATAATTTAATATATTTCTAAGAATAATATTTAATATAATATATAAATTTATAATATTAATATTTTAACATAATTATTATAATATATATTATAGCAAATTTTTAATATATATTATCCAAATTTGTAGCCCAACTAAGAAAAAATTTAAAGCCCAACTAAGAAAAAATTTGAAGCCCAACTAGCCCAAATAAGCCCAAATTCACATTCTAAAGTATTCATGCAAGTATGCAACTTTTTTAGTCCCACATCATAGGGGGAGGTGGAAGATCCTTCCTTGAACCCTTTATAAAGTGAGAAGTACACTCTTTTGGCAAAACAAATTATGTGAGATATTTAAGATATCTTGCATGAATTATGATGAAATTATTCATCATTTTTAATAAAAATATTTTAAAAAATTTAAAAAATTTTAATAAACTAAAATATATATTTAAATTTTAATTAAAACAAAAAAAAATATTTTTTACAAACCGGCCGGTTCTTTCCAACCCGGACCGGTTCACCGGTTGAACCGCCGGTTCAATCCGGTTTGATCCGGTTCTATGCAGAGCCGGTTTTGAAGTTGGATCGGACCGGCCACCTGACCGGTTCATGGTTGAACCGGTTGAACCGGCCGGTCCGGTCCGGTTTTCAAAACAGTGATTTTTAGTGAGTTTGTCTTTGTTTGTGTGTAAGAACGGTGCAAGAGTGAAGAGAGACAAGGACAAAGTGAGAGAGAAATATATCTGTACACATTTCTCTCCCCATTTTCATAGTGAATTTCTTGGTGTGGTGTGGCTATGTGGTTATTTCCCAATTTCATGTTTTTCCATGTCAAATCCCAATGTTCTTTCTTTTCGCTGCATTTTTTATTTCTTGTTTGGGTTCGCTGTGTAATTTACTTTCCCAACACTCTTGAGTTCTTTTTTTTTTGGGTGTCACAAGTAAGGTATTGAATTAGTTTGTACAATGTGAACCAGCAAATACAACTTGTATCTTTTCCGGTGTCATCATCAAAGAAAACCTTATAACAAAGCATCAAAATATAAAGACTGAATGCACGCGTCATACTCAACCCTCCAAGGGCGTAAAATAACTAAGGTAGCTATGAAATATAGTGTTAAATCGGAGAGTTTGAGAGGAAAAGCTTGAATTTTATTAAGCAATCTACTCCCTATTTATAGATCTATACAAGGTGTATCGATAAGGAAACAAATAACTCTTATAATAACATGAATATAATTATTCCTAAATTAATGGGAGGAATTAATGCAATCCATGTAGTCTTCCCACGGATTACTGTTTACAGCCGTGGATATCTTTGGGATCGTAAGGTTGAGATTTAACACTCCCCCTCAAGCTGGGAAATATGGATCCGTCATTCCCAACTTGTCGATCATTTGGAGGAAGACAGAACTGTCCAATCCTTTAGTAAGGAAATCTGCAAGTTGATCCTTTGATGATACATGGTCAACACTTACTAGACCAATGTCTAGTTTTTCTTTAATAAAATGTCTGTCCACTTCTATGTGCTTGGTCCTGTCATGCTGGACTGGATTGTGGGCTATGCTGATTGCTGATTTGTTGTCACAGTGTAGCTTCATGGGCTCATCCCACTTAACTTTTAGATCTTCTAGGATTATTTTGATCCATAGTAGCTCACATATTCCCAAGGCCATAGCTTGATATTCTGCTTCTGCACTGGATCTCGCCACCACATTCTGTTTCTTGCTTCTCCATGTAATAAGGTTTCCTCCAAGAAATGTGCAATACCCTGAAGTAGATCTTCTATCAACCAGTGATCCTGCGTAGTCAGCATCTGTGTATACTTCTAGGGTGATTCCACGATCTCTCTTAAAGAGAATTCCTTTTCCTGGTCTCCCTTTAAGGTAGTGCAATATCCTGTCCACTGCTTGCATGTGAATCTGCTTTGGATTCTGCATAAACTGACTAACCATGCTTACAGCAAATGCTATGTCTGGTCTAGTGTGGGAGAGGTAGATCAATTTCCCTACAAGTCTCTGGTAGGCCCCTTTATCTACATCTGGATCTTCTTTAGCTTCTCCCAGTTTAAGATTAGGTTCTACTGGTGTTGGTGCTGGTTTACAGGCTAGTTTACCTGTTTCTCTTAGAAGATCTTTGATGTATTTCTGTTGTGAAATGAAAATTCCTTTACAGGAGTGAGCTACTTCAATTCCGAGGAAATATTTTAGTCTACCAAGTTCTTTGATGTCAAATTCCTTAGTAAGACTTTTCCTTAAACTGGCTTTCTCCTCTTCATTATTTCCTGTCAAAATAATATCATCAACATACACTAATAGTATTGTGACTCCCCCTGAGTCTGAGTGTTTGAAGAATAGTGTATGATCCCCTTGACTCTGTCGATATCCATTTAGGAGCATGAATTTAGAGAATCTTCCGAACCAGGCCCTTGGTGATTGTTTGAGCCCATATAGAGCATTTTTCAGTTTGCATACCTTGTTATTTTCAAATTTTTCTTTAAACCCTGGTGGTATTTCCATAAATATCTCTTCTTCTAAGTCCCCATGCAAGAATGCATTTTTCACATCCAATTGCTCCAGGTGCCAATTGTATTTGGCTGCTAGTGAGAGTAGTATTCATACAGTATTCATCTTAGCTACAGGCGCAAACGTTTCTTGGTAGTCAATGCCGTACGTTTGAGTAAACCCTTTTGCCACTAGTCTTGCCTTATATCTCTCTAGTGTGCCATCAGCATTGTATTTTACTGAGAATACCCATTTGCAACCGACCGATTTTTTTCCTATCGGTAGATTGACGATCTCCCAAGTTTTGTTCTTCTCCAGGGCCTGCATTTCATCCTTCAAGGCATTTTTCCAATTTTTATCAGATAAGGCCTCAGAAACATCTTTAGGAATATGGATATCTTCTAATGTAACAAGAAAATTTTTGTGTGATGATGAGAAGTTGTTGAAGGATATAGAGTTGTTTATAGGGTATAAGGGAGGTGGTGAACTTACCTTATTTCCAGGAGATGGTTCCGATTCTTGGATCTGCTTTGGAGCACAGCTTGGACTTGTACGTCTAGAGTAAACCTTTCCAAATCTAATGATAGTGTTGTCATTTGTTTCCCTTTCTTGGGTTTCAGGTGGATTTTTCTGAGGTGGTGGAGGAAGGTCAAGAGGTGCTAGTTCATTTTCCTCATCTTCCTCAAGTTCAGTCTCCCCCTGAAGATGAGTTTTTAAAAAATAGGAATTCTGTTCAGCAAAGGTAACATCAATAGAGACAAAGGTTTTTCTTGTAGGCGGATGATAACATTTATACCCCTTTTGGGTAGCAGAGTAGCCAATAAAGATGTACTTGAGTGCTCTTGGATCTAATTTTCCTCGCTCCTGGCTATGAATATGAACATAGGCAGTGCATCCAAAGATTTTTGGTGTAAGGTTATGATGGGTTCGAAATTCTGGGTAAAAAGAGGACAAGGTCTCCATTGGAGTTTTGAGGCCTAAGGCTGTTGAAGGTAGTCGGTTTATGAGATATGCTGCAGTTAAAAGGGCTTCCCCCCAATAGGATTTGGGTGTATTGTAGTGAAATAGGAAAGCTCGGGTAGAGGCTAGAAGGTGACCATTTTTCCTTTCTGCAACCCTATTTTGTTGTGGGGTGTGAACACAGGAGGATTCATGGATGATCCCTTCACTCTGGAAGTAGGAGGAAAGGATTTGGTTGAAATAATCTTTGGCATTATCGGAGCGAAACCTTTTTATTTTTTTCCCGAATTGGTTTTTGATCATGGAATGAAAGGTGGGAACAATGGTGCCAACATCGGATTTATGTTTAAGGAGATAGATCCAAGAGACTCTTGTGCAATCATCAATGAATGACACAAACCAACGTGCCCCAGAGATATTGGGATTTTTTTAGAGGGTCCCCATATATCACTATGAATAAGGTAGAAAGGAGTAGCACATCTCTCACTTTTGTTTGGGAATGAGGTTCTTTTATGTTTAGCCAACTCACAGGTTTCACAATGAAACATTTTTTTGTCTAAATTATGAAAAAGTTGCGGATACATATGTTTTAGGACATCAAAAGATGGGTGTCCTAGTCTATAATGATGAAGCCAAATAGCGGAGTTCCTATCGACTAAGGATAACAAAGAGCAACTCTTTTTAGATTGGTTTGGTTCTTCCAGGTAGTACAATCCTGCTTTATCCTTAGCAAGTCCAATCTTCTTCCCCGATCTCCGGTCCTGAAATAAGCAATAAGTAGGATTAAACAATGCTTGACAATTATGGTCATTGGTAAGTTTTTGTATAGATATCAGGTTTGTGGATAATTGTGGTACGTGGAGCACATTTTTTAGGATGAGGGATGGTGATAGTATGATGTCTCCTTGGCCAGCTACCGTGGTAAGAGAACCATCAGCAGTGATGATTTTTTTGTTGTTTGGGCAAGGAGTATAGTTTATGAGGTGGGTTAGTGAGTGTGTCATATGATCTGTGGCTCCTGAATCAATGATCCATAATTCCTTTAAATGATTTCTAGAAGCACTTAAACTAATAGAAATTAGAGTCTTACCTGAGAGTGCAAGTGAAGAAGAAGCATTTGGTTTTTCAAGAGATACCAAGAGTCGTTTCAATTTATCAATATCTTCTTTATTGAATTCTCCAAGACTGGACTGAGCTTCTGGCTTACTTGTAGTGTTGTTGGCATGTGATGTACCCCTTGTTTCACCCTTTTGATTCCACTCCTTGTTTGGGGGTTTTCCATGTATCTTCCAGCATGTTTCTTTTGTGTGTTGACTTTTTGCAATAGCTGCACCAAAGTGAGTCTTTATCTTTGGATTTTGAAGAATCTTTACCTTTCTCCTTCCATGATGATTCTTTGTTCATCACCATTGCTGAGCTTTCAATGGCCTTTGGTTCTAGCATCACTCCTCGTCGACTTTCTTCTGCTCGGATGAGAGAAATAGTTTCGTTGAGTGATGGTGTCTCCTCCTTGCCGAGGATCTGAACTCTAACTTGATCAAATTCTGCATCGAGTCCTGCAAGAAAATCATAAACTTTATCTTTTTCAATAAAGTTTTTTAGGATCGCAGCATCCTCCGGACATCTGGTTTCAATGCACCTATAGTGATCAAGTTCTTGCCACAGATTTTGTAGAATGGTGGCATATTCCGTCACAGTCTTACTCCCCTGCTTCGTGCTTCCAACTTTGACTTTAACTTCAAAGATTTGGGCTGCATCACGAGCTTTCGAGTAGGTTTGTCTGGCAGCATCCCATATGTCCTTTGCTGTCAAAAGGAACATAAAAGTATCACTTATTTCTGGAGTCATGGAATTCCACAACCATGACATAATCATGGAGTCTGCTTCATCCCATGCCCCAAATTTGGGATCTCCTTCTTTCGGTCCTCCTCCAAGGAGATGATGTATTTTACCTTTCCCCTTCAAGTAGGTCTTCACAAATTGAGACCACTTTAGGTAGTTCTTCCCATTTAGACGATAGGAAGGTTGTATGCTTTGAAGGTCACCTCGTCCATGGTGCACCATCGACTCCTCATTTTGCTCAACGCTTTGGGAGGAATTAATTTCTGACATTGGAAAGCAATTAAGGCTTTCTAGAAAAAAGTTTTTTTTTTCGTTCGATCGACAATAAAGGTCGAAAGATTTTTTTTTTTCTTTTCTCTAGTTTACCAAATCAGCCGAGCCCTTTAGAAACTCGGATCAAGACAAGGGCACGAACGCGGTCCCCTTCAAGCCGCACGCAGGCGGACTTTCTCCCGCGAATCTCACACGTGGATCGGATTTCCGATCGGTCTCGACTGGGTCGTGCGATCGGAAGTGAGGATCGAGCGGGTGCTCCTTTCGACGATCTTCCTTCCCTGTCGAATCGGGATGCTCGCCGTCCGCCTTCTATGTCTTCGTCCGTTCGGCTCGGGAGAAGACAGCCGCAGAAGCTCCTTCTCCGGATACGCTCGGACGTTCGACTCTTAGCGGGAGCCTTGATGACTTTGGCCTTCCTCTTAGATCGGTAGTTCCGATGAAGCTTCGACTCCGTCTCCTCCCGTTCGGGTCGGCACTATCAAGTCCGAGCTTCTTCTTCTTCTCTTTTTTTCTTTCGACGATCTAGGATCGTTCTCGGACGTCAATTAAGGCCGTTGGCTCTAATACCATGTTAAATCGGAGAGTTTGAGAGGAAAAGCTTGAATTTTATTAAGCAATCTACTCCCTATTTATAGATCTATACAAGGTGTATCGATAAGGAAACAAATAACTCTTATAATAACATGAATATAATTATTCCTAAATTAATGGGAGGAATTAATGCAATCCATGTAGTCTTCCCACGGATTACTGTTTACAGCCGTGAATATCTTTGGGATCGTAAGGTTGAGATTTAACATATAGTATAAAGTATAATTTCGGTTCTGATATATAGGATGTTATGCTAAACACCATATTTAGATGTTTAAAGGCTTTAAGAGTCACTTCAATTGTAAGTTTTGTTGAGACCTTTTGTGTGGAAAGGAGGGACAAAACTGCATTTTTTGAGCAATTAGACAACAGAGAGTAGTTCATTTAAAAGGGTAGACTTCAATAACATGACCAAATTTCAAATCTCATTTAACACAGCCACAACATAAAAAATCTATGCTTTTGAACACTGGCTGCACTTGTCTACCAAACAAAGTAAACGTAATAACCAGAAATTTCAGTAATAGAAATTCAATCCGTTATTTATTTTAAAATTTTTAGTACTTTTTATTATAATTCACAATAAAATAATTTAATTTTTACTTACCGATTAAGTACTGTTAAATTAATATTAACAAAAATTCTAAGCGATGTTATTATGGAAATTAATGTTATGAATAGATGTTTCCTTTGGGTTGTTTGAGGATAGAGAAGTTATAGCATTGGATCCACTCCTTTATCCCAACATTTGTTCAGAATTCATGCAAGCAACCACTGTGGAGTGTTCGGAACAGTGCAAAAAAAAGGGAGTTCGGTACAGTGCCTGCGGGACTGTAGAGGAATTCGCAGAAATTCCTGTAGCTGTTCGGCACAGTGAATTATGGGAGTCTGCAGAGTGCATTCTGCACAATAATTTGTTGAATTGTTGAAGAAGAAGGGCTCGGCTGCAGGTAGTAAATTTTTTAACAGAAATTTTTATATTTTTTTTATGAATGGAAATTGGTTGAAATTGAAATGAGTTTGTCATTAAGGGAAGTATCCATATTCGGCAGAGGAAGTGTTGAATGCAAATGGAAAATCAGATAATAATACAAATTTAGGTAAGTAAACTTGCAATTAAATGTAGTAAGATTTGCAAAGAATTGTTTGAGTATATTGCTAAGATCGACTGATTTCTACAGCGGTAATTGAGAGTGGAATTTAGTGAAGACATTCTATTTACAGGGGAATAATAAAGAATTGAAGGAAAGGAACGAATTGAGGATTAATCAGATATATGTAGAAAGAAGGTTTTGAGAGAATATATCAAAGGAAAAGATTGTGTGGTGTAAAATTGGAAGAGACAGTTAGTCAAAAAAATAAGTAATGCAAATTAAATTTTAAAAGGCAATTGTTGTTAAATTTATACATGTATATTTGTAATTAAATTAATTAAAAAGGAAATATGTATTAAAGTTAATTATTTTGCTAAAGGATGTTCATAGCCAAATTTTCATGTATGAATGACCTCTTATATATTTGAATCATGGATTTTCATATAAAAGTTATTATTTTTATTTAAAGATTTTACTAGTTGGAAAAATCTTGGAAAGAAGTTTCATTCTTTATATATGGCATACACAATTTCTTTACATAAATAGATAACATAAAGATTATTATGAAAACATGCAACAATACAAGTATGAACTATGAATATGTGAAGTTTAATGAATGTCAATTTAGTAAAGTTTTGTTACAAAATGATGTACAACTTACAATTGCAGGTGGGGCAAAAGGATCCTCACGTATAACACTGCATTGTAAATGAGCCAAAAGAGACCCCAAATACACGATATATGCATAACATATGGGGTAAAGGAGACCCCTAAAGAGGCAAAATGAATCTTATATAATTCAATGACGATAAAACAATGTTTACAAGGGCTCCGTTGAATATTCTTATAAAAGTTTAGCCGAATCTTTACAAGATTAAAATTGATATTCAGTATAGACTTCAGATGAAGTAAATGTTGATGTCAAATGTGATTTTATGTTGTTTTAGACACAATGTCAAGTTTATTTAATTTATGATTTCAATGTGGTCAAGTTTATTTAATTTTTACTATTTTTGTGAGTAAGATTTTAGATCTTAAGATTTTGTCTGTGCATGAGGATGCTAATGTTATGTGGGAAAAAGTGGCTAGTGATATTAATTATATTGCAAAAGATGTGCTTGGAGTATCTAAGGGAAAAGCTCCTAATAGTAAAAATAGGTGGTGGAATCCAATTGTGCAAGAAAAGATTAAAAATAAGAAGATTTGTTATAAAAATTGGTTTAATTTTAAAAATTCTGATAATTTGGAATTATATAAAGTGGCTCGTAAGGATTCTAAGAAAGCAATATGCGATGCAAAGACATTAGCTTTTAGCGATTTATATAATAGATTAAATACTAAGGATGGAGAAAGATATATGTATAAGTTAGCCAAACAAAGAGATAGGAGTAGTAAGGATTTAGTTCAAGTGAAGTGTATTAAGGATGAAGATCAAAAAATACTTTTCTTAGAAGATGATATTCAACAAAGGTGGATGAGATATTTTGCTAAACTTTTTAATGAAGAGTGTGATAATAAGATTGACTATAGTGACCTTAACACCCTAAATGAAAGTAAAGATTTCTGTTTTTATCGGCGTATTAGTAAAACTGAAGTTAGAGAGGCTTTAAATAGAATGAAGGGTGGAAAAGCTGTTGGACCTGATGATATTCCAATAGAGGTGTGGAAATGCTTAGGAGATGAAGGGATTTCTTGGCTTACTAAACTTTTTAATACTATTTTGAAGACTAAAAAGATGCCAGATGAGTGGAGAATGAGTGTATTAATTCCTATTTTTAAGAATAAAGGCGATGCACAGGATTGCACGAATTATAGAGGTATTAAGTTAATGTGTCATACTTTAAAAATTATGGGAGCGAGTTATAGATCATAGGTTGCGGCGTGATACTAATGTTTCTCAAAATCAATTTGGATTTATGCAGGGTAGGTCGACTATGGAAGCCATACATTTATTCAGAGGTTTGATGGAAAAAATATAGAGGAAATAAGGAGGATCTACATATGATATTTATTGATTTAGAAAAAAGCATATGATAAAGTTCCAAGAGAAGTGCTATGGAGAGTTCTTGATAAGAAAGGAGTCAATAATGCTTATATTCAAATCATTAAAGATATGTATGCAGGAGCTATTACTTGTGTTCAAACACAAGGTGGTTTGACCAAGTATTTCCCTATTTCAGTTGGGTTACATCAAGGATCAGCCTTAAGCCCATATCTATTTGCTTTAGTCATGGATGTTCTCACTAGACATTTGCAAGATGATGTACCTTGGTGTATGCTTTTTGCTGATGATATTCTTCTTGTTGATAAGACTAGAGAGGGAGTTGAAGGTAAACTTGAATTATGGAGGTCAACCTTAGAGTCTAAAGGTTTTCGCTTGAGTAGATCTAAAACGGAATATATGGAGTGTAATTTTAGCAGTAATAGTCCTAGTGAGGGGATTGTGACTTTGGGCGATCAAGTCATTAATAAGAGTACACGTTTTAGATATCTTGGATCTATTGTTCAGAGTGATGGTGAAATAGATGGGGATATTATCAGCAGAATTCAAGTTGGATGGTTGAAGTGGCGGAATGCATCGGGCTTGTTATGTGATAGAAATGTACCCCTCAAACTTAAGGGAAAATTCTATAAGATGGTAGTGAGGCCTGCAATGCTTTATGGTGCCGAATGTTGGCCATTAAAAGAGAAGCATAATACTAAGTTAAGTGTGGCAGAGATGAGGATGCTTAGATGGATGAGTGGCTTTACCCTTAGAGATAGGATACGAAATGAGCATATACGTGAAAAGGTTGGAGTAGCTCCAGTAGAAGATAAGATTAGAGAGAGTCGCCTTAGATGGTTTGGTCACATAAAAAGGCGGCCTTCCGACGACCCAGTTAAGAGAGTAGAGGTATTAGATTTGACTTGTGTTAAGAAAGGTAGGGGTAGACCTAAAAAGACTTGGTTAGAAAATATTAGGAATGACCTTTCTTTATTAGATTTAAACGAGAATTTGGCTTTTAATAGGACTCAATGGAGAAAAAGGATTCATGTAGCCGACCCCACGTAGTGGGATAAAGGCTTGATGTTGTTGTTGTTGTTGTATTTAAATTGCATAACTTATTAAGCCTCATAGTTCATCAGTTCTTTTCATACTGGCTATTGGTACATGAAAATAAAAGAAAAATGTCGATGAAGAATAATTTGTAAGTTATTTTATTTTATATAAGTGTTTAGCTATGTTTGTAAGTCTACAACTGAGGTATGTAGATAATTCAGTGGTGTAATATTTTGGGATTGTATTAGTGACTCTATAAGTATTTATTTAATGTAATTGAATTTATTAGATGCTTCTGTTTATGTAGTAAATGTAATATTTTTTTATGTTTTACATGTATATTTAAGTGATGAAAAGTATCTTATGTTAAAAATGATGAAAAATATTATATTTATTTTGGTGGCACTTTACAATATTGTTAAGGGGTATTGTGGGGTGTTAAGGTATATAATTGCTAAAAGGTTAAAAACAAACTGATTAATGGTTTTTCTCTTTGCTCATCTGAAACCATTTTTACTCACAATATGATGAACTACCAAGAAAGAAAAAACATGAAACAATGCATTATAAGGATAATCAGACAAGAAATTGAATTATAAATGATACTCACTTTGTCATTCCAATCAGCACGATAGACTTCTCCATATGAACCTGTTCATAAGGAAAACGTTATCTATCATGTTTCTTAAGATAATGTAATTTTGAAAATAAGCATAAAGTTACAAGCTAACTCCTTCACTAGATGAAATTGTTTTTGTTCAGTTTCATGTAGAGACTGGTATTGGAGCTGTCGCTAGACAGGCTCTGGCACCAAGCAGTCGCACATGTTTAAAAAATTGTGAATGGAATTGCTTCACTTGATAAAAAAAATGAACTTCTATAGATTATTGAAGTGTTTGGAACTTGAGCTCATATCTAAAAAATGTGAATGGAGGTTCCAAAAAAAACCTGCATGTCTAAAATGTCACTTGTTCTCACTACATTTTACAAATAATAAAACTTAGTAAAGGATTACTAGAATTACCTAATCCAATTCTTTCACCAATTACAAGATCTTCCCATGGAATTTCCCATTCAGCTACATCATCAAGCATTGGATCAATCCTGCTTGATCTGGATGGAGACAAAGATGATGATGGATCTGCATCCTGCAATCCCTTATCACCACCAATAAATCTATCATATGCACTAGGTGCTGATGGAACTGTATCCATTGACGCTATATTTCTGTCCATAAATTTATCATGTAAAAACCTTCTGTCACGCTTGGCATTAATATTTTTGTCACGTTCCTTTGCCTCATGAATGACATTGTTATGCAAAGCCAAACCATGTTTTTTAAATTGAACTGGGATAAGTGCTTTATCCTCTGGAGGTTCAACACTTCTAATCCCTAGTTTACCATTCTTTCCAGAACCCAAGTTAAAAGCTCCAGACGAGCAATCAGGAGTTCTGAAACTATCATTAGAACTGACTGAGCATGAGATACCAGAACATGAAATAGGGTTGGCCTGAGAGCCCCCAGTTGTGGTGGATGTATAACGTGATGAATTAAGATCTCTATATTCTAGATTTTTCCCTGGAATTTCCTCGGAAAAGTTGAAATATTTCATGCTTGAAACGTCATTGCATGGAGAATGATTTTTACGAACTAGGGGTGACTGATGCTGTGGCCTTCCAGGTCCTAAAGCAACTGGTTCTCTAGATCTCTGATATTCATTAGTTTTATTATCATCAAGTTCGAATACTGTAGAATGTTTGCCAACCCCAAGAGCCTGGAATGGATTAAGCTCAGCAAAAAGCCTTCTTGAGTTCAAGGCATCTTCCGATCTCGGTTCTTTAGGCTTTTCATTCATAAAAGCAAATTCATGAACCTTATAATCTTCCTGCTTTGAAGCTTCACTAAAAGAAGATAGCAATAGATTTGAAAATCCATGTAAATAAAAACTTTCTTTATTTCCAGTTGAATTGCTTGCAGTACTTGTTGATGATTCTCCCAGCACAGATGGTAGTAACACTGATTTTTCAGAGCTTGCCCTTCTATCAAAATTATTATCTCCATCCAAGTTACAATATCTATTTTTACCTTCTGGAAAACCATCACCTGAATTATCTATTGCCCTATTTTGAGTCAGCAGTGGATTATAGGAAATCAACGAAGCATCCTTCATACTAAGCACATCGGCTGGAATAAGGGTGCCAGGGGCAGCCATAAGATCAACCAAAAACTCCCTATTGCCAAACAGCCAAACAGGAAGACACGAGTTAAAAAATGATATATTCTTAAAATTGTAATTATCAAATATAAATATTGACAGATCCAACAATACAAATCATTAGAAAAGTAAGCATCTATGTGTTAGACCGGTCCACTGGACTAGACCAGCCGGTCCAGGCGGGTCCGGTTTAAGGGCGAAACACCAAAATTTGTCTGCCTGGGTGGAGGCCGCACGAGCCGCTAGCATTGCGGGAGCATTTTAGGAAGGAATTTTGAGGAAAATTAGGAGGGAAATTGAATGTAGGGACTGTTTAGGGAATTCCTTTTGATTTGTATGCATTAAATACTTTGTTTTCCTAAGGGTTAGGGCATCTTGAATTTGGCTGAAATTTGATATCTCTTATATTTAGGTTTTCTTTGGGCTCTAGCGACATCTAGAGATTTGGGAGAGATCGATCCTCCTCTCGAATTGAGGATCAAGTGTATCTTGCTATTTTCCGTGTTCCTTTCATCATCAAAAAAAATACAAATTATCTACTGTTTTTGTGGTTTTGTGTGGATTTTGTGAAGGATTCTCGCTGTTTTTCGAAGATTGATAGGAAATACTTGAGATCTACAAGTGTTTCCTATCAAATTGGTATCAGAGCAAGTCGTGGGACCGGTGGAGGGCTGATTTCGGCAAATTTCAGTGGTGATTAATTGCCCGGAAGGAAGGGGAATTGCTGTTTTTGAAGTTCCAAATCCAGAATTTGTACTTTTACAAACTCCGGATTGTGATGGCGGCCAAAAAGGTGGATGCTCTTGAGGAAAGGCTTGAAGGGGAGATGAATCAAATCAAAACGACGGTGGAGGAAAGGATTTCCTCCATGGAAGGACAAGTCGCCGATCTCCGAGACATTATGAAGAAGATGTTAGAAATTCAAAATCAAACGGCGGCTTCCGTGGCAAGAGGGGAAGGCAAAAGTACGAATTCAGAAATTCGTAGGGAGGAAGATGAGGTGGAAATCATGGAAGGAGGAAGAAGAAGGCCCCATTTGGAGCCTGTCCATAGGGAAGAAAGAGGGGGTGGATATGGGGAATGCCACGAGGGATACTATGGTCGTCGAGTTGCTGATTTTGAAGACAGAATGGGGGATTTCGAAGGAGGTTTGGGCTATGGTAGAGCAAGGGAAGATCGGGAAACATGGGGTGCACCTAGCATTTGGGAGAGGGGAAACTATGGAAAAATCCGGGGAAATGGGGGCGACCAGAAGGTGAGGAAGTTAAAGATGCCCATATTTGAAGGAGAAGATGCGTATGGGTGGATTTATAAGGTGGAGCGATACTTCGCCATCAATGGGCTGACGGAGGAGGAGAAGCTAACCGCAGCCGGATTGTTCTTGGAAGGAAAAGCCCTATCGTGGTATCAGTGGAGAGATCATAAGAGGCCTATCAGGAACTGGAGGGAATTCAAAGACTGCATAATAGAACGTTTCCAAACCGACCGGGGAGGAGATATTTATGAGCAGTTCTTTGTTCTGGTGCAGGAGGGATCAGTAGCAGACTACCGTGAGCGGTTCGAGCACTGGGCTAGTAGGGTGGAGCGATTATCAGATATCATATTGGAGGGGAACTTCATGAAGGGGTTGAAAGCAGAGATCCGAGCTGCAATGAAAGTTCTGATGCCTAGTGACTTGGAGGAGGCAATGAAGTTGGCACAGCTGGTAGAAAATCAGAAGAATCTGGATAAGGGAGCCAGGAGCAGCAGCTTAGGAGGCTCTTACAAGACTATGACCGCTCTTTTAGCACTGAAGGGGCTTACATCAGGCAACATTAATGAGACCACCATGGAGAAGCCAGGAGGAGGAGGGAGTGGGGCAACTTCAAGAAGCTCACCGAGACAGAATTACAAGAGAAGAGGGCAAAGGGGCTTTATTTCAGATGTGACGAGAGGTATACGCCGAGGCTCAGGTGTAAGGACCGAACTCTTCAGGTTCTTACTGTTTGTGATGAAGAAGGAATGGAGGGTGTCGTCTTTCCACCTTGCGGACAAGGTGGATCTTTGGGAGGGGAGTATTGTTAGACCGGTCCACTGGACTGGACCAGCCGGTCCAGGCGGGACCGGCTTAAGGCTGAAACATCAAAATTTTTCTGCCTGGGCGGAGGCCACGCGAGCCGCTAGCATTGCGAGAGCATTTTAAGAATGAATTTTGAGGAAGATTAGGAGGGAAATTGAATGTAGGGACTGTTTAGGGAATTCCTTTTGATTTGTATGCATTAAATACTTTGTTTTGCTAGGGTTAGGGCATCTTGAATTTGGCTGAAATTTAAGATCTCTTAGATTTAGGTTTTCTTTGGGCTCTAGCGGCGTCTAGAGATTTGGGAGAGATTGATCCTCCTCTCGAATTGAGGATCAAGTGTATCTTGCTATTTTCCGTGTTCCTTTCATCAAAAAAATACAAATTATCTACTGTTTTTGTGGTTTTGTGTGGATTTTATGAAGGTTTCTCGCTGTTTTTCGAAGATTGATAGGAAATACTTGAGATCTACAAGTGTTTCTTATCACTATGATGCGCCAATACTTTATAACATCAAAGTATATTGTATATGATACATGCAAAACGCAACGCGTGTCTGACATATATTAGGCATCCCATCAGCTAGTTAGAATAAAAAAAAATATTTAAATGAATGATATGTAAGTTTTGGGTTAAGTGATATAACGATGACAAAATACAGTGACAATGAAAGAGTATAAAACTAATAAGAGTTCTAATTTTGAATAAGGCAACCTTCAACAATTAATTTATTTAGATTGCCTTTTCTTATAATATATATTTATTTTTTATTATTTTTTATCAGTACATAAATTGGATTATATATATATATATATGGATTATATATATATATATATATATATATATATATATATATATATATATATATATATATATATATATATATATATATATATATTTCATGTTTAATTAATTTTGCAATTTCTATAACATACTTTTAGTGTGTATTATATTAATGTAATGTCAATATATATTTGTGTCCTATATTTTCAATCATTCATATCATGTATGTATTAGCGCATCATAGGCAAACATAAATGTAATCAAAAACGAGAATTTCACCTTCAAAAAAATATAACATTTTAACCACATACCATGGCTAGCAACTAACAGCATGTCAATATGAAAGCTCACTTAACTAGTATTGAGTTGAACATTTGGAGAAATGTCTAACAATTCCCTTCTTCTAGCCATGCTCATCAACACCAAGTGTGCAAAATCCAACATGGAGCAGACATGAATGCATTGTCATGCCATCATCATTAGCCTTATCTCATTGAGGTAGCTTGATGAATACTCCATTCTCATCCAATGCTAAATGACATGTAAAATCTAGTTTGCAAAAGTTTTAATACCAATTCTAGCAATTTACTTTTGGCCAACTTTTTTTTTATCTTTCTATTCCATTCACAATAATTTAGTTAATTAACATATTGATGATTCTTTTATCATTAATCTGATAGGAAATCCTCCAATTGATAAATATCAATTCCATGAGGACTTTCCTCATAGTGCAAAACAACAAAAAGTCATGAGGAATGAAACAAAACTTGCATACAAGCATGAAATATAAAAGGAATAGCATATGAATCTTAACTGCAAAAAGTGTTGAAGTTCTTTTGAATGCTCTAATTCATGTATTGGTTAACAACTAAAGGCTGTACATAACAGTTCTACTGGTTAGATACAAGGAAAAACTATTACCCTCCAACTTAAAACAACGAGCATATCAGAGATTTCAAGTGCATCACACACAAATTTTATCATCAAAATATCACAAAACATTGCTAAGCTCCATATAGCCTAGTCATTTTCCTTAAAGTAAGAAAGATTATCATCCAACCTAAAACCTCATAAAAGAGATTAAAAACTAGAAGTTTAAAGTTTATGAAATGCTTATAAGACCGATAAACAACAAATAAAACTCGGGTTTTATGTCCTAGTGAAAAATTACAGCATTTGAGAACTTATTGTATGATGCACGCTAAATATGAGATCATAGTTCATTCATAAAGATATGACAATTTGAAACACTTAAATATGCAATCCTGCAGTTTGGGAAAAAAATGGCACTCCCTTTTGCTTATATTATTGGGAGAATTGTGCGGAATATATAACTTAATAAAAAACGCAACTAAAAATTAAATAAACATGTAATTAGCAAAAAGAAACACAAATGAAGACAGCATACAAGAGAAACTATTACTCATATGAGCACTTACCTGTTATCACCATACTTTATTATGTTGACAGCATCTTCATCAACCCCTGTGTAATGACTTCCTTTGACTAGCTTGCAAGGAATGCCAATATTATCAGCAAGAACCTGCATTTTGAGGAGTTGAAGATGAATAATGGCACATATCAACAACATTTGTTCAAGGCATATAGTAGCATGGCATCGTCACTGAAAGCATAAAAAATAATAAGCTTTATATCCTTCAAATGCAATTATTTCAGTTAAATCATGATGTATCACAAGTATCCATGTTCCTAACTAAATAGAATTCAACAATGCACCTATCACTACGTTATAGGCTACTTAAGGTAAATACAATTGGTCATTTATTTTACATGGGGCTGTAAAAGGATCTGAGAAATTTGTAATTACAAAAAAACAACTAGATACAATTTTCTAGTCTCAATAATCTGGAATTCAAGCATAGTACATTTCATGGTTCTGGAAACTAGTATTAGCAGGTCATCTCACAGCATAAGATAAATTTAAATTTAAATGACATCTAAGTGCAGCAAGTTTGAATCAGATGTTTTGCTTGCAAAATGCCGCCTTTAGTTTCTCAAGTTTACATTAGTTTCATATAGGTGTATCAATTTACTAAAAATACAAATCTACACTTTTTGAGTAATTTATCATAAGTCCTCGTGCGTATCATCAAGCAATTTCTTTTCACACTTCAGTTCTTTCAAGCAATTTCTTTTCATATGCAGAATACGACACATGTCTAACACATGTCAAATACATCGTCTATGTGTCTGATTAAAAAATAATGAATAAATAAAAATATATATTTGACATGCGTATTATGGGTTAAGTGAAATATCAATAATGAAAATGAAGGAACTAAGAAAGAGTCAAAAGCAAATAAGAGGCTTTTAGTTTTGAAAGAGAAAAGTGAAATATGCCTTTAAAATTTATTTTTTTTTAGGTTCTCTTTTTTAATTAAATTTATTATGTGCATCAAAAATTTTATCACTCTATGAATTAGATTGTATGCATTTTATGTTTATTTAATTTGTGTAATTACCCATCATGGTTTTTGATTTTAAGATATTTGCATAGTAAAATTATATCCAATATGTGTTTGTGTCATATATTTTAATAATATGAATATCTCATGTCCATATTGTATATGTGTCAATGCATCATAGCATGCATTGATTTAAAGTGTTGCTACAAAAAAATAAAACACACAAAGGAGTTTTTACAATAAAAAAACGTTGCACTTATTCCTGTGACCTTCTATATAGGCCCTTCCCACAGCACGACAATAGTTATCCTCCTCAAAAATGTAAAAAAAAAAAATATAAATCAGTATGATATAGAGATTGGCATAAATATTGTATCTTATATCAATGAAGCCTTTATTCTTATCTGATGAGGACATCGTCAGCAACTTCGACACATGTACCATTATGAGACGCTGGAGATCGACGGCCACGATCATGAGCTGTATTTTTTGTCATTTTATGTAGTAGTTTATTTTATTCTTTATGTTTTTCCGCTTTTGCCCTCATGGGTATTTAGTCGCTATTGTAGCCCAAGGGGCATTTTAGTCTTTTGTTTTCTTTGTCATTTGAGGCCTATATATATGGCCCTTTTCTCATGTAATGAGAGTTTTTTGATGAAATGAAAATTTACTTTGTGTTCTCTTTGTGAGTGCATCCCTCTCCCAAATCTCTTAGTGAGTTTTGGGAAGAGCTAGATCTCTTTGTGAGTTCTAGACCTTCCTCCAATTTTTCTTTGTGATCAATTAGTGTGAGAATTCAAGGAGAATCCGTCCGGATCGCATTCTTCCTTGAACTCCATCCCCTCACCCGTTTCCACCCAGCACTTCTACCACCTCTCCTCCCGCCCGCTCAGGCCGCCGACCTCCAGGCCACTGCCTCCCGCCGGCCAGCCACCTTCCACACCGTGCTCGCCCCTTTCCTCCCTCCTCTAGCCGCCGGCTTCCCTCTCCTTGAATTTCAAATTTGAAATTCAAATGTTTTAGGGGTCATTAATTGTTTCCTAAAGTAGCTCCTTAATTTACGCCGTCAATTTAATTGATTTTCAATTTCAATTTTGAAATCCAAATTGCTTAAATTGATTGTCCTCCTAAATGGAAGTTTTTTCTCCTTAAGAAAACTGAAAATTTAATTCAGATTTTTGTAAAAATCTGAAATTAAATTGGTGGTCCCCACTTATTCCAAAACTCACCCCTCTCTCCTCCTCATGTAGCTGGCCCCCTTAATTGCCTCCTCTCTCTCTCCTAATCACCTTAATAGCTCCACAAATTCAGCCCCAAATTCCCCTCTCTTTACCGGCCCCCCTCCCTCCTTGATTTAATTTGAATTTCAAATTAAATCCCACCATTAAACCTCCCAAATTCTGAAATTAATTCAGAATTCCTGCACTCTACCATTTGACCCCCACCATAACCGAATTCCCCTAGCTCAAACTCGTGACCACTCTCTCCCTAGCTCACGGCCCCCTCTCCCACCTCCCTCTTTTGTCTTCCCCACTAGATCCCACCATGCATGGCGGACCCCGAATTTGAATGGAACTTTGGATTCGTACATGACGAGCGAGATCAAGTTGACATCCTCCAATCACCGTTCTTTGATGTGGACTTTGATTTCAACGACACGATTGAAGATTACATCGACCGTATCCATTACACATTAGTTGATGTGATCGACGAGCAAAGATCAAAGGGACATTGGATCATCATTGGACGACCGTCATCCTCCACCACTCCGGCCACCTATCCAAGAACGAAGATCTTAAGCTCCTTCTTCCTCGGAGTGACCTCGGTTCTAATGTGGAGACTCTTCTTCCGCTAAAGCCTAGACTAGTTGAGCGTATGGGCTCCAAAAGTGAAAGTTCTCATTATTAAATCATGGATTCTGGTGTATCGTCGTAGTTTTTACAATTGCTCTTTGTGTTTTCTTGAATTGTTTGGGAATCGGCTTTGCTCTTCTTTGCCTAAGCAAGTTAAAAAACAAGAATTCTAAGGATCAATCATTGCTATAAGTAATAACTTTATTGTGGAAACGCTTTGTTAATTCGCTATCTTTAATTTCTTAAAGTAACTCCCGATATGTTTCACATCATTATCAGTTATAATCTGTTATGTGCATGGTAATGCAGATTACTTGCCGTAGCTATCAATGGCAAATCCATGCCATTGCCGATGTCAATTTTCTAACATGCAACAAAAAATTTGCACTGAATATCAAATGCAGCAAAAACATCAGACATTAGGATAACTAGGTTAGAAAGACAAACCTTGAAAAGAAGGGCACGATGGCGAGAGAGACCTACATTTATGAAGCCAATGGGCAATAAGCTTGTCTGGAGTGAGGTTCGTAACTCTGAACTTTTTTCAATCCAACGAGCTAATATGTCGTTTGCATCCCTTACAGGCCCACCCATGTTCTGGGAAACGAGCTCAGAAATTCTTTGCACCAAAAGCATAACCTCAGTAGCAGGTACGCCCAAAGCAATGCAATGAGCAACTTGCTCCAACTCAACCAAAGCAGTATCAACAGCACGATTTATAATAATAACTTCAAAACCAAGATCCCCAATACTCGTTTGGAGATCATGAAGAGATGGCATCTTCCCATGGTTCAAATTAGTGGAAAGCCCGAATATATCATAGAAGCCATCCACGACTTTCTCATCATAATCTAGCACATTGTAGTCCTGAACATAAGGATGGCATCAAAATCAGTGTAGCTTTCAGAATGTCAAAATAGTGAGAACAAATAGAGGTTTATTTATATTCTGAATTAGCAAATTATATTCATGAAATGAGTCCTAAAATTTTAAATCGAGTTCAAAACACTACTGAATTAAAATTTTGAAAAGAGAGCAGATTTTGTTTGAAATTAGATGAGACAGACATTTAACACTACAAAAAAGAGAATAACTTAAGAGGAAATAAATAAATAAATAAAGTTGAGATTTATGTTCAAAAAAGATTACAAACACTAAGAGAACTTATGCTTGAATGTCCCTTTTGATTTTTTGAATGGAATATACTCAGCTCCCACTAAATTTTACCATATAATGAATGTTAAATTTTACGTGACAACAACTCAAAACCAGAAACCCAATGAACATATAACCATATGAGCCGCACCTCTGCATAAATATGAAAATTAAACGAGAACCCCATTTGTATGGCTAATAAACATTATAAAATATAATTTGACAAAGAAATTACTAATATCAAAAGAGAACCCAATCCTCTAATTCAATCCAACTGCAACAACAGCAACACAGTTCAAAAATTTCCTGGGTTAGCTAAGTTAGTGGTATAGTTCATGTCTACGTTAATTCCATCATTAAAAAGGACAAACCAAATGCATTAAACAAATGAGGGTTGGGATGTTGGGGATCTTAAAAGACTTTTGGTTATGTCATGCAGGCTCTTTCATTGCACTTGTTGTGTAAGAATATGTTAGAGACTTCGAGTTGGTGTATTGGCCAATGTTGGTTGAGAGCCACTGTGAGGAAGATGCGGATTGAAGGTTGTTGCGTCCTGGAGTATTCGCAGCAGTAGAGAAATATAAAGTTTAACGTCTTAACTTTGTACGAAAATATGGTGCGCATACAGATAAAGAGAGGGTGTAGCAATTATGAGACACAAAGATTTTTACGTAGAAAACCCCTGAAAAGGGGGAAAAACCACGGGGCCTTGCCCAGTTTGAATGAATCCATTATTATTGCAGTTGATTACAAATGAGGCCCTTCCTTGGGGGAAGGCCTTAGCTTGATGTACATCTTACTGAGTACATTACATAATGTGAATACAAAGAATCACTGTTGACATGTTCGTTTGGTCAGAATGACCGTAGTTGATGGGCGACGTAAGTCAGAAGGGCCATAGTTGGCTGGCGACGGAGGTCGGGAGGACTGCAGTCGGTGGGCGACGTAAGTCAGAAGGATCGTAGTCGGCGGGCGATGAAGATCGGAAGGACTGTGTCAGTGGGCGACTAAAGTCAGAAAGACTGTAGTAGGCGAGCGACGGAGGTTAGAAAGATGGCGTCAGGTAGAAATCCAACAATTGATAGAAATCCAGCATCAGCTAGATGTCCGGCGAAAGTACGACAACAGGCAGAAGTCTAGCGTCGAATAAAAACTTGGTGACGAGCGGAGGTCCGGTGTCAGGTAAAAATTCGATGTCAGTTGGCGACCGAGGAGAACTCTGACGTTAGATGGTATTCGGGCAGAACTCTGACATCACTTGGAGTTCGAGTGAAACTCCGGCGTCACTTGGAAGTCGGGCAGAATTCTGGCGTCACTTGGAGGCCAGGCGGATTTCCGGCGTCACTTGGAAGTCGGGCGAAATTCTGGCGTCACTTGCAGTTCGGGAGGAACTTCAGCATCAATTGAAGGTTGGACAGAAATCCGGCGTCACTTGGAGTTCAGGTGAAACTTCAGTGTCAGGTCGGACAAAACTCCAGCGTCACTTGGAGTTCAGGTGAAACTCGGGCGTCACTTGGAGGTCGGGCGAAATTTTGACGTCACTTGGAGGTCAGGCAGAATTTTGATGGTGGTCGAGGAGTTTCTTCCCTCCTATTCTTCTTCTCTTCTCCTCTTCTTGCTTCTCTTCTTCTTCTTGCTTGGGTCCCCTCTCAAGAGAAATGAGGGGACTATTTATAGTTTTTTTATAGTGGCATGATCCGTAAATAGGAGGATCAAGGGCAAATGTGGAGTGGTTAGAATGAACGGTCCATATTGAATCCCTTGATCGTGGACCGTTCATCAGACATTTGAAGGTCTTAATGATATCGGAATTCGGCGATGTTGGGCTCGTTGGATTCATTTCGTTTAGCCGCTCGATTCGAATATAAGCATGTCATGTTTGGAAACCGTTTGGTAATCCAATTTGTGATTTAAACCTTCCAACAGCACTTCGGGGTCCTTGATTTGGACTCATTTGGGCTCGGATTGAGTTGAATTTGATGTCGTTGGGTTCATATTTTCGAGACGATCAGTTCGACTATAAGTTTGCTGAAATCGGAGTTTAAATGATCCCATATTTAATTTTTGAAGTTTCCAACTTGATTTTTTCCTCGAGATTCGTGTCCGATCAAGCTAATTTGTTGATGATATATCAAAGGTATTTTGGCAACAAGACTAAACATTTCTTTGTAGTCTAGGTTGGGTTCTTGTTGATGGCCTTGAGCAACTAGTCGGACTTCATATCAAACAATTGAGCCATCGGCATTATGCTTTGTCCAGCAAATCCATCTACTGCCTAGGATTGTTTGGTGAGGGGGAGGTGGCACTAGTTGACAAGTACCTAGTTGTGGAAAGGAAAGAAACTACTCCGACATAGCTCATCTCCATGCTTTCTTTGAAGAAGGATGGGTTTTTTGGAATGGTTGTGTAGTGTAAGAGATTTAGGATTTGACATGAATTAAGAGAACCAAATTTGAATATGGTCAGCATGTGGTGGCCAGTGGGATTGGGAGATTTTACTTCCGGTTAGATGAAGAGGAGGCGGGGGAAGACTACGTTGTTAAAGGAATGTTGGATAGTCTGTGAATGGGAGGGAAAATTGGAGAGTTATGAGGTGAATACTAAATGTAGTGTGGGTTGTTGGAAAGTTGGCTGTATTGAAATGTTCATGTTAGAAGATGAGGATTGGAGGTGAGAGGAGTGGGAAGTGTTTAAGAGATAGGGATTTGATAGGTTAAGGACAAATCATCAAAATTCACGTTTGCATTCGACGAGGCCAACTTTCCAAGGAAGACATTTGTATCCTTAGTGAGTTTAAGAACATCCAAGGAAGACACAAATGTTATTAGATCTAGGAGCCAATTTATGGCTACATGACGGGGAGGGGGGAGAGACAAGTGAAACAGATGCATCCAAAAGTGCATAGATGGAAGTAGTTTGTCTTTTGCTTGAACAAAAGGTGGTATGGGGATTTGTGCTTTCTATTAGTGAAGGACATGTGCTTTATAAGATAAACTGAAGTAGAGTGTCAATACAAAGGTGGTAAGGGAGATGGGCAACGTGAAGGGGGTTTGAGTAGTTTCAAGAATATTCCTATGTTTGCATTCGACGAGGCCATTTTGCTCTGGAGTGTAGTCAACTAGTTTGATGAATTATATCATGGGTTTGAATGTAATTATTGAGATATTACTTTCCTCCATCAATGAGAAGGCTTTTTTTTTGTATAGGAGTTGATTTTTTAGTAGAGTTTTAAATTTAATGAAGTGAGAGGTGACTTCAAATTTTGTGTACATTGAAAATGTCTAAAAATAGCAAGAGAAGTTACAAATAAATAAAGTGTAATATTTAAAAGTTAAAACCTTGAACCGATGAGGCTGCAGAAGGACCTATACATTTGAGTGGATTCGTTCCAACGGTTTGTAATTGTGATTGCTAGATTTTATAGAAGGTAATTTATGATATTTGGAGGCATTACAAGAAATGCAATGAGAGAAAGTAGTAGGAATGTTGATGTTGCTATTTTGCTTGGAGATGGTTGTCAAAACATGATGGTGAGAATGTAGGAGATGTTGATACCAAAGCAGTGAAGGATAATTAGTTGTTATTAGAACTAGATAACCAGATTGCGATGGTGATAGTTGAATAGGATAGAGGTTGTTACAGCATAGCCCTCAGAGTACACAGTTGCACTTCATGTCCTTAATGGAACCAAAAGGCACCAAAAGAAATGGAAACATTATTGTTAGTGGTTAGATTGGATATAAAGAGAATATTATGAGCTAGATGAGGTACATGGATAAAATATTTAAGAGTGAAAGCTTACAATGTGGTGTAGGTAACAAATATTTACTGATGTGAGCAATAGGAAATGAACCACCCTTGCCTACCTTGACTTGGTTTAAGCCTTGAAAGAGAGTGGATTAGTGTAGATGATGTTGTTGAGGTAAGGTGTAGGGTGAAGTGGAAAACAAAGCTTTAGGCTATTGCTGAGAGTTTGGGGGGTCATAATGTCAGACGGTGACCACATGTGAGGGCGGTGTGACCATGTTTGCCACAAATTTGGCAAGAGATTGGATTGGCAATTCATCCTCCTCAATCACCCAAAGTGGGACCTATGACACGTAGGCTTTGGTTGAATTTGCAGCTATGACCGTGGTGGTTGTGGCCTCTGGAGATAAAAAAGAGCCCTATGTGTATCATGGGAGACTTGTTCTTTGGTTGACTATGTTGCCAAATTGATCTCCTCACTAATGAAGAAGAAGTAGAGATCCTCAACTTTAATGGGTGTGAGCTTGGTCCGGATGGAGGTTTTGAATGCATGATATTGGGTTGGGAGACCATTGAGGGTTTATAGTAGATGTCTTTGCTATCCACTATGGATCCAACAATTGCTAAGTCGCCAATCAGTGATTTGATTTTACTAAGATTTTGGATCATAGAGAGGTTTTTTATAGAGATTTTGTGGAATTCGTTTTTCAGTTGGATCAGACGAGAATGGCTGAAGGATTGTAAGCACCGTTTGCCATTTACCCGCATTTCAAATGTATTGATAGCATTCAAGCTTGATAACATAAGGGCAACTACTACTAGGTTGGAGCGCATGAAAGCGGTGAGGTTTTGGAATATGAGAAGTCATTGGTTCTAGGTGGGTTAGGTCGAGACTGCCCATTGGTTTCAAGGACAAGACAGCACAGGGAGTCGGCAATTCTTTCCAAGAATCCAGTAAAACCATTAGATAGTTTTCGTTTTGATAGTTGGGTAGGAATAATGGTTTTGGTCTTGGATATAAAGAATCTGAGTGAGGGGATGGGAGGATCATTGATTTGCACTGTGGATATTTTGTTGCCAGGCTGAGATTTGGCCGACTGATCCATTGTAGGTGATTGGGTGTTGCCGCTAGGCAAAAATCTATAATGCCATAAAAAAGCAAACTCCATCTGGTAATGTCATGGCATGTTTATGAATAATAAACAAGTTGAGGGAAGACGAAAGAGGTAAGCAAATTGTTGTATGATAATGTTATAATTGTCTTTCATATTTTTATAAATTTGATAATAGTTCTTAAAGTAACTATATCAATTATATTATAAGATTATTCGTATATTTATGCAGAAAGAAGGTTTTGGATTAATGTATCAAAGAAGAAGGTTACGTGGTGTAGGTTTGGAAGGGAACACTCGTCAAGGAAGTAAGTAATGCCTTTATATTCAAATATAACAACTTTCAATTATAATCATGAAGATTAATATTGAACGCATTAAAGTGAAAGGTTCTTAAACTTGTTTAATGTATAGAAATTATTTTTCATTCAAATTTTCAAGTATGAATGACCATATACATAATTTAATCGTGTAAGTATAAAATAAGGTTTTGTATGTTAATCTAAATATTTTTCTATTTAATACTATTTTAGAAATTTATCAATTTTCTTGCATATGGTATACATTTTAATTGTGTACAAATTAGTACAGAAATGATTATGAAGCATGCAACAACTTATGTATGACTTATGAATACTGAAAAGTTAGTGAATATTAATTTAAAAGTAAAGTTTAGCTAAAATTGATGTATAACTTATAAAAGTATGTGGGACAAAAGGGTTCCCATATATGAAATTACATTATAAGTGGGGTAAAAGGTACTTCAGAGATTATGATACCTACATAGCATGTTGGGCAAAATGGACCCCTTAAGAGGAAAAAGGAACCTCTATATAATTCAATAGCGATAATATCAAATTTATCTGGGCTCCATTGAATAATGTTTTGAAAATGTAGTCAAATCTTTTATAGATTAAAATTGATATTCAATTATAATTTAGAAGAAATAAATATTAAAGCTAATTATGATTTTTTTTATAATTTCAATATTTGATTAATTTCAATGATTGTATCTTAAATGTTAATTAATTTGCAATGCTTACTGAGCCTCATATCTTACCAGTATTTTTCTTACTGGTTGTTATTACAGAAAAAGGAAAAGAAAAGATCAGAGATGACTAATTGCAAGTACTTAAATGTTTCAAGTAGTTTTAAGTCTGTTTGTAAAACTACGCTTAAGGTATGTGAACTTTATAATGAAGTGTTACTTTGGATTTCTGTAGTGGCTTTATAAGTATCTTATGTTAAAATTTAAAGTTATTAGTTGTTTTCATTTGATTAGATGTATGAGAGCTGAATTGTTAGATACTTTATAATGTTCAAAAGTAATGTATGATCAGAAAATAAAAGGTCTATGTTAGTAATACTTCTTGTATTGTTAAAGGGTATTATGGGGTGTTACAATATGAGAACGATCAAGAGAGAGAGAGAGAGTGAGAGAGAGAGAGAAGACATCTATAAATTTTTGTCATATGAAGCTAAAATGCTTTAACATCTGTAAAATGTAGATTGCTTGGTTAGTTTTGATCCAACAGTGTAGAGGAAATAAGTTGAGGTGGCTGCTCCATTCGCTTATTGTATAGTGGCTGTCGTAGTTACAATCAAAGTAACAAAACCTAATTATTTCTCCCAGCACTAATTAAGAGCTTGACCATTAACCATCTAAAACCTCAAACATCTACAAATCTAGTAACAGTGCCTTCCACCAAATCAACCGCCAGACCACCCATTTATAATTCTCCCATTACAATTAGAACTCAAGAAAACGAACACTCACCCAGTACCGCCGAGCCAGGGACTCGGACGCCTCCTCCTCCTGCCTCCCGTAATCGTCTCTGTGCTTTCCCAAGCTCAAAAGTGTCGCAGCGCGGATCTGATCGCTGTCTGGATCCTCCCTGAACTCCAAGTTAGAAGCGCTAATCGCGAGCGCCAGCTGCATCTGGAACTCCTCCTCTGTTGAATAGTAATCAACCCGCTCCACCGCTGTCGCCGATGCCCCTCCCGTCGGCGATGGTGGGGTCATCACCGGCAGCGCTGGAGGCTCCACCATAGCAGTCTGGTGATCGGAGGCGCATGACCTGGCTACGGCGCCTGATGTGACAGCTGGAGCCGGAGAAATCTCTCCAGATCGGATATGATCTTGGGTACTTCCGATGTGAAGCTTCCGAAAAATATTCTTCATCGTATTCTGCTTCGAGATAACTTTCTCCGCCCGCTAGCTCTCGTGGGAGCTCGCAGGAGGGAGGGAAGATTTGGGTAAGTCTTTTCAGTATAACCAAGCAAGTATGGTGGGCATTTAGTTTATATAAAATAGATTATTCTATTGAAAATTTACCGATGCGACCCAATCTCCGTATTCGTAAATTTAGAGAAGATTTGACCCTAAATCGAAACACAGAGAACCAGCACGAACGCAGTAAATAATAGTTTGCTCTTTGGAACGGCCCGCGGCAAGTGTCGAAAGAACGGACAGAATATTTGTTTTTAATTAATTGACAGCGGTTGCACGTCGATTCGTATAAACTTTTTATGCGGACTTTTTTTTATCGTAATCAATATTATTTTTTTTCACATTTATTAGTACGTCTGTTTTATTTTTGTCTTATTTAAAAAAATTATTATTTTAAATATAAACTCTAATTAGAGTGTGAACGTGATTTTATTATATATATATATATATATATATAAATATATATATATATATATATATATATATATATATATATATATATATATATATAGAGAGACTAACCCATTTAAATTGTTGTATAAAGAAAATTGCACGAAGTCAAATAAAATCAGTTAACAACTCAATTGGGACACAACTCCCCTTGGGCCTATTGGTTGAGAGCTTAGGCTTCCAACTAAGAGGTCAAGTTCGAGTCCATGTGTATTATTTGCAAATGGCTTAAAAAAAAAAAAAAAAAAAACAAAAGAGCCAAAAAGGTTGTAGAAGATTATATACATAAAAAAAAACTTTAACAAATAAAATAAATATATAAATATAAAATGTAAAAGAAAATGAAAAAAAAAAAAAACTAAAATAAATTGGACTCAAACGACAACGAAAGCACCCAAAGCCTAAAAATACTTTTAAATAACCAAATACTTCTGGTTGCCTGAACCAGAGCATCTAAAGCTAAGCAGACCAAAAATTATTTCTGAGTCCAGTCAAAAGAGACTTTTTTTTTTTTTTGGACATTTAGGCCATTTAAGACAAACTCACAAGCAGACCAAAAACTAACCTTGGACCTCTTAGTTGGAAGCCTAAGTCTCAACCAATAGGCCAAGGAGAGTTGTGCAAAACGACACTTGAAAAAAAAAAACAGTACTATCAAATTTGTAGAGCATCCCAACTAGGGTATCAATTTTTGACATGACCCGAAATCAGTCCCGGACTCGACTCGAAAAAATCTGGGTTCGGGTCAACCCGTTTGTGAAACGGGTCGGGTTCATGTTCAACAATCCAACTCGTTTCAAAAATCGAGTCGGGTTTGGGTTGACCTGGCAACCCGAAAATCCTCTGCTCGCATCTGCTGCCAGCCATGCCTGAAGTGTCGAGTGCCCGCCAGCCCGGCTACCCGCGTTACCCGAAGCGTCGAGTCGCATCCCCAATCGTGTCACTGGCAGTCTAGCGCTGTCTGGCTCTGGCGCTGCGTCACTTCACGAATCACGAGTCGCAAGTCTCGACGTTCTCTTGTTGTCGCCGTAGACGCTGCGCCGCTGTTGTCGCGCCGCCGGGACCAAAACTGAAAGTAGCGACTTAAACCCGTGCCTTTGAATTTTTTTTTATAATTTTTTGAATTCCTAAAATATTTTTATAAATTTATACTAAAATTTGATTATAATATTATTACAATAATATATATATATATATATATATATATATATATATATATATATATATATATATATATATATATATATATATATTATATATATATACTCATTTAAGTTATTAAATCCATTTAATTTCCTCATTAGTTTCATGCATTTAACATAGAAAGTTTAGAGGAAAAGAGAAGAGAATAGACTCATTTGAGTTATTAAATCCATTTAATTTCCTCATTAGTTTCATGCATTTAACATAGAAAGTTTAGAGGAAAAGAGAAGAGAATAGATAAGAAAGAAAACAAAAAGTTAAGGTTTGGTGGTCGTAGAGCAATTTTCGTCCGTCAACTCAGTTGAAAAATTTATTCGTCTTTTATTTCAATAATTTGATATTTTGAAATTTTTTCGATTAAATTTGTATTTCTATTACTAAAAAAATAAGAATAATTTTATTTTAGCAAATCTTTTACTATATAATTTTTTATATGTTATAAGGATTTAGATTATGAATATTTTAAATATATTCTGAAAATTTTTAACTGATTATTTTAAAAAATTAGTTATATTTACTATTTAAAAATTTAGTTTAACATTTAAAATTAGCGATTCAATTCAATTAAAGCTTCATAATGATATTTTACATAATATATGATAATTTGGTTATGTTTTGAAATATTAAATTTTAGTTTAGTATTATTTTTGTTACCTAGTGTTGAGTTCTTTTGTCATTTTTTAATTTAATCTAATCATGCTTTAATTAATAAAATACATTAAAAAATGTGAATAAAATGTGATGTTATGCCAACGCTAGTGTATATCCGAAACAAGACTTTATTATGTCGCAATAGTGGGTGACCGAGGTGAGATTCTACTATGCAGGGGCCAGTGGGTGACCAAGGTGGGATTCTGCTATGCAGGGGCCAATAAGCGACCGAGGTGGAATTCTACTATACAAGGACCAATGGCTATCAAGGTGGGATTATACTATGCAAGGGCTAATGAGCGATCAAGATGAGATTCTTTTATACATGTGTCAGTAGGCGACTAAGTGGGATTCTGTTATACTGGCACTAGTGAGCAACCAATGTGAGATTCTATTATGCCTGCGCCAATGGATGACTAAGGTGGGATTTTGTTATGTCGACACTAATGGGAGACTGAGGTGATATTTTGTTTTGCCGGTGCTAGTGAGTGATCAAGGTGGGATTCTATTATGTTGGGGCTTGCAAGCTACCTAGATGAGATTCTTTTAACAAAGATATATAATATATAAACATTTAGGCTAAGAGACATTGTAATAAAAAGAATATATGTTTATACTTTATTTAATTTCAGTTTCAACTTCTGCTTTATTTATAATCTTAATTTTTCATACAATATTTTCACAGCACATTATTTTTAATTTCTTTTTGTTTTAGTTATTGATTTATATTTTAGGCTATGATTGCCTACTAAGTTGTGTTAGCTCATTCCTATCTTGTTTTCTCATTTTCAGGCTAGATGAGGGGTAAGGAGCAAACTGAGTAGTTTTAAATAGAAGACTTCGATATGTGTTGTAGGTTTTTTTTTTTTTGTTGGCTTGACTTTTATTTTATTATTTTTTTTGTTGCCAAGCCTTATTGAGATTCAATAATCTTCCTCTATATTGCATTCAATAGTAACTCTATGTAGTATATAAACTAGAAGTTTTATTTCAGCACTTCTTTAACCATATATTGGGGTAAGTTTTGTCACAAACATGTACGATATGACCTGTATGATATCGGGTCATATTGGGCCGGGTTGTGACAGGACAACACTTTCGGCTATCAACTTTATAGCAAGAAGCAGGAAAACAGTTCAACCAAGCCTCATGTACCAAAAAAATTTATCTATTTTAATCAAAATCAGAGAGCCTTGCCTATTATTGAACTAAGTAAATTCTAGCCCAACAAAAACAAGGTCTCTAATCCCATTATTAAAAATCATATTGTTAAAATCCCAAAATTTGGAGGCAAGGATTTGAAGGCCACCACACTTCTCATGGTGATTTCAACAATAACTAAAACAACTCATAAATAGCTAACGGAGCATCATCAATAATATAAGAACCAATGAAAGTAAGGTCCTGCCATAAATGAGCTTTATCCACAAAAAATATTTGTAGCATAAACCACAAACAAATAAAACTTCATTCTAACTTCAATAAAAACTACACCATAAATTAATTGAGAATCCAAATGAGATGGGATGAAAGATAACTTTACACGATGCCATTTAATCCAAATTCTGCGAGGTTGAGAAAGAGAGAAGTTTTGACAGCTACCTTCATTGGGGAAGATGGTGTGTGAGGAGAAGAACCAATGATAAAAAAGCTTTAGAAACAATGATCTTAGCTTCTAAAATGTAAAAAAAAAAAGATCGATATTGAAAGATCTAATACGGTCTTTGCAAGCAATGACCCAACAAGACCATGAAAGCCTCTCACATTCAAGTGGCAATATTCAAAATTCATCATTTATTCTTTAGACTTTTTTTTAGGTTGGGGGGGAGCTGATTTGGCCCCTTCATTGAATATATTAACTTTGGTAGTGAATTGGGTATTCATTGCTATAAGTTTTTGGAGTTAGCCCAACATGTCAAGAGAGCAAACCTCAATTTGATGAGATGTAGAGGTGAAGAGGGGGTGGGGGGAGCTGATTTGGCCCCTTCATTGATTATATTGGCTTTGGCAGTGAATTGGGTTTTCACTGCTATAAGTTTTTTGAGCTAGCCCAACATGTCAAGAGAGGAAACCTCAATTTGTGAGAAGTAGAGGTGGATGGGATATTGGTTTTATTATTGGGTAACTTCGGGTTCATAGGGTCATCTGTAAAAGGAGTGGCAAGAGCCGTGAGGATGTTTTGGTTAGGAATATTCTCATAAGAGCGAGCTGGATGAGAGTTATGCTACAGAGGGTGGAGAAGCAGCAAAACTAGAGATAAGCAAGTTATCATTTGTTGTGATTTTATGTTGTTTTGGTTAGGATTCTATAATTTTTTTTAAATATTCTCTCAACTTTTTTCATTCGGGCTTCAGAAAGCAAGGGTGGACGCACTGGAGAAGAGATTCTGCGACGAAGCGAGGCGGACTAGGGTATGAGTCTCACGAGATATTTGCTCCACAATTTCCATTTTTTTTTAATATGAATTGGTGAAGGAAGCTTAATAGCAGAATATGTATTAAGCTTTCATAATTCGCACCGCCCAAGCCCTCCAATCCGCGAACAATAATTTTTTTTTTAAGAGGGGGCACGTGCCCCCGCTGGCCCCTTCCTCACTCCACCATTGCTTGACGATATCAATAGTTGTTTTTATTAAATTATTGACCTCTTATAAGATTTTATTAAATTATTGTTGATAAAACTATCAATACATACTATCAATAGTTCTCTAAAAACTCCAACAATAAAAAGGATTAAGAAGACAAATTTGATCAAAGTTCACAACACCGAAAGAATGCATAATCAAAATATAACTCTTTCACTAATAACTTAAAAAAGTAGCTCTTATAACATATTTTATAAGGTATTTTTTTAGTTATCAGATAACTTTTTTTCTATTTGTAAGATTTTATTATTATTATTTAGAAAAATAAGTTTCTAAATTGTACTGATTATGAAACAAAAATTATCGTCTTGTAGATAAAAAATATATTTTCTAGATTTTAATTAAATTTAAATAACCTCCTTCTATGCTTCGCTTCGGCCCTAAAAATAAGCGGTGTTCTCCTTAAGGTTTGTGGGCTTTTCGTTGCAGAAGTTGGGCCCAAACAGGGCTTAGCCTGAAATTTGTTTGTAAGTCAAATCCATAAATACTTATAGAAGATGGTTATATATATTTCTTAAATAAATTTGATATATTTAATTGTTTTAGCAGCTCTTATAAATTTCTCGAACATATATCACGCTTCAATTATATAACTTTATTTATAAGAGTAATACTTATTCTTATTTAATTTAGGATTCATTTGATACTACTTTTTTACTAATTTATTTCTCAGAATGCAACCACAATTTTTATTTATCCACTTTTTTTTTACTAATTTTTATACAATGGAAATGGAACAGCTTTCTACGCTAAATTTAAAAAAGTTATTTTTAGCACAATAATTTTATAATCACTTTTATAAAAAAAACTGCAACATTACAAAAAATATGCCTTACGATTTCTATGACGATGAAAAAGATACTTGAATTATCAATAATTTGTTATGATATTAATGAAGTGTAGGATTTAAATTTACAGAGTATATGATTCATTCTAAAAAACTTTTACTTGTTTTTCTATATTTTCGAAGTTGAATAAGCACAAAATGTCCAAAAAACAAAGATATTAGTAAAGAGGGAGCTTCTCTCACTTTTTCGCTCTGTTAGGGTTATGGCTTTGGGGGTTTTTTGACTCCGCCGTCTCCCCGGCCCTCGGGGGGGATTTTCTCGCCGGCGATCTTTGTTGTTCAGGGAAGTTTTCACGAGGCTTTTGCTTATTTTTTCTGAAGTTTTCTGGTGTGGTTTTTCGTTGGTTTTTGCTGGTCTTTCCGGCATGCCTTCTTCCAAGCTTAAGGACCTTGGTTTTTTTGGTGGGGTTGCTCATGCACGTTCTTTCCGTGAGGCTCTTGATGGCACGAAACCGGTTTTTCCGGATCTTAGGCTTTCTACTCATCGTGGATTACCTTCTTTGTGGGTTTCGGATCTTGAGATTTTTGATCTTGCCATTCTGTTCCAATTTTCTTTAGTCGGTTTTTTTTCCTTCTAAGAGACCTTCTTTGGAATCTATACGAAATTTTTTTTTCAACCTAAAGCTTATTGGTGAAGTTTCTGTGACTGTGTTAAATCAAACTCACATCCTTATCAAGTTAGCAAACGATCTTGATTATTGCAGGGTGTTTTGTCACCGCTCTTACCTTGCTTACAACTGTTACATGAAGTTAACTAAATGGTCTCCGACTCTTGATATTGGCGTGGAATCGCCGATTATTCCGATTTGGATTTCATTTCCTCGCCTTCGCCCACATTTTTTTTCTCCACGTATTCTTTTTGGTCTAGCTAAGATCTTTGATAAACCTTTAAAAATTGATTAAGCTACTGCGGTGGGTTCTCGTCCGTCAAATGCCCGTGTTTTAGTTGAGCTTGATATCACCAAAACCTATCCTAAACAAGTTTGGCTTGGTTCTGATTCTTTGGGCTATGTTCATGATGTCATTTTAGATGAGTTTCCTAATTTTCGTTATGTGTGCAAATGTATCGGGCACGCTAAGGGTTTGTGCCGGCCGGCTATTGATGTTCCTACTCCTGTGGGGTGGGGGGGGGGGGGGGGGGGGATTGGTTTCTGATGCTCGAGTTTTAACTAAATTGGTTGGGGTGGAATTAAATGAAATTAATGCTGGTGGTGTTCTGTCTGAACCTTTGGATACTAATCTTACTGTTTCCTCGTTGCCGTTGGTGTTGGAGGGGGTGGTGCTTCCTGAGGGTGCTGTGGTTGAATGTGTTACTGTCATTGATGATCAGAATCCTGCTGATATTCCTACAACTTTAGAAACACCTATTAATTTGGTTGAGTCCGCTCCGGTTATTTTAGTTCAGAGCATTTTAAGTGAACCTGAATATGTTTTGGTTGAAATTGGGGTGAAATGTGTTGGGGGAATTTTAGCTGAGGCTGTTGCGGGTGTTTTATCTCCTAATGCTTCTCCATTTGTTCCTAATGCTTTTACCTCTGCCTTGGTAGCTATCACTACTGAGAAGGTTAATACCTTAGCGGATGGTGCTGTTGATAACTCGAATGTCGTTTTGGAACCGGATATGGGTGAGGCGGTACCTCATTTGCTTAACGCCAGTAAGGAATGTGATCCGATTGTGAACAGGATTGTTGAGGTCCCTGTAAATTTGATCAATTCGCAATCTATGGCTAACTGTTTGGGTGATTATTCTGGTTTGGAGATTAGGAACCAAATTAACTGGTTGGTTGGGGAATCGGATGGCGGGTCGGACTCTGAATTTCTGATGTTCAGGTGGACTCGGACCCGGATAACGAGTTCTCGGTGGTTTGTACAAAACCTATTGTCAATGCTCAAAGCCGGGGGGAAATTTTAGGGGAGAGGCCGTCGACGACGTTGATTTTTCTTGTTATTCGTGCTTTTCATCGCTCAGCGGGATTTATTTGTTTTATTGGTCGGCTGTTACGTGGATTAGATGGGCGATAAGCAATGATGTGGTCGGGGCTCGCGGCCTGGTCGTTTTGCTTGTGGTAACCTTTCATTGGACGTTCCGTGCGAGGCGACTGGGTCGCTGGGAGCCTCGGTCGTCTCCTGAGCTTTTTTACGCCTATAATTCTGTTTGTTATTTTTTCCTTTGCTTCCCTATTATCAGCTGTTGTATCCGTTTGTTTTTTATTGTTTAATGAAATTTTGTTTTTTTTTTTTTTTTTTGAAAAAAAAAGCACAAAATGTCCATGATCTTCAATGATTTCTAAATATATGCATATACAATATTAATAATATGTCCAAACATTGCTTTGGACGTTACACCTCTTTTAATAATATTATATAATCGATTTAATTGAATTAGCATAACTTTAGCATAGTTGTGCTTAACTGATCATCAACATTGGTGTTCATGAATGTATCGATGCAGAAACTATTAAACTCCACCCAAAAAACAAACCTATCTAGAGATAATGTCAAAAGATGTTGACACCTAGAAATGCCGACTTTCTAGCCCGGCAAGTGAACCTTTTGACAACATAACTCCTCAAAACATGAGCGTATAAAATAGAAAATAGGAAGTAAGATGACCATAAGGACATATATGTAATACTTCTAACTAATTTTCATAACTAATCAAGCCCCCGTACTTCTTTCTTCTCTTATGAATTCATTATCTTACCAACATTTACTCTTCTTATATATCTTCCTATTATAATTTCTCTTATATTTTACTCCCTTAGCTTCTCAAAACTCGACACGCTAGTCTTAGTGGAAATCCTTTCATACACTTCTTATATAACAGTGGAATTTTGCAACATATACCTTTTAGTGAGCGCAGTTGATTCAACTGAATCACTAAAAAACTCTTGCGTATTCTCTGGATGATTTAAAGAACTTCCTTCTTATCTGTAACCTGCAAAAGAACAGTGAACAGAGAAACAGAGTATAGAAGAAGAAGCAAGATGATAGAACAGTATATGCTAAGAGCTCATTTATTCATTGCCTTGAACGGTAGCTAATACATTCATTTATATTAACTCAAGCGGAGAAGATGACCATGACAACAACGGTCATGATGCAAGCCGTTAGTGATTAACGGTTAAGCATGAGTGCTCTCACACTGTTCCTGATGTCGCAAACGAGTGGGCATTGCATTACCTGCATATAAGAGAAAGAGCTTATTTAGGCGGCATGCTTATCAGCTCTTTACTTTTCAGCTAGCTTATCACCGCCCCGCAAGTTAACAGGAGATTTCGAGATGGTTAGCTTGTTTCTAAGAGCAACAAAACGAGGAATAGATAGAGACTTGGTGAATAAATCAGCAAGCTGATATTGAGAATGTATGTGAGCTAGCTGGAGGACGCGATTCTTCAGACAGTCACGAATAAACTGAAAATCAATCTCGATATGCTTCGTCCTCGCATGAAAGATAGGATTGGTAGCAATGGCCATAGAAGAAATATTATCACAAAAGAGCTGAGTAGGTTGTGAAAGATCAAGTTGGAATTCCTCTAGCAAACGTCTGAGCCAAATAATGTTAGTAGTGGCCGTTGCAAGAGCACGGTACTCGGCTTCAGTGGAAGATCGAGCAACAGTCTTCTGTTTCTTAACTTGCCAAGATATAAGTGAGGTACCAAGAAATGTACAATAACCAGAAGTTGACTTACGATCAATGGGATCACCCGCCCAATCAGAATCGGAAAAAGCAGATAGTTCAAGTGAACTAGGTAAGATTGGCAATCCATATGATATGGTACCTTTAACATAGCGTAGAAGCCGTTTGAGCATAAGAAAATGATCTTCAAGAGGCCGATGCATATATTGGCAAAGTTTATTTACCGTGAAAGCTATATCAGGACGTGTAATAGTCAAATATTGCAATGCACCTACAAGATGGCGGAAATTGTTGGACTGAACTGCGGACAGTTCAGAAACAGAGGTGGATTGAAATTTAGATGACGCAGGAGAAGCAATGGGTTTACAATCAATCATACCCGCTCGGTTTAGAATCTCAATTGCATATTTAGATTGACATAAATGAAGCCCATTAGAGAAGGAAGAAATCTGCATGCCTAAGAAGTAGGAAATTCGGCCTAAATTCTTCATCCGGAATTGAGCCGAAAGCCCCTTAAGAAGATTCAGAATTTTCTGCTCATGATTGTCGGTCAGTAAGATATCATCTACATAAACAAGAATGTAGATACTAACTGAATTCTTGTGAAATATTAGCAAGGAGGAATCAGCCGAACTGTGTCTAAATCCATAAGTTAACAAATAATTTGAAAAGGTTTCAAACCATTTTCGTGGTGATTGTTTCAACCCATAAATGGATTTTTGAAGAAGACACACATGATCCAGGTACAATGGATCAATAAATCCAGGCGGTTGTTTCATAAACACAGTTTCTTGCAATGTTCCATGAAGGAACGCATTTGAAACATCGAGTTATAAGATTTGCCATTGAAAGGTAACCGCAACTTTGAGTAGAACCCGAATAGTAGGTAGTTTAGCAACTGGGCTAAATGTTTCTTCATAGTCCAGACCATATTGTTGATTACAACCTTGAGCTACAAGTCGAGCTTTATGTCTATCTATAGTGCCATTTGAATGCAATTTGGTTTTATAAATCCATTTACAGCCCAAGACATGCTGTTCAGGATTAGATGGAACAAGCTTCCATGTGTTTTTGTTGCAATAAAGCATCAAATTCCTGCGACATTGCTTATCGCCAAGCAGAATTTTTAACGGCCTGAGAATAACATGTCAGATCTGCAGAGACTAGTAAGTGATGCAGGCTGGTAATGTGGCGTGGCTTTAAATTCCCGGTTTTAAACCTTGTAAGCATAGGATGGGGAATATGTTTTAAAGGAGAAGGAGAGCTGGACATTATTTGAGGACTAGAAGAAGAATTTGTAAGAGAAGGGGAACCGTGTAAAGACAAGGAAGGTGAGATATGTTGTTTGAGCATAGAATTAGGTATATTGGGTGTAATAGATGGCTTATGTGAACTGGATGATTGAACTATGGTTGGAATAAGAGATAATGTAGAAACATGTTAAACGGGTAGCTGAGAAGCTAGGACAGATTTTTCATAGAAGAAAGGAAAGACAGATTCAATGAATTTAACATGGCGAGAAAGAAAAATCTTGCCAGATGGAATATGAAAACAGAGATAGCCTTCGGCAGTGTCGGAGTACCCGATAAAGACGCAAGGCAAAGATTTCTGGTGAAGTTTGGAAATTGTTTGGGAAGGTAAGAAGGGATAGCACAGACAACCAAAGGAACATAAAGCCAGATAGTCCGGTGATGATTTGTATAACATTTGAAAAGGTGAGGTTAGCTTGTTGGAAATGGACGGTAGAATGTTGATGAGATGAACAACAGTGTGAAAAGCATGTAGCCAGAATTGTTGAGGTAAATTGGACGCAAAAAGAAGTGCACGAGCAGTTTCAACAATATGACGGTGTTTGCGTTCAGCAACACCATTCTGTTCAGGTGTATATGGACGAGTATGTTGATGAACAATGCCGGATTTTGAGAGAATTAGTTGAAATTGTTTAGAAAAATATTCACCACAGCCATCTGATCTAAAACATTTAATTTTTGTATCAAATTGACGTTCAACTAATTTCTGAAATTGGCAAAATATTGAAAACACATCAGATTTGGAACGCAATGGATATAACCAAGTGAAACGAGAATAATCATCAATAAAAATCACATAGTATTTATATCCTTGTAAAGATACTGTGGGAGACGGTCCCCATACATCACTATGTATCAACTGAAGTACTTTAGTAGAACGAGAAGTAGAAAGAGAGAAGGGAGTCTTGTGGCTTTTATAAATAGCACAAGCATTACAATTTAACTTAGAGAAACTAGAAGTAGACATAGGACTTAACAGCTTTTTCAGCTTGAGCAAAACAGGATGCGAAGGATGGCCTAAACGACGATGCCATAACTAAATTGTGGAGGGTAGAGCGATGAGAGCTGTAGTGGTAGCTGTAGACGGAGCATTAGTAGAGATTGGGTAGAGTCCGCGACGAGCTGGGCCTTAAAGAAGAGTTTGATGGGTCTTCAGGTCCTTGATAGTATAACCCGAACGATGAAAAATAACAGAACACGCATTATCAGTGACCAATTTATTTATAGAAAGAAGATTATGATGAAGATTGGGAACTAAGTGAATGGAATTGAGGGAAAGCTTACGAGAAGGTGTAGGTAGTAAACCTTTACCGGTGTGAGTAATGGGAAGTAAATCGCCATTGCCAATCATCACTTGCTGATTTCCACTGTATGGTAGAGCATTTTGAAGCTGCTGTGGGTCGGACGTCAAATGAGACGTCGCTCCTGTGTCTAGAATCCACTCAGGCGCAGATGGAGAGGTGACAACAGTATTTGCTTGAACAGGAGGCGGTAACGAAAAATCAGCACGATACCAACACTTGTAGGCTGAATGACCATGTTTAGCACAAATCTGGCATTCAACAGGGTTGGTAAAGTTGGAGGACGATTGTCCAGATGTTCCCCTACCTCGAGAAGCTCGAGAGAATCGTCCGCGAGAGAAACGACCGCGAGTACGACCGTGCTGAGCATACATTGCAGGAATGTTATCAGGGGCAGAGGACAGGGAAAGCTCTCGAATAGATTCAGCTGCTAGATTCAGCTCTTCACTACATAAAAGTGAGTAAAAATCATCTAAACTTATGGGGTTTAGATTTGTTCTTATAGCAGTTTTAAATGCCTGGTACATGCTCGGTAAACCATTCAAGGTATACATGATTATATCTTCCTCGGGTAAGGGAGAACCAGAAGCCCCAATAGCATCAACTTTACTTTTAATTTCAGACAGAAACTGCACCATGTATTTGTCCTTCATATTCACGGTGTTTAACTCATTTTTAAGCTGTAATATTCGCGAACGATTAGTTGACTGAAGCCTTCTTTCAATCGTTTGCCAAATCTCAAAACACGATGTAAGCTCCAGAACATACGGAAGAAAAGTGGTAGAAATCGTTGACTAAAGAACTGCAGCTAAGTTTTGATCAATTAACAACCAGGTACTGTACTCCGGATTCAGTTGAAGCTCGCCGGCGGTAGACTTGATCAAACGAACTGGTTTTGGAGTTGAGCCATCTAAGTAACCGTCAAATCCATTAGCTAGAAAGAGTTTAAACACCTGAGATTTCAAGAGGGGGTAATTTTCTGCGGATAGCTGAATGCTAAGAACAGCTTTCACATTAGTCATTAGAAACTTTAATTGAGGTGGTATAGGAATATCCACCATTTTAACAACTGAAGTGGCTTGAACCGAGGTAGAAGAAACAGGTGAAGACTCCATTTCAGATTCATATTCAATAAAAAACAAGACGTAATGAGGCAGAGATGCAGCGCTCTGATACCATAAAGAACTTCCTTCTTATCTGTAACCTGCAAAAGAACAGTGAACAGAGAAACAGAGTATAGAAGAAGAAGCAAGATGATAGAACAGTATATGCTAAGAGCTCATTTCTTCATTGCCTTGAACTGTAGCTAATACATTCATTTATATTAACTCAAGCGGAGAAGATGACCATGACAACAACGGTCATGATGCAAGCCGTTAGTGATTAACGGTTAAGCATGAGTGCTCTGACACTGTTCCTGATGCCGCAGACGAGTGGGCATTGCATTACCTGCATATAAGAGAAAGAGCTTATTTAGGCGGCATGCTTATTAGCTCTTTACTTTTCAGCTAGCTTATCAGATTTCACTATCTTCTTTCTCTCCTTCTTCTGAAGCAACCTTCAAGAATAATGGTTTCTTATTCTTTATAATTTCTTGAACTCTCTATGCATATACATTTCCTTCTAACTTCGTCGATAAGTAAACTAAAGTTTATTATTATAATTAATTATGTCTATTATGATTAAAATACTCAACATGCTAGAAGTTTATTTAATCAATATAATATATCATCAAGTTTTCAAGTGTTTGAGTACTAATCATGAACTTTATCAAGATAAAAATGACCTATAAAATTTTATACTTAGTAAGCATAAAGTAGAACACCTACCCACCGATATTCTATATGCTATGACAGTGAACTGATTTTGGTAGGTATGTTGATCAATTCAGAATGTAAGGATCCTCTCCACAACTTTATGATCTTCCCAACACTATCATGATGTATGTTAATTCAGAATTCCAACATCGATCATTAATATATATTTTTATTGGCCAAAAATATTAATCCATCTAATATAATTTTTTTTTCATGTACTAAATTCAATTTATTAACCTTTTTGTTGTTACTATTTGATGCTTCTGCCTTGAAGGAATTTTCACCTTCACAACCATAGGCTGATTAGACCTAATAATTAACAAGAAATACTAAAATAAGCACTATTAAAAGATCATCACATCAAATCCAAATTTAGGTTTCGTTTGATATCGCTTTTGATTATTATATTTCTTTTGCTTTCAAGAAATTTTTGTACTTAACACTATTTTAGAAAATAATAAGAAAATTATCCCAAATTAAAACTTAGATAGCTAAATAACCATTGATGAAAACATCATGAGAAAATCCTCCTCATGAAACTAACATTAGCATTTTGAAGGAAGAAAAAAAATCCTTTTTGTTTAAGCTGAGCATCAACTAAGATGAACCCTTTTTAAAACTTTCCAGTAAAACAATGGACAAGAATATGGAAAGCTTGATGCCATATCAATTTCAAAATGAGACAAAGATCATAAGAGAGGGTATAATCTTCAACCAAACTTCTTTCATATTACATTTATTCTATGATAAAAGTTTAATTGATAAATTATCTTCCTCTTCAATCATACCAATAGAAATTTTAGACATGAAATTCACAATTTAATCAGGAAGTAAATCTCTGGGCTAATGCAGATCTCCAACACCATTGCCAATAAAACTTCTAGCATTGATATCCAAAATATAATTAGCATTAAGTAGAGAATCAAGAAAACCTAGACCTAACTTGTTATATCTCCAAACACGAGAAGAACTTGAACATATACCACATCACGAAAGAACCTCATCATTCAGACTTGCCTTGCTTATTATTACAAAATCAATGAATGTTTTTGCTAGCAATTTTTATTCTTCATAAAAATAGCTCAAAGATTCTTCCCATCTCTAAAAGATCCTCAGATTCAAATGAAAAAGTAGTCAAAAGATACTTAACCATTCACAATCTATATTCATTATCAAAACTGTTACATCTTCAAATGCAAGAAGAACTAGTTCAAATACCACATTGCAAATGATCCTCGTCTTTAAGAACTACATTGCTTATAGTAACAAAATCAATGGATGTTTATGCTAATTGCTAATAATTCTTATTCCTCATAAAAATAACTTAAAGATTTCCAAACTCTAAAAGATCACAAAATCTTTACGATCCAAGCCACTCTCATTAAAAGAATCACAACATATATATTCCTGAAAGAAATATCATAAACGAAAAAATTTATTAAATAATCTTTTAATTATGTTACAAAAACACTATACAATATCTTAATTTTTATTTTGGATTTTTTAGATATTATGTTTCATTCTAATTATTTTTATCTATGTATACATTAAATTTTCATAAAAAAATTAAGATTAAAACTCTATTATTGTCACTAATTATTTAACATGTAAGAAATATAAATTTATTTAAATAAATACAAAGAACTATTCATAATTTTTAAATGTTGTACTCTCAACAGATACCTTTCCATATATAGTAAACTTTAATGAGATACCAACTCATGTCCAATAACATAGCACAATAAATTGCATGAAATGTTTGTTGTCTTCATTTACAAAATGGCTTTGCAGCTTTGCTTGTGTTGGTTAACAGGCCAATCATTGGGCCAAGATTCATCTACCTAAGATTCAAGCTTTAAGATTCGTGCACAAAGAGTGAAGGTGTAGAGAACCGCAGCCGTCCAGCCATCCAAATAGCTAAGGCCCATAATCCACACGAAATGGGTACTTCTTCTCATCTTTCCATGTCGGCCTCCGAAGTCAGATCGCACCGATACCGTTTCAGTGTCTTTTCATGACTGACGTGTCTAAATAGCTCTGTCCTCTTTTTTTTTCTATTTTTTGGAAAACCCGGGTCATAGCCCATGTGTTAGAAGAAATCAATTACAAATAAGTCTAAAGGAACAAAATAAAAGAGGACAAAAACTAAAATCACCAGACCGCAAAGAAAAACTGCAGTAAGGGATCAAAAATTACAATAATTAGACTCAGAGAAAAAAGATCAGAACTCAAACAACGAAATATATCATAAGATGGCAGTCATAGCAGCGGGGAAGGCTCCGGTTGCCAAAATTAACTGAAGGCAATAGAAAAAACATTTACTCTTCTTATATATCTTCCTATTATAATTTCTCTTATATTTTACTCCCTTATCTTCTCAAAACTAGACACGCTAGTCTTAGTGGAAATCCTTTCATACACTTCTTATATAACAGTGGAATTTTGCAACATATACCTTTTAGTGAGCGCAGTTGATTCAACTGAATCACTAAAAAACTCTTGCGTATTCTCTGGATGATTTCACTATCTTATTTCTCTCCTTCTCTTGAAGCAACCTTCAAGAATAATGATTTCTTATTCTTTATAATTTCTTGAACTCCCTATTCATATACATTTCCTTCTAACTTCGTCGATAAGTAAAATAAAGTTTATTATTATAATTAATTTTGTCTATTATGATTAAAATACTCAACATGCTAGAAGTTTATTTAATCAATATAATATATCCTCAAGTTTTCAAGTGTTTGAGTACTAATCATGAACTTTATCAAGATAAAAATGACCTATAAAATTTTATACTTAGTAAGCATAAAGTAGATCACCTACCCACCGATATACTATATGCTATGACAGTGAACTGATTTTGGTAGGTATGTTGATCAATTCAGAATGTAAGGATCCTCTCCACAACTTTATGATCTTCCCAACACTATCATGATGTATGTTAATTCGGAATTCCAACATCGATCATTAATATATATTTTTATTGGCCAAAAATATTAATCCATCTAATATTTTTTTTCATGCAATAAATTCAATTTTTTAACCTTTTTGCTGTTACTATTTGATGCTTCTGCCTTGAAGGAATTTTCACCTTCACACCCATAGGCTGATTAGACCTATTAATTAACAAGCTATACTTAAATAAGCACTAGTAAAAGGTCATCACATCAAATCCAAATTTAGGTATCGCTTTTGATCATTATTTTTCTTTTGCTTTCAAGAAATTTTTGTACTAAATGCTGTTTTAGAAAACAGTAAGAAAATTATTCCAAACGACTTAGATATTTAAATCACCATTGATGAAAACATCATGAGAAAATCCTCCTCATGAAACTAACATTAGCATTTTGAAGGAAGAAAAAGACAAAGATCATAAGAGAGGGTATAATCTTCAACCAAACTTCTTTCATATTACATTTATTCTATGATAAAAATTTAATTGATAAATTATCTTCCTCTTCAATCATACCAATAGAAATTTAGACATGAAATTCACAATTTAATCAGGAAGTAAATCTCCGGGCTAATGCAAATCTCCAACACCATTGCCAATAAAACTTCATTGATATCCAAAATATAATTAGCATTAAGTAGAGAATCAAGAAAACCTAGACCTAACTTGTTATATCTCCAAACACGAGAAGAACTTGAACATATACCACATCACGAAAGAACCTCATCATTCAGACTTGCCTTGCTTATTATTACAAAATCAATGAATGTTTTTGCTAGCAATTTTTATTCTTCATAAAAATAGCTCAAATATTCTTCCCATCTCTAAAAGATCCTCAGATTCAAATGAAAAAGTAGTCAAAAGATACTTAACCATTCACAATCAATATTCATTATCAAAACTGTTACATCGTCAAATGCAAGAAGAACTAGTTCAAATACCACATTGCAAATGATCCTCGTCTTTAAGAACTACATTGCTTATAGTAACAAAATCAATGGATGTTTATGCTAATTGCTAATAATTCTTATTCCTCATAAAAATAACTTAAAGATTTCCAAACTCTAAAAGATCACAAAATCTTTACAATCCAAACCACTCTCATTAAAAGAATCGCAACATATATATTCCTGAAGAAATATCATAAACGAAAAAATTTATTAAATGATCTTTTAATTATGTTACAAAAACACTATACAATATCTTAATTTTTATTTTGGATTTTTTAGATATTATGTTTCATTCTAATTATTTTTATCTATGTATACATTAAATTTTCATAAAAAAATTAAGATGAAAACTCTATTATTGTCATTAATTATTTAACATGTAAGAAATATAAATTTATTTAAATAAATACAAAGAACTATTCATAATTTTTAAATGTTGTACTCTCAACATATACCTTTCCATATATAGTAAACTTTAATGAGATACCAACTCATGTCCACTAACATAGCACAATAAATTGCATGAAATGTTTGTTGTCTTCATTTACAAAATGGCTTTGCAGCTTTGCTTGTGTTGTTTAACAGGCCAATCATTGGAACAATTATTACGTCCTCTGACCAGACGTAGAGCTACGTTCGGCTGCCAATAACATGTCGTCACGTGCTCTTACTCTTTACCTCACGGACCGACGACTTGACCCGGAGCGGAACCCGGGAATGCTATGTTCGCGATTTTCTTTGTATTGCTCGGTATTTGCTCGGTATTGCTTTGCAAAAATGAGAAATACCGCTCTGTGAAGACCAATACCATGCAAATACCGAGTTGTACCGAGTTTTTCCACAACTCGGTACAACTCGGTATTTGCTTTGGATTTGCTCGGTATTGCTAGGGATTTGCTCGGTATTGCTAGGTATTTGCTCGATATTGCTAGAAAAACTCGGTACAATTCGGTACAACTCGGTATTTGCTCGTTATTGCTAGGTATTTGCTCGGTATTTCTCGGTATTGGTTATTGCTGAGCAAAATTGACCAATACCTAGCAATACCGAGCAATCTTGGGTCCGTTCCAGGTCGGGTTGTCGGGGGGCGCGGTAAATAATGAAAACGTGTGGTGCGATTCTACTGGCGGCCGAACGTAGAGTTGCGTACGTTCACCGGACCAAATAAAAGTTCCAATCATTGGGCTAAGATTCACCTACCTGATATTCAAGCTTTAAGATCCATGCACAAAGAGTGAAGGTGTATATAACCGCAGCCATCCAAATTGCTAAGGCCCATAACCCAGACGAAATGGCTACTTCTTCTCATCTTTCCATGTCGGCCTCCGAAGTCAGATCGCACTGATACCGTTTCAGTGTCTTTTCATGACTGACGTGTCTAAATAGCTCTGTCCTCTTTTTTTTTCTGTTTTTTGGAAATCCCGGGTCATAGCCCATGTGTTAGAAGAAATCAATTACAAATAAGTCTAAAGGAACAAAAGAAAAGAGGACAAAAACTAAAATCACCAGACCGCAAAGAAAAACTACAGTAAGGCAAAAAAATTACAATAATTAGACTCAGAGAAAAAAGACCAAAACTCAAACAACAAAATCTATCATAAGATGGTAGTCATAGCAGCGGGGAAGGCTCCGGTTGCCAAAATTAACTGAAGGCAATAGAAACGAAGCTGCAGCGCACTTAAGATGATAGTGTGGCCATCACAGAACCTCCAACCACAGGTGTCAAAATTACATTCGGTCCCACAACGAGGTTGCCACATAGGCCATCCGTAGCTAGAATGGATGAGTTCGATCTTGCTCATCATCGTTAGATTGTCAAAAACCCAGCACCCATAACAGTCATCTAACAGCAACTTGCCATCGCATATTTTCAAAAAGAGGAAACCATAAAAGCGTTGCAACCGAACAAAATTGAAACAATCCTCAAACAGGAAAATTAATAAACAAAAAGTTTTGAACTGTATCATGTCTTTCCCAAAAGCATCCGTCCCAGCATAATAAAAAATCATCCCAATCTTCAAAATTGCAGCAGAAAAGAAATTCCATCCCTCCCGAAAAAACCTAGGAACCCACTTCTTAAAGATATAGCACATAAAAAAAAAAGTTATAGCACATAATCAGATTCAACTCTGCCAAAATACCAACAATCCAAACCCAGGAGGAAAAAAACATACGAAAAAACTTATATACCAGTGAACCTTTGAAGCAAAAGGTCTTTGCTTTTCCATTTTGAGAGTTTAAATCGGATAGCAGTGGAAATAGAACATATAATTCTGACTGATGCAGCCCTCAAATTAGAGAAACGACGGTTGTTTTTCTCCCTCCAAATATGATAGATGATACAACTAATGGTTAAGTAACAAAAGTTATTTTCCAACCTACTATAGCACTATGAATTCTCAATGAAATAAAAAATCTGAGAAAGATTTGGCCTCAGTAAAAAAACATTTAAGCTCAGACAACATAGTAGTGAGGATATTATAAGATAAATCACAAGCAAAGAATAAGTGAGAATGATTTTCTGGATTGTTTAAACAAAAAGAGCATTCATGAGGAAACTAAGTCCCTATATGTAATAAATTATCTGCTGTCTTGAGTTTCCCAATCATTGCCATCCAAGCAAAACAAGCATATCTAAGAGCATGTTTTTTGTGCCAAATGAATTTAAACCATTTAACCTCTGACAAATGAGAGTATAATTGACTGATGAAGTCTCTAAATGAAGGCTTGAAAGGGTCTTTCCAGGTTAAATCTTATTTTTCAGTGATTTGAATGCCTAAAACCGTAGTAGATAGAGCATGGGAAATAGCAGCAGGAAATTGCCATTGGCCATTGCAAATATAATCCTTCACCAATTTATCCGCAAACACATTGGTGTTATACTCATCATAAATCAAGTTTCCATGAAGCCACGGGTCCTAGGTCATTGAATTGAATAAGCACAATCATGAGACATAGTAAAAGAGATGCGGTTTTTTATATTAAGAGCAGCAGCACATATACTTTTCCAGAATTTAGAAGCTTGTGAAGGAGGAGGTTTCCAATGCGATTTATATTTAGCTTTATACCAGGTGCTCAAAAAGATTGGAACTTATAGAATATGCAGATTATAGAGAAATTAACACCATGAGAAAGAGCATCAATGGAAGGAATAGCAAGGCCCCCAAGGCATTTAGGCAAGGTAACCTGAGACTAGGCTATAAGGTGTAATTTCTTCTCATTTAAGTTGCTATGGAATAAGAATCTAGAGCAAAGTTTATTGATGGTATCACAACAAGCCTTGGGTAATATAGATCCTCTGATCCAATAAGCAATAGTATTGGCAATAATGAATTCGAGAAACTGGACTCTACCTGCAAAAGAAAGAAACTTGATTTTCCAACCAGCAAGTAGAGCATTAACTTTGCTCAGTAGTGGTTGGAAGTGAGAAAATTAAGTCTCTTGGAGGATATCAGAAATCCCAAGTAGGTGGAGTTATTAACTTGGTGAATGCCAAGCAAATCACTAATAACTTGAGTGTCATGAACATTGGTAGAAAAAATAAAGGAACTTTTAGCAGCATTGACATGAAACCCAAATATATAGCCAAATTGTTGCAAGCATCTATTCAAGCCATCAGATTATCCTTAAAGGCAACCCTAAAAACAAGGAGGTCATTAGCATACATCAAGTGGCTAATGCAATTATCATTGCATTTAATACCCTTGAAGCATAAGGAATTTGATGTGCTTTGAAGAATACAAGATAACCCGTCCATCACAATACAAAACAACAGAGGGGAAAGCGGGTAGCCTTGACGAAGCCCATATGTGGATTTGAAAAAGCCCTCCAAAGAACCATTCAAACAGACAGAGAAGTACACATAAAAAATGCATCCTTTAATCCAAGAAACAAAAACCTCAGGGAAACTTTTCTGAAGAAGTCTAGCAATAAAAATTTCTCTAGAGACAGAGTCAAAAGCCTTCTTAATATCAAATTTAGCACAAAATCCCTTATGAGGTCCCTTTAAATCTCTAAGAATCTTAGAAGCCAAAATAATATTATCCGTAGAGCATCTATTAGAGATAAAACCAAACTGGTTATCATGAATAATAAAAGGAAAAGTGATTTTAAGCCGATTAGCAATAATTTTGGCCACAATCTTATAAAAAATATTACATAGAGATATAGGCCTATAATCATTGATGTTGGAAGCATGCGAACCTTTAAGAATTAATGTAATAGCAGTGGCTTTAGCTCCTTTAGGAAGAGAACCAGACTGTCCTACTTCTTTTCTTTTCTTTAATTATTTTATGTTATATTTATGTACATTAAGATGATGATGATAATTTTATATTAGATTGAAGTTTTATTTGAGAGTTATTTTTTACTGCTTCTTAAAATAAAATTTTAATAAAAATTATTAAATTTTTTACTAAAAAACTGCATTAAGAAGTATTAAGAAACTGTCCCAAAACATCCCAAACCAAACCTTTTGTTTCATTTGGGATTAATTTTTTACTGTTTTTTAAAACATTTTTTTAGTATAGAATTTTCATTATTAAAATTTCTGTTTTATGAAATTTTTATACTGGAAATTAGTTTTAAAAAATAGTAAGAAAGTCGTCCCAAACGAAGCCGGACGGCTTTTTTATTGCTTCTTAATGCATCTTTTTATTACAAAAAATTAAACTTTTTGTACTAAAAAACAGGTTTAAGAAGAACTAAAAAAACAGTCCCAAACGAAACCTAAGCCTTTGTCTGAGACTTTTTTTTTTGTTTATTAAAATAATTTTTTTAGTGAAATTTTTTTATACTAAATAGTTACTTTAAAAAGCAGTAAGAAACCTATTACAAACCAAGTTTAACAAGAATATTTAAGCTTCATTTGTGACAACTTTCTTTATAAAATAGTTTTTTAATACAAAATTTAGTATTTCTGCACTAGAAATTTATTTTAAGAATTAAGAAAGCAGTCCCAAATGAAGTCTTAGGTTTCGTTTGAGACGGCTATTTTACTGCTTCTTAAAGCAACTTTTTAATACAAAAAATTTAATTTTTTAATTTTTTGTATTAAAAAGCTACTTTAAGAAGAAAAAAAAAAAAAGTCACCCCAAACAAATTCTTAGTTTGATCGTTCAATTCACCCATATTATATCATCATGTTTATATTATTATATATAAACATATTTTTTAAATCCCAATTCTCTTATAATATTTTAGATAATAAATTTATGAATTAATTAATTATTTATTTTGGATAGCACACATCACCAGATAATACGTGTCGACGTGAAATAACTTCGAGTTAGCTGCTCATGCTTCCTTCAGGAGTAAAATAACATAAGATTTTTGAAAAAATAGAGGCAAGAAAATGAAAATATTTGAAGTTGAAAATAGCTTTATGAGAATCAGATATTCAGATTATTGGAAATAGTCATTTCTTAAGATTATTAATTTAAATCATATATTTTATTGATACCTGTCCGAAAAAATCACATCATTGACATGAGTCTTAAGATGATATTTGCATTAAAGTTTTCTATAATTAAATTCAAGATAATCTAAGCTTTAATTTCAACAGATTTATAGTCGATCAGAATGTATTGATGAGACAAACTCATCTACATTATAAGTGATCTGATTCGACTACATTATAAGTGATCGATTTAACTATATCGAGCAGCTCAATAAGACGAATTTAGAGAGCTCAAAATCATTTGAATCTCACATTATTAAAGCATTTAAATGTTTGATAAACGATCTATGATCAATGTGATCAATATGGTTCATATAGTGGAGTGCTATGAATTTTGACAGATTTATTAAAATGCTCATCTCAAAAAGAGGAGGAATGCATCGAGTGTGTTTGATAGCAAAATTCCCCTCAAATTTAAGAAAAAAAATTGTTAGATGGCGGTGGCACTCATAATATTTTGTGGGGCAGAATATCGACCATTAAAAGTAAAGCATTAAAGTAAGTTAGAGACATAATATGGGATGAGGATGCTCAGGTGGATAAATGGATTTAAACTTCGAGATATAATATGAAATTAGTATATAAGTGAAAATTTTATAATAGCTCAAGTGGCGGATAATATTAGAGAGAGTTGCATTAGATAATTTGGTCGCAAAAGACTTTGGCCTTCCGATAACTCGGTTAGGAGATTAGATGTATTAGATCTGATCTATGTTAAGAAAGGTAGAGGTAGACTTAAAAAGACTTGGTTAAAAAGTATTAGAAATTATCTTTTTGTATTAGATATAGAAGAGAATTTGTCTCTTAATATGACACAATGGTGAAAAAAAGATTCTTGTAGTTACGTGGTGGGATAAAAGCAGCTGCTTTTATTATTATTGTTGCCTATATAAAAAAACATATAAATAAGACTTCATTCTTTATAGAAGGATAAGTTTAAGAGCTGAGAGAACGAAGAACTTTCTTGTATTCTTTGATTATTTACCGTCTACGACTACCACTAGCAATCATGATCATCACAATCGTCAGATATCTATCAACATTTAACCCTATTTTGATATTTCACTTGGCAACCCGTGAATACTCGACTTCAGTGATTCATACTAGGGAATTCAGACGATTGCTCCCCATTGTAAATAATCTCGCTTTTTTTTTTCAATTGTGAGAAATTAAGGATTCTCACATCTCCTATTTTATATTGGATTTCTACAATTGGGCCAGACCTAGTTATAAGTTATTTATCATAAAAAAACTATATAAATAATTTTTTTAAAGGTCCAGATTTCATATGTATTAATTAATTAATTAATGTTAAAATCTTTGAATCCTTCAATCAACTCGTTCATATCATAATTTTGTTACAAGCAATCATAACTCTTACATCACTTAGTTATATGACAATTTCAGTATGATTGATCAAATAATAATTCTTTTTTTCATAATACACAATAATACAGCTAAACACGGCATGAAGCTCAACAAATATTTTGGAGCTGTTAATTGAATAACACGTGGTATTTGAATGAACAGATCGTCTATTTAATAATAAAAAGGATTTAATTATTTTTTTTATATTTACCTAATTACCTTAAGATAAATATAATAAGAATAGCTATTTTTATTAAATTTAGATTAAAATATATATATATATATATTTCCAAACCCGCAACGCTGTAAACGATGAAGGTTAGATAGTGGGATTATTTCGTTACACTTGCAAGCTACAAGCTGGGCCAATTTTAGCACGTAGAAATTCATATAGGTGGTTTTACCTGGTAAAATTTCAGAAGGGCACATAAATGTTTTTAGAATTTTAATATTATTTTTTAAAAATTATATTATATGCATATTATCGCTAAAATTTTTCAATAACAAGCTAAATATCTGACTTTTAATTATATACTTATTTTGGCCTGATGATATAATGATTTATTGTGCAAGGAGTTTACAAGAGTCCGTTATTCATCTCAACTAGAGAAGATGAGGTTATTATATATGAAATATAAACTATATATATATATATATATGAATATGTAGAAGAATGTTAGAGAAGTAGTGAGAGAATGATGATGACAATTGAATGGCGTTTGTTTGCTGATGATGGTTAGATGATGATAGTTAGATAGTAATTGTTAGAGGATGCTCAGGTGATAGTGTTCGAATGACTGCAGTTAGTCGATAGTGGTCAAACAATGATGGTAATAAGACACGATGATGGTGATTTGATTATGATGATGATGGTAACAAAAATGAAATTTTGGCAAAGGCAGTCGTGTCATGCCCCAAGGCCTAAATTAAAAATATGCATCTTTTATATCTTCTTAATTAAAACCGTAGCTATTAATCTCAATTAAAAGTAAAATAACAAACAAAAGAAATTATATTTATCAAAACATCCATCCATATATAATTGCATTCTTCTCCAAAAAAATCAATTATAATAACCAAAAGTTAAATGAATTAAATGACATTACAAAAGACCACAAATGAAACAAGTACATCACAACCTAACCTTATTCTAATTTAAACTTTAAAAAACTAAAACAGAAAGCTGCAACATGTTTAATATATAAAAAATAACTCAACAACAAAATGTTGGCATTGCGAAAGGCATAATACCCAATATCTTGTTTATATTATTATTATTTTTTAAATTTTTTATTCTAATTTAAACTTTAAAACAAACAACAAAACAGAAAGCTGCTAACAACGTTCAATATATAAAAAATAACTCAACAACAAATTTTTTTTCATTTTATCATCAATATATATATACAATAGCTATACTATAATACATGACTATAAAATAGAGAATATAACAAAACATTAATAAAAACTAATCATGACTGTCCAAAATAAAAAAAGAAGAATATTTATACAGACTCATATCAGTTCTTGAACTGCTAATCAACAAGGTTCTTTCCTTTCATAAACCCTGAAACAGGAAACAAAATATTTGTGAGCAACACAACTCAAGAGGCCAAATTTAAACTGATATAAATTTTCAAATAATTTATTAAACATTAAACATAATAGTAAAGACAATAAAATAATTTATTGTGCAATATAGAATAATTATTGCACTTATTAGAACTATAAAGTGCTTAGAAAATAAACAAATAAGCACTTCATGTCTGAGAGCCACAAATCAAAGACTTCCTTCTTATAACTCACAATGCTCATCACTAGAATAGAATTTGCTTATAGCATTATAACATAGTTTTTTGCCACCAAAACTTACCTTATTTGAACGAGAATATATCTTATTCTTCTGGCATCAAATCTTTTCCAACTTTCTTATTTAAATAATAAAGCATGTAATTAATTAATTGCATTGCAATAAGTAATATATAAAAAAACTCATTTCAGAACTTGCCAAATTATTTTAACGGTAAAAAAAAAAAAAGACTCTACTGAGTTGAAATCTACTATTTCAGAATTTAATCATATAACTAGAGATTGTGCATGACATTGTTTAAATATTTTAATCATGCTACAACATATTTTTTCGAGTTCATATTATTTCTTATTCATTTAAACAATGTAATTCCCAAAATTTCAGGTATAAAATTTTTTAAAAAAATGTCTAAATGTTCAGAACTGGCTTCTCTATAATATAATATGTAGAAAGTTATGCCACGGTCACATGGAGCCCCCCGTCTCTCCGTCTGCTAGGGTTTCGCCTTTTTAGGGCTTTTGCCCTAGCGCCGCCTCTTCCTTGCCGCCGGTACGCTTCTTGATGGTTAAAAAGTTGCTTGATCCTGGATTCCTTTCGGGTAAGCATCCTAAATCATTTAAGGATGCTCTATCTGGCTCTAGTGATTCGAGTGTTTTTCCGAAATTTCGTATTTCTTCGAATCGGGGAATGCCTTCTCTGTGGTTTTCGGAGGAAGAATTTTTGCATCTAGCTAAGCCTTTTGAGTTTGCGTTGGTGGGGAGATTTCCCCTTAAGCGTCCTTCTTTAGATTCCATTCGTAGATTTTTTGTTATCTTAAAACTTTCTGGGGAGTTTTCAGTGACTTTGTTGGATCAAGCGAATGTTTTAATTAAGCTTGCCAATGATATGGATTATGCTAGGGTTTTTGCTCACAGATCTTACCTAGTTTATGGCTGTTTTATGAAAGTTATTAAGTGGTCTCCAGTTATTGATTTGTCGGATGAATCTCCGATCGTCCCTGTTTGGTTGTCTTTTCCTGGTTTACGACCCCATCTTTTCTCTTCCCGTATACTTTTTGGTTTGGGATCGGTTTTTGGCAGGCCGATTCATACTGATCAGGCTACGGCTGCTGGATCCCGTCCATCTGTTGCGCGTGTTCTTGTTGAACTTGATGTCACCAAATCCTTTTCTGATACTGTTTGGTTGGGTCCGAAGAAATTTGGGTATGTCCAGAAAGTCGTTTTTGAGGGCATGCCAAATTTTTGCTCTTATTGCAAGACCTTAGGTCATAAAAAATCGGATTGTCCTAAATTTTCATCCAAACCAGCCCCGGGTGCCTCCTCTGCTCCTCTGGAAACTCCTACTGTCCCTACTTCTATTGAAAATCCTATTATTGCTCCTGGTTGTGGTAATTCTACTAATTTCTGTAATGTTGTCTTAGAGCCTGCAGTTTTGGATGGTGGAAATCTTATTTTTAATCAATCTGCTGTTGTGGAGGGTTTGATTGGGCCTGATGTTAATTGTCGGGTTGGTTCTCCTCCTGCGGGTGTGCTAAATGATTTGGCTCAGGGGTGTGCTTCTCCTATTGATGTGGTTACTGATGTTTCTAATGGTGTTGGTTTGGAGCATAATAATTCTAATGCTTCTATACCTGCTTCTGTCGAGGTCGGTGCTAGACTGGAGGAGGATTTGGATATTAATTTTGTCTTATCTCCTAATGCTGTGCCGTTTTTTCCTCCTACTTTACGGTCTGTTTGTGTTGAGGTTGTGCCGGTAAATTCTGTGGGTGAGCCTCCTGTGGTTTTACCTAAACCTTTGCCTCCAGCTCATAATGCGATCTCTACGATTTCTAATAATTACATCGAAGTTCCTGTTAATTTAGTTGATACGCGATTTGTGGGCAATTCATTAGGTGACAGCTCTGGACTGGATATTAGGAATCATTTGAACTGGTTGGAGTCGTCTGCGGGTGAATCTGACTCCGATTTTTCTGATGCTGCTGGTCTGACGTCGCCGGATTTTTTTTTGGTGGTTCTGACCCGGGTGGTGATTTCACTGTTGCTAATGTTAGACCCTCCTCTTTTGGGTCTCGGGGTGGATCTCGTGGCAGAGGCAGGGGTCGCCGGAGGCGTTAGTTTCTTCTGTGGAGTGTTTTTCTTTTTTTTTGTGGTTTGTCGTTTTATCGTTGAATGGGCAATGATGGGCTTGGGGCTCGCATCATTATACCTCGCTTGTGGCAACCATTGTTGTGGTCTTTTCGGGTTGGTTCGGGTTGGCTATTTTCTCCACCTTTTGGACGGTCCTGGCGGGTTTTGGTGGTGCTGGGAGCCTCATCCACTAACTGAGCCCGCTTTTTGGTTTGGTTTTTTTCTTTTCTTTTGTTCTTTTTCTTTTCGAAATATTGTAGTTTGTAATCGTTTCATTATCTTTAATATAAGTGTTTGGTTTTTGAAAACTAAGATAGGAAAAATTTGACATACCTCAATCCGGACAACTTTTCGAATTGGCTTGTCAGCAGAAAACGAGCCAAAAAGGCTCAAATGAAACTTTCTCTCTCTAAAATCCTCCCCTTATCTCTCTCTAATGATGGCTTCCTCAAGAGAAAATAAACTGATGAAATAGTGAGAAGAGACATAAAATATCAAATTGAGTTCTCTCTATGAAATCCTCCCCCATCTCATTATTGTGATGGATGAGTTACTGTAGAATATAGAGCTCAATGCCATAATGCCGAATTCCAGCACCCCAGTGCTGCTCCCCTAGCACCATTGCGCTCGAAAGCTCAAGGTAGCAACGCTCCAACTCAAAAAATTCAAAAATTTCAATTAAATTTATTTTAAGAACTTTTTGTTATTACAAGTAGAACCACGATATTTAGATGAAGGCAGTGAGTGTAGTAATTGTTGGTAATAAATGTTAAGTAAAGTTTTAGAGTTCTTTAGATATCCTAGTTTTGTTACACTCAGGTTTATGTTCACTCACATAGAGATGGGGTATGTTTATTTTTTATAGTATTTCCACTTTTCGGAGAGGTATTTTAATAAATCCAACAAAAATCCTATGACACTCCATTGGACAACCTATATTGAATCTTTTCATCATAGAAGACCATTTATTCAACATTTAAGTGTCATATTGGGATCATGTCATCTTAAGCTTGTTGGATTTGTGTTACTGTGACACTTGATTTTATCAGAAGCATTAACATTTTAGAGGACATTTGATCTTTTAATTAGTCTTGAAGTTTCTATTCATACCTCAAGGGCTTTGATATGTCACAAAAAATCAACTTGATCATCCAAACTTCAATTTGAATTTCGACAAACTTATATTCAAACTGAACATATTAGCAAGACACACCCACAACTACACTAAAATTAGTCTAATCTGAGCCCAAATCAGGAGTCCAAAGCATATTTGCATGGTTCAAAGCATAATTTGAATTACCAAACAAATTCCAAATGAGACATGCTGATAATCAAATTGAGCGGCTCGACGAGACAAATCCAAAGAGCCTAAGATCACCAAATTCGGATATCATTAAAATATTTAAATGATTAATAAACGATCCACAATCAAAGGGATCAATATCAGTTGTCCATTTAAACCACTCACATCTTGATATTAATCCTCCCAGTATTTATAAGTCGTGTCACTCTCAAAAAACTATAAATAACTTGTACTCTTCTCATGAGATGGGAGGGAAGAAAGGAGGAAGAGAATGAAAGAATTTGGGAGCTTCCTCATCGCCGACCACCGTTAGAGTTCTTCCCCGACCACCGTCAGATTTTCGCTTACTCGTTGACCACCGCTAGACTTTCACCCATTCGTCGACCACCACTGAAGTTCTTCATGATCGTCATCGAACTTCTGCCCATTTGACGATCACCATCAGACTTCCACCCGTTCATCAACCTCGGGTAAAAGTTCTTCCCGACCACTAAACTTCCGCCTGTTCATCGATCACTGCTGGACTTCCGCCCGTTCGTCAACCACTGACGGAGTTCCTTTTGACCACCTTCACTTGCCGACAACATTCCTTCCTACCACTATCACCCACCGACTACGATCCTTCCAACCACCATCACCAACTATGGTTCTTCTAACCTCAATCTCCCCATCGACTACAGTCCTCTCGACCTTCATCGCAACTACAGTCCTCCCCACCTCCTTTGGCCATTATCTATAGTCCTTTCAACCACTATCGCTAACTACGGTCCTTCTGACCACCGTCACCTAAATATGGTCCTTCTGACAATCGTCGTCTGACTACGGTCTTTTCGACTTTCGTCACCCAACTATGGTTCTTCTAACCGTCGTATCCCGCCGACTACAGTCCTCACGACTTTGTTCGCCCGCCGACTACGATCCTTCTGACCACTATTACCTGACTACGGTTCTTCTGACCACCGTCATCCGACTACGATCCTTTCGCCCTACATTGCTCGTCGACTATGGTCACGCCGCCCAAACGAACAAATCAACACTGATTCTTCCAACTCTCATCATATAATGCACTATATATAATGTTTATTTCCTCTTAAGGAAGAGTCACATTTGTAATCAATTGCAAACACTAGTGGATTCATTCAAACTATGTCAGACCCCATGATTTTTCTCCTTTTAGGGGTTTCTATATAAAAATTATGGTGTTTCTTATAAACGCTATAGTCATACTTTCTTATATGTTTATTTGTTGGATCTTTGTATAAATCTAAGACGCTAAATTATATTACTCTCTATCGCTGCAAATATTCCAGAAGGCAACCAGCTTGATTTGAGATAATTTGAACTCATATTAGATCACATTTTATCATTTGGCTCGTCTTACCACAATGTTTAGTTAAACTATATATTTTGCTAAAATTGGAGCACGAATGACCTTGAATTTATATATATATATATATATATATATATATATATATATATATATATATATATATATATATATATATATATATATATATATATATATCAGAATATCAATATTAATTCATTAAATTGATTTGTTGGCTGACCAAATCTGTCAAATCGTTTGTTAGAAAGGATAGACTAAAGAGCGATAAAATATTGTCTTACTTATTTTCATCAACCTTCAAGTTATTAAATGCTCGTCTATATTATATTCAAATAATTTCTTAATTGAACTGACACAACAAAACTCCATTCTGGGCTTCACGATTTTTTAGCATAAAATTTTTAATTTAAAAACTTTTATACTAAAAACTATTTTAAAAATAATAAAATTTTATCAAAAGAAAGTCTTAATGTCATATAAAATGATTAAGATTTTATTTAAAATAATTTTTTAATAAAAAAATTCATAAATTAATTTAAAAAAAATAGCAAGAAAATCGTGACTTTATTTGTCCAACTATTTTTTAAGATAATTTTTTATTAAAAAAATTTATAAAAACACTATCCAAATGAAGCCCGAGTATAATTTAGGAACAAAGGCTAAAGAAGCCTTTTCAGAAGCCGAATTACTGTTGAGCTAATAAAATAATGACCCGTAGATAAATTAATTTAATATTTAATATCAAACTAAAGTTAAAATTAAATATACGAAATAATGAGTGATTAATAATAATACACGTGACAAGAATTTATGATTCGAAAAAATAATTTATTTTCTTAAACGAAATCCCTTCACAATATTTTAATATATTAGTAATAACTATAAGATTTAATTTTTCGAATTTATGAGTGGCAGTCAATTAATATGAGGACGGCTGCGGCTGTTAAAATGCATTGGCTTATCGTTGGTGCATTTTATATGACAATTACTAAGTAATTTAGATTTAAGAGTGATATTTAATTTAAAAACCAATTTATTATTGTTAATGAATCCCAAAATTAAAAAATTAAAATGATCATAATATTTTAAAGAAAACTGTTATGAATTTAAAATATTTGACTATTTTACATACATTATATACATCTAAAATTAAAATTAACAACTGATTTATTATAAAAAATCGACTTCATCCGACTCAAATCTGGAGGCATAGTTGGAGAAATTATTAACTTGGATTCAATAATTAATCGATTTGGTTAGAAAAATCACCAACTTAGCTAGAGAAGTTGTCGGATTGGCTCGAAGGAGCAATGATTTAATTGAAGAAGTCATCAACTTGATTGAATAAGTTGTTGATTTAGGCTTCATTTGGACGGCTTTTTTATTGCTTCTTAAAGCAATTTTTTAGTAAAAAATTAAAAATTTTAACTAAAAAGATGCATTAAAAAAGCAATAAGAAAGTCGTCCTGAATAAAATCTTAGACTTCATTTGAATGGTTTTTTTACTGATTGTAAAAGCAGTTTTAAGTACAAAAATTAAGGCTTCATTTGGGACGACTTTCTTGCTTCTTTAAATAATTTTTTAGTACAAGAAGCAATAAAAAAGCCATCCCAAATGGAACTTTTATTTGTTCCGGTCACCTGACGTAGCTCTACATTCGGACGCCAGTAAAATAGTGCAACGTGTTCTCACTATTTACCGCGCGGCCCGACAACCCCGACATGGAACGGAAACGGGATTGCTATGTTCGCGTGTTGCTAGGTATTGCTCGTTATTGGTCGATTTTGCTCGGTAATAATGAGAAATACCATTATGTGAAGACCAATACCGACCAATACCGAGCAATACCGAGAAATACCGAGCAATATCGAGCAATACCGAGTTTTTCTTGGTATTGCTCGGCATTGCTCGGTATTGCTCGGTATTTCTCGGTATTGCTCGGTATTGATCTTTACAGAGTAATATTTTTTTTATTATTGTCAAGCAATACCTAGCAATACCGAGCAATCCTAGTAATACCGAGCAATCTTAGTAATACCGAGCAATACCTAGAACAATACCGAGCAATACGCGAACATATCAATCTCGGGTCAAGTCGTTGGGCTGCGCGGTATTGAGTAAGACCACATGGCGACATATTATTGACGTCCGAACGTAGAGCTACGTCAGGTCACCTGACCTAATAATTGTTCTCCCAAACGAAGTCTAAATTTTGTACTAAAAAGTTTTTTTAACAAGCATTAAAAAATTTATTCCAAACAAAACCCGAGCCAAAAGAAATATTCAACTTATATTGGTTCTCTTTGAATACAAAGAATTCAAAATACAATAATGCTCGAGTTCGATCAACTTGACTTGAATTGCGCTATTGGGATATGTAGATAGCAGCATATGTCGAACAACATTTGTAAATAATAGCTTTTCTCATTAAAATTTTAAAGTTAAATTAAATGTGAAAATATAAATTTGTTGTACTTAAAAATTAATTTTTATATATGAAAATAAACATAAAATTTTTACCAACTAAGATAATCAATAGCCACGCCATTTGCTTAATTAATTTTGTATTTATAAACTCTATAAATTTAGCTCTCCAACCCTTCTCTCCATCTTCTTGTCCCGGCACCAAAAGCAACAGAGATATGCTTGGCTGCTTCTACGGGCAGAGACGCCCTTCTTCCATTCCTCCGCCACTCCCCAACATCTCCACCTCCTCCTCCGACGACCCCTCTGACGTCCTGCTCAGCAACTTCAACTCTCTCTACGACCCCATCTCCTTCCCCCACACCCCCACCCATTCCTCCTCCCAAACCGGCCTGAAACGAATCATCGACGATCCCGATGCGATTTCTTCAGCCATATCCACCCGCCGCCTCTTCCCCGCTTTTCCCGGCCGATCCAAATCCATCATAGACTCCGCCGCGGTCTCCGTCGGAGTCCTCGGATCCGCCGTAGCGGTTCCGACGTACTCGCCGGAACCCTACTGGGATTTCCGAAGATCCATGGAGGAGATGGTAGCGGCACTCGGCGTCGGGGCTCACATCGACCTCGCCATGCTCCGAGAGCTCCTTCTATGCTATCTCTCCCTCAATCGGAAGCACGCGTATAAGTATATCGTAACTGCCTTCGCTGATCTCCTCCTCGGTCTTTCCACGACCGCCGGCGATTGCTGAGGAGCGGCAGAAGAGTATGCGGACAAAATTTCTTTATTTCTTTTGGGTGCAGTATGGTGTGCTAAACTACTGGTTTATACGTACATAGGAACTTTCAAATAAATTGTATTAAGTTTAAAGCGAAGTGTTGATCAGTGCCCTCAGTTTGATCAATATTGTTATTCACTGTGAGCAATCCAGCTATTGTATTTGTTGAATTTAAATTTGTTCATGAATGACATAATAATCTTATTGATAAATATGATTATGTCTTACAAAAAAGATCAGAGAGAGAGAAGAAAAAAAATAAAAAAAAAAGGAATAATTTTATTAAACTTCTAATCTTATTAAAAATTTATGTAAGAAAAAATAAAATGAGGCTTGAGTTCATCAAAATATGCTTAACTCATTTTTGGACCATATTTTTTTTATAAGTTTAGATGAGTGTTTAATATTATGATAAACATGATTAAGGAATATAAAAAAGTTTATGTAGATAAGTTTGAAGTAATGTGAAATGGATTAGTGCGTCTGGTTTATTGACAATTGTTATAAGTCAGACAACTCTGACTATTTCAAAATGAGAATACACATCTATAGGTAGCGCGGAAGCTACTGCTTCAAGAATGAAAGAGACAAACCTATATAGACTACAATCAAAGTCATGAGCAATGGTGGCAAAGGCTCTCCCCTAGTAGCAATCAGGGCTGACTGGGAAGCATGAGCGAGATGTTCTAAATGATGATGAGTATTACATAAGAATGAGTTCGAAGTTGTGGAGTTTTAAATAAAAAGAGTTCCTATTGATGGGCTCCAAGTGATATAAGTAATATGTTCAAAATTCAAATTAATAAGATGACTTGATAAGCCTAATCCAAATAAACTTTGATGCACAATTTACTAGAATGATAAAATATAGAAGTATACAAACTATTTTCTCTTAAATTGTGATTTAAGATATCTCTATTCATTGAAAAGATTTTTTTTGTTATTATACCTTATATTTTATTAGGAATGTTTTAAGTTATGACCAATGATTTGATTGAATGATATTATTATCTTGTACATTAAAATGGACACTGAAATTCACTAAGAAAATAATGAATTTATTATTAAGGCTATAACGATTTCTTTGCTCTCGCTCTCGGCCCTTTTGCTCTGCTAGGGCTTTTGCCCTAACTGTTCTTCCGGCGCCTGGACTCTCTCCGGACAGCTTTCAGCTGCATGTTTCAGGGGAGTTATCTTTCCTTTCTTGTTTACATCTTCCGTTCAGTTTTTTCGGGTTGTTGTTATCGTCTTTCCTCCTCCAGCCTTTTCTGGCCGGAATGGCGGTCCGACGAGTTGATGATCCGGGTTTCCTGAATGGTCCTTTAAATCTCGTTTGTTCGCTGAAGCTCTTTCTGGGTCCTCGTCAGAGTGTTTCCCCGAGCTTCGTCATGGCTCTTTTCGCGGTTTACCTTCGTTATGGATTTCTGAGGAGGAGATTAACTCTCTGGCTTTGCCTTTTCAATTTGCATTGGTCGGGGGAATTGTGAGTCTTGTAAACGGCTGGGCCATATTCGGGGGCATTGTGAGTCGTCTCCGCTATCTAATTCTACTATCCCTCTGGCTGGAAATGTTACGAATCCTACTTTAGGTGTTCCGTCTTCAGCTGCTCCTGGGGTTTTGGTGGGGGATGAACCGTCCCCTATGGTTAATCTGGCGTTAGATGAAGTTGTTTGTGATGTGGGTTTTGGGGAGCTGTTTGAACCGCTTGCTGTTTCGGTTGGTTGTGGTGTTTTGAGTGAATGTAAGGAAGTTGTCATTTTAGTCGGGGGGGCAAGGGTTCCATTGCTAAGGTTGTTCTATACCCTCCATCCAATGTTAGTGCTAGCGAGGAGGTTGTTGTCATTTCTAATTTGGGTTTGCCTGCATTTGCGCCTGTTAATACGTTGGATGAGTTGGCTTTGGTGAATGCTACTGTTCCTGCGGTTTCAAGTCCAGTTTGTCCTGTTGCCCCTGATGTGGTGGGTGATAAATCCCCGTGTGTTCTTCATGGTATTCATGTACCTCAAGTGGTTGTTGAAGGCTTGGAAGGGTCAGCTCCTGTAGCTGTTAATTCTTGCGATCCCCATACCTTATCTTCTCCTAATAGTAATGCTAGTTTAGTTCATAATGAATTTGTTGATGTGCCGGTTAACTTAATTAGCCCTCAAGCCTTGGTTTATCATGTGGGGGAAAATTCGGGTATGGATGTGAGAAAGCAGCTCGATTGGCTTCATGTTTCGTCTGATTCCAAGTATGATTCATCTTCTGAGTCAAGTGGTGCTAATGATCCTGGAAATTCTTTCTCTTTGTTGCGTGATACATCGGTTGTGTCTGTTGCTTTTCGTGGTAAGGCTCGTGGTAGGGGCAGACGTGGTCGTTAATGGCTATGGTGTTCATGCTGCTTGCCTTTTGGTTTCCTTTCCTTTGGTTTTGTGTTGTGGCAGGACTGGATGTTTATTTGTTGCAGGTGGTTGCTTATATCTGTTGTTGCCTGAGGTTGTTGTCTAATTTTGGAGCTCTCCGTTTTATTCTCGTTTGGCCGGGCTATGATATGGCTGTGGCTCGCTTCTCCTTGGGCTGGCTCGTGGCAACCTTTGATGATGGCTTGGATTGGTTGCTTCGCGTGTTTCTTCATCAAATTGGATGGTCCAAGCTTGGTTTAAGGGATGCTGGGAGTCTCAGCCTTTAACTGAGCCCTCATACTTTGTATTTGATATCGTTTTCTTGTCGTTTTGCTTTTGATTTCGTATCCTGTACTGTTTTCCTTTTTTTATCTTTAATAAAATTTCGTTTAAATATATATATATATATATATATATATATATATATATATATATATATATATATATATATATATATATATATATATATATATATATATATATATATATATATATATATATATATATATATATATATATATATATATATATTTTGAAACAGAACTTTTAATTAAAAAAAATTCAAAGATGTTACAAGAGTCTGAAATCAAAAAAAGAAAAAAACAATAAAAGAAAATACAATGAATCAGAAAAAGTAGGCTCAGTAATTGGCCGAGGCTTCCAGCCCCCCGAAGCCACGTACCGACCTTCCAATTTGGTGATGAACGTTACGATAACAACCGAGCAGAAGACATCAAAAATAAGCACCAAAGGTTGCCAGGATACATAACATCAAGGAGCGAGCCCCGGCCACATCATCGCCTGTCACAATCATAACCAACCAAAAAATTCGGACGAATTAGCTTGAAATAAACCAATCACAGAGCACAGAGCCAAATAAACTAACGACCCCGTCTACCCCTTCCACGGGGTCTACCACGAGAAACGGCACAAACCGGACGATCACGAACAATTTTGAAGTCATGTCCAGGGTCCGAACCACCACCATGATCCGAAGAGGAATCAGATTCAGCATCCGATGAACAATGAAGCCAATCGAGGTGAAGATGCAAATCCACCCCAGAATTATCACCCATATTATAAACCAAAGCATTTGTCTCAATTAATTTCACAGGCACATCCACAAACGAGTTGGGAATAACTAATCCAGCACCTGGATTGATCTCACAACTAACAACCTCACCACTCAGAACTGCCGCAGAAGACCGCACCACATCAGCAGGTAAGGAAGAAACATCAGAGACCAAAGCACTCTGTAGAACATCAGATACCGGAGCCCCAACCCCCACATCGATAGAAGAAGGGACCCGATTACAAGCACCTACCGCAATTCCCTCCAAATTATCCACCCGCAAGCATTCCAACTCAGGCGACGAAACAACCAATTTATTAAGCTCAACCATACCATCACGATCTACCTCAACAACAGCAGGTAATGTGACCGGAGCTTTTCCAATTGTAGAATCCCCAACAGCAAGAATACCCCCATATACAACATCATGCTCACCCAACGAAACAGAGGGTGAGCCCCCAACCAACACCACATTAGCATTAATATCACAATCCATCACTCCCTTAGCTAGAGGAATTTCAACATTAACCATATCACAAGCAGAAAGAGGGGAAATATTAGAAGTAATAGGCTTGACTGAGGTCCCAGCAGGATTAAGATTCGGATCAGCCACCGAGGGAACAACATTGACATTAGGACAAAGATTGGGGAAAAGCTTAATGCATTCCGTTCGTTTATGCCCCACGGCCTTGCAATGTAAACAGTAATTAGGCAAACCTTCATAAACAATTTTTTGAACATAACCTAAATTCTCCGGACCTAGCCAAACCGAATCAGGGTGAGATTTGGAGATATCCAATTCTACAAGAAGACAAGCTACTGAAGGTCGAGAACCCACAGCAGTAGCATTATCAGTTTGAATAGGGCGACCAAGGATTGATCCCAAACCAAACAGGATTCGGGGGGAGAAAAGATGCGGGCGCAGACCAGGAAAAGAGACCCAGACAGGAACGATAGGATATTCCTCCGACAAATCCAGAAGAGGAGACCATTTGATGATTTTCATGAAACAACCAAACACAAAATAAGAGTGATGAGCGAAAATCCTTCCATAATCAAGATCATTCGAGAGCTTAATCAGAACGTTTGATTTATCCAGCACAGTGACAGAGAAATCACCGGACAATTTTAGGTTAAAGAAAAATTTTTGGATAGAGTCTAAATCCGGACGCTTAATAGGAAATTTCCCCACCAAAGCAAATTCAAAAGGTTTGGCTAGATGCATAAATTCTTCATCAGAAAACCACAAAGCCGGCAACCCTCGGATCGTAGAAAAACGAAAATCCGGAAAACTATTTGAAGCTTCAACACCAGACAAAGCATCTTTGAAAGATTTCGAATGCTTACCCACCAAAAAATCGGGATCTAACCGTTTATTAGCCATCGGAAGCTCGGCGCCGGAGAAGAACCGGAGACGAAAAAGAGGTGGCTAGGGCATCGCGCTGAAAAAATCGGCTTTTTTGATAAGGTAATTGTATATATACATATATATATTTTCCTTTATATGGGTATGCGTTCTGCTCTGCACAAATGGAGATTTTCTGTCTATATCAATAATAAAAAATATCTTACTATCCTAGCAAAACTTACTGATATGGTGAAGAGATATGTAGCAGTAAAATATTGTAGTAAATAAAAGTACCAAGTAGAAGATCAAATATTATATCGTGAAAGGTTTTGTTTTTCCTCCAAAATCTTAATATATAGAAGAAGGTTTCTTATTAAATGTAGTTTGTCTGTTTGTGTTAACCCATTAAAAGTGAAAAAAGAAATCTATTAATTAGTAGAATCATTGTAAGGGTGGTCCATTTTTGAGCAAATGGATGACTTAATTAGTATAATAAGTCTGTTAAGCAATTAGAAAGGCCAAGCATTGAGGGCCCATTGATTAATTCTCATCCCTCAATTATAAATGAAAAAAAAAATTATAAAAAAAATGTATTTTGACACCATCAGCATCATTACAAATGAGGATGGGATTTCTCCATAGCTCTTTTCATAATAAGGAAAATCTATTAAATGAGCTTTAAAATGTGCCTTAAATATATATATATTTCATGCATGATAGCGCACAACAAGCTGGTGTTATTTGCTAGCAACATTGGGGCCAGCAACATTGAGGCAATGGGTCTCACAAACTTTTATTACCTCTGACCGGACGTAGCTCTACGTTCGGTCAGAGGATTGTTACTCAGTTTTTGCTCTGTATTTGGTCGGTATTGCTAGGCATTGTTTGGTAATAACGAGGAATACCGCTCTGTGAAGATCAATACCGAGTAATACCGAGTAATACCGATCAATAACAAGTAATCCCAAAAAATACTCTAGAAAAACTCGATATTTGTTTGGGATTACTCGCTATTGCTCGGTATTGCTTAGTATTACTCGGTATTTTATCTTCACATAATGGTATTTCTCATTTATTGTTGATATTGCTCGGTATTTCTCGTTTTGTGCCTGCGATCTTAGTGCCGGTCAAACGTAGCTCTACGTACGTTCACCGGACCAAATAAAAGTTCCTCTTCTAGGAGGTCCAACAGAGGTTCCACCGGGGTTTTCGACGCTATCAGATATTGGATGTCGAGAATTTAATCCAAACAGATTTTGCAAGGCTGCTAAAGTTGCATGAATTTTGGCTTTTCAGCCCGTACATGGCTTGTAGTTTGATACATGCTATGGGAGCTCGACATGCAGCAACTATGATGACATTAGGGACGTAAAGATGAGATATCTATAATTCACACTTAGGTTTCGTTTGGGATGGCTTTCTTATTGCTTCTCTAAGCAGTTTTTTAGTATAAAAATTGCAATTTGTGCACTAGAAAGTTGCTTTAAGAAGCACTAAAAAAGCCATCCCAAAAGAAGCCTTAAGTTAGCCGTATATTCATTTGGGAGAATTTTGATACTATTTTGTAAAGCTGTTGTAGAGAAAATCATTTGTAAAATCATTATAGAAAACAACTTGCTAGTATAACTTTTTTTGAAAGCAATGAAAAAAATAATGAGCAAATAGATTTGAAAAACAAAGCAATAAGAAAACTATCATAAACGAAACCTTAAGTTAGCCATACATTCATTTTCTAAAATATAGCTTTGTACTAATGTCTAGATTTAGAAGAAAATTAAGGTTTGTTAGTAACGACTACATCATTTCTTAAAGTTGATTGTGAACTTATTATTTATAAAATAATTTTGCTATTATGACCGCAGAAACAACTTTTTATCATGATATTTCTTATGAATAATGATAAAACTCCAAAAAAAAATAATAGTCAAATAAATATGCGGTAGTTGTCTGAAAAACTAAGTTGTTTGAAAGCTATCCAAACAGACACTTAACTATTTGAATATCAATAAGCTACTATTATTATAATATAATAATTATTGTCATTAGACTTATTCCAATATGGAAAGCAATGATAAAAATTCACATACAGTACTTCAATAATTTCTATATTAATATATAATTTCGATAATTAAAAATATAAATATATATTGATTTCTTAAAACATATAATAGCTAAGAAGTTTCCAAAACAAAGAGAAAAATGCAGCATTATTGTTACTGAATCGGGCCGGGACCCAGTCACGTTAGCGTGCTTCTGGGACGCCAAGCAGACTGAGCTTACGAATTGCGAAGACACTATTCATTCTGTTCTAGTGCTAAGCTTTTTTTAGCAATTGCTCGCTAAGCTGTACAGCTATGCATCCTTTCAACAGAGATGGTTTTAGTTCCCCCACAAAAAAAAGAGATGGTTTTATTTTTTTAATAAGCAGCGAATCCAATAATGAATTTGAAAAAATATATGAAGAGATTTTTTTATTTTATATTATTATGTGCAGTCACCGAATGCCGTTCGAAAGCGAATTAGTACACACCATGTCATTTTTTTTGTTATGTATTAATGTTGTGTAGGGGTGTCAAAAGTTGACATGACCCGAAACCCGATCCGAAAAAAATATGGGTTCGAGTCAACCCGTTTGTAAAATTGGTCGGGTCCGATTTTGAATTTTTCACCCGTTTTAAAAAAGGGTCGGGTTCGGGCTGACCCAAAAACCCAAGTTTGACCATGCTAACTCTCGACCTAGATGGCTAGATAGTATCGCGACCTTCGTCCTAGCCCAGGCCTCACTGGCTACTTTCGCCTAGCCTAGGCCCTAGTGCCCTATGCAAAGTAATGCAATCACGTGTTGGGTCGGGTCATATGCGGGTTGGGTCAGTGTTGAAAATTTTGCCTTGTTTAGTTAAACAGGTTGGATTTGGGTCAACTCGTTTATGCGCATGTCAACTCGGGTGAACCCGAATCCGATCCATTGACCCAAATTGACACCCTCAGCGGTACACGTGGCGCATCCTGATTTGTCTCCAGATGGTCCGGTGACCGCAGAGAATAATTTCCCCATTTTTTAACATAAGGTTGTATATTTTTAATATATGTTTTATTCAGAAATAATCAAATAATCAGTATATTTAAATCCGTATAAAATAATATTTTTATTTACTATAATTTAACATTTTGTACATCTATATTCAGGGAAGTAGTAAAAATTCATCACTTTTTGACGTTATTATATTTTTTAATATATATTTTATTCAGAAGCAATCAAATATTCAGTTAGACATATTTAAATCATTATAGCATAATATTTATTCATCTAAAAATTAATTTTTTTTATGTTTTATTCAAGAAAATATTAATTAACAATTTACCCACTCACATATATATATATGCTCATGAAAAGGTCAAATCTCGTATAGATTTTTCTTAAACACTTTATTTGTTATATATAATCTCAATAGATAACTTTCAGTTATAATATATTTTTTTCGACTTAAACATTATGATAATGACATTTATTTAATTACATTGACTCATCCCAGTAATTGACATTTGTCTTTATATTGAATATTTATATTTTACAAAAGGTTAAATTTCAAAATAATCCTCTGACTATTCGTATATTACAACCATTTTAATCTTCGAGTATTACGTTGCTATAATTTAGTCCATCGATTATACAAAATTGAATCAAAATAGTCACTTTAGGATTAAATTGGATCAATTTTGTCAATCAAGGGATTAGATTGAGATTAATTTTATATCACAATTACATAATAAGAATTTTTTTTGAATCAATTTTGTATAGCCGATAAATTAAATTCAACAGTATGATATTCTAAAATTAAATTAATCAAATATGAATAGTCTAAGGGCTATTTTGAAAATTTAGTGTTTTACAAAATCAACAACAACTAATGCATTATTATATTGATATTTTAATACATTTGGCTCTCTATACTAACCTAAGTAATTGACATATGTCTTCATAGTACATAAAATCACAATCGAGTGGATTAAAAATTTGTTAAAATTAGATTAAATATTAACAATGATTGCAGCAGAATTAATATAAATGAACCATTCGATAAGACAAATTCGACATGAAACAAACAAATTTGAAATGAATCTTAAGTCAAATTTGTTCACGACTGCATCAACTTTGTTTTATGCAATGTCTTAATGAACGTATATATCTATTCTCAAGCGCGAAAAGATCTTTTGTAGATGTTAGGGGGCCATAGTGATGTATTATTTTTTTAATATGATTGAGGGAAATCTCAAAAAATAAAAATAAAAAACTCTCTAATATATATATATATATATATATATATATATATATATATATTGGAAGGAAGCTTCAATATATATGATAAGAAATTAAAAGTCAGTTCTACAAAGTTGAGAAAATGGGAAGGAAGCTTAAAATGCTGAGTTTGTGCACTTTCCTCTTATTTGGCTTCTCCAACAAAAACGAGATAAATGTATTGTTGCATAAAAAATAGTTAAAAAATAAACAAATTTACAATAAGAAGTGTTGGGGGTGAGAAATTTGCAGTAGTAGAGTAAAAAGTTTTTATGACTTAGAGATGAACAAAAATTCAACGCACGAATAGATAATTGAAATATAAAGAAACAATAAAATTTATACTTGAAAAATTCTGGAAAGGGTAAAAACCATGTGGTCTTGCCTAGTCGAAATGATTTTACTAGTGTTTGAACATATTATAGAGGTCTAGTCATCCTGTAACTCAAGGGCGATAAGAATACAATATATTGGAGAATTGGCCAAACTTCACATGGTTAATCCATATATTTATTTAATGACAGATATTAAAAGTTTGACAGTAATAGTTGGGAGAATATTTGGCAGAGGTCCGCTGATAGTTGGTTATCTTATGATAATTAGTAGACGGATGGAAGTTCGGAGACAGTCAGTGGTCATGAAGAGATTCGACGTCAGGCAATGAACGGACGGAAGTCTAAAAATGGTCGGAAGTTGGGAGGAGATCCAACAGTGACAAATGAACGGGTGAAAGTTCAGTGTCGGTCGATGGTCGGGAAGTGATTCGAAGGTAAACAACGAGCATTCAGAAGTCTGATGATGGTGGAAATCAGGAAGAGATTTGACGGTGACCAAAGAATGGGCGAAATTGTAACAACTAGAATACGAAATGTGTTTAAAAACTGATAAAATCATCTTTTCTAATCAATTAACACACAAATTAAACTCAACATGCATGCATATGTAGAGTAATCAATCAAATGCAAATGAAAACCTATACTACAAAACTTCCACCCCACTCATAAATCATTTTCTATAGCTCTAATTACAATTCATTTCTTCCAACAGTTGCTTTGATATCAATTTGTCATGCTCCAAGATCTAATTTGGATGAATTATCTATTTTAATTTTTTTAATTATTCAATCAGAGTTTCTGTGAATTTATCAATATAATCAATATTCAGCAAAAGTAACTAATAATCGCACATCAAAATATTTCATTGTATTCATTCTCTCAAAATCATATAGAGAATAGGCAAGAGATTAGTACAATCATTTATATAATGATTCATGCTTTTTCATGATTGATCATATTGAATCATTTGAGTATGAGAACTAGATATTGAATGCTTTTCAGTTTATCGGTTGAATTGATCATGTATATTGATTCTTGAGTATTGCACTGATAGCTTCATTGAGTTTTGGTTTACTATTGGACTTTTTATATCATTATGTGGATTTTAATACTTTCAAGTCAAAAAAGGGGCAATGATTAGATGGAGTGAGAAATCTTCATGTTTTTATTTAGATTTTATTATGCATATTTTTTTTATTCTTTTATAGTCAGGAGTTTGTAATAGAGTAATGATTGTACATATCTCTTAGCTATTATATATGTGATTTTGAGAGAATGAATGCAATGAAATATTTTGATGTATGCGATTGTTAGTTGCTTTTACTTTATATTAATTATATTGATGAATTCATAAAAGCTCTGATTGAATAATTAAAAAGATTAAAATAGATCATTCCTCCAAGTTAGATCTTGGGGCGTGACAGAAAGTCCAACAACAATTAGTGTTCCGAAAGAGATCCAGAGGCTACTTACGAATAGGCAGAAGTCCAACGACGACCGAAAGTCAGGAGGTGATCAGGCGGTGGCCAACGAACTCATATTAATATGATAACATAATAAGTTTAATATCTTTCTCTTTATGGTGTGTGTGTCGTAAAATGTGGATGCATGTGTGTCCAGTATATGTATATATTTTTATAACATAATACCGTTGTATCATAAAGTATCGACAATATTAACTCAGATTTATAGCACCAAAAAGGGGAAAAATAACAACCAGCACAGTTTTTTGCTCTCGCTGGCACGCTTTAGTTTATTTATTTCGAGAAAGGCTTCTGCAACTCCAGTTATTATTAGCATTAAGATTGAAAGGAATTTTGAAAATTTAAAATCATATCTCACTGGACAATCATTTAATTTCATAATTGCAAAGCTGTAGCACATTAACTTTGTTCATAAATAAGGATACGGGAAGAGATTCAGCATAAATCGTTCCCTTATGGACATAATGAACGAGAAGATCACCGACACTCAGTACCACTAAAACATTTGCATGAAAATAAAAAGGCTATTAATGATTTGTGCGAAAAAAATTAGCCAAACGGCCCAAACCAAAGTATATTCGCAGAACAAAACACCGCAGCCATCCCAAATGATGTACATTCTACATGGAGAATAAATTATTAATATAAGATTTTTTTTAGATGATTTTTTTACTATTTTTTTAATAAAAATTTAATTTTTATATTAAAAAACTGCTTTAAAAAACAGTGATAAAATAGTTCGAAATGAAACCTATGACCATCCGCAATTGAAGGTCATATATGAGATTGCCGTCCGCCAAACGATCCAACCGAACACGTTTTCACCAGCTATTCTCCAGGAGTGAACAGTGCAACTCCAATATTGACGTTGCGCTGTTCACACACGCTATTTTTTCTGTGTGTTTGGGATTACTGCATTTTGGAGAAAGACGGTTACCTTTGACAACGAGAAGAAGAAGCGGGCAAAATAGAGTTCGATTGGAGAAGAATTACCGCATTTTGGAGTTATATTATATTTTGGAGTGGAAATTAGGTTTTTCGGTTGGAGATGCCCTAAGTCTAAGGCCTCGTTTGTTTCGGCTTTATTACGCCGTTTCCGATTCGAACTGCAAAAACATTTAGATATCTACTGTTTGTTTACAGTTTACACGCCTTTTCTATAATACATTTTCCTATTACTCCGTAATTCCACCGGTCTGAAAAGGGAAAAAATTCCGTTTACTCCGTCTAGACGAGCTTATGTAGAAACAGCGGAGGAATCAAACTAGGCCTAAATTGGTTATAAAATCTTCTGCATTCTGCCTAAGAAGCGTAACACGTGATCGATTTGTGCAACTATTAGAAGAAAATTAGTGTTAATTGTTGTTAATTAATTATCCTATCAATGATAAGCTTTATTTCTTTTAAATATAGATTTATAAACCTTAAAATTTTAACATATTGATCCTCAATTTGTATTTGAAGGATTCTATTTATGTGTGTAAATGAATCTAACCGAGCTCGAGTCACTTTTCGTTGAGCTTGAGCTTGATTAATTAATTGAGTTCGAGTTTGAATTTGAACTCGGGCTTTATTTTATGAGTTCGAGCCTGCTCATTTTTTTATGAAAGAGAGCAAATTACTATTGATATGTCATCAAAAAATTATCTTGATCGGGCACGAATCTTGAGGCAAAATTAAGTTGGAAATTTTCGAAATTAAAATTGGGACCATCCGAACTATGATTTCAGCAAACTTACAGTTAAACTGAACATCTCGGAAATACGAACCCAACGACACAAAATTCGACTCAATATGAGCCCAAATGGGTCCAAATCAAGGGTCTGAAGTGCTATTGGAGGGTTCGAACCACAATTTGGATTACCAAACGGTTTCCAAACATGACGTGCTTATAGTCAAATCGAGGGGCTCGACGAGACAAATCCAACGAGCCCAAGATCACTTAATTCCAACATTACGAAGACATTCAAATGTCCATCAAACGGTCCACGATCAAGGGGTACAACATCGGCCGTCCATCCAACCACTCCCCATTTGCCCTTGATCCTTCTCCTATTTACAAGCCATGCCACTCCAGAAATTTTTAAATAGACTATTCCTTTCTCTTGAAAAGGGTGCTCCAAGTAAGAGAGCAAGAAAGAGATCAGAGATCACTCTTGCCTCCTCGCTCCTCCTCGACCATCGACTGAGTTCCGCCGGACCACCGCCTGACGTTGTTGCTCTGCCGGACCACCACTTGAAGCCCTTACCTCCGTCGGACCACCACTTGAGGCTCTGAGCTCCGATGGACCACAACTCGAGGCCCTGAGTTCAGCTGGACCACCACCTGAGGCTCAGACTTCTCCAGGACCACCATCTGAGGCCCAGACTTCCGTTTGACCACCATCTAAGGCCCGGACTTCCACCGGACCACCACCTGAGGCCTGGACTTCTGTCGGACCACCACCTGAGGCCTAGACTTCTGCCAGACCACCACCTGAGGCCCGAACTTCCGCCGTACCACCACTTGAGGCCCTGGTTTCTGTTGGACTACCATCTGAGGCACGGACTTCTCCCAGACCACCACGTGATGCTCGGACTTTTGCCGGACCACCACCTGAGGCCTAGACTTATGTCGGACCACCACCTAAGGCCCGAACTTCTGTCGGACCACCGCTTCATGCCTGGAGTTCTACTGAAGTACCGTCATACTGTTACGGTCTTTTTGACCCCGGTTTCCTGCCAACTACGCTCTTTCGGACCTCTATCTCCTGTCGATTACGGTCCTTCCGACATCCATCACCTACTATAATCCTTCCGACTTCCATCACTAGACAATGGTCTTTCTGATTCCGGTCTCCTGCCAACTACGATCTTTCGGACCCCTATCTCCTGCCGACTACGATCCTTCCAACCTCCATGACCTACTATGGTCCTTCCGAGCTCCATCACCAGACAACGCTCTTTCCGACCTCTATCCTATCGACTATGGTCATGCCGGCCAAACAAACATGTCTATATTGTAACTCACACCAAGTAATGTGCTCTATATGATGTACATTTGTACCATCAAGCCAATGCCTTCTCCCAAGGAAGGGCCTCATTTATAATCTGCTGTAAATACTAGTGGATTCATTCAAATTGGGCCATGCCCCATGGTTTTTTCTTCTTTTCAAGGATTTTCACCTAAAAACTCTGGTGTCTCTTATAAACGCTACACCCTCTCTCTTATCTGATTGTGTGCTGGATTTTCGTAAAACGTTAAGACGTTAAACTATATATTTCTCTACCGCCGCGAATACTCCAGGACGCTACAACTATGATTCAAGTAATTATTATAATAAAATGATTAAAGAATAAGAAATTACAAGAAAAATTATAAAAAATTGCTTAAAAGCCTAAATGCTAAGATATGTTAAGTTTAGAGCATTGGCGACGTGATACAACGTGTATTGATAACGTAATCGTCTTTCATTAGAGTCCGAACTAGAGCTGTGTCCCGACTTCGCACGTAATATTTTCTCCTACTATCTAGAGCTAAATTTCAGCTCATATATATCTTCATCCAAAATTTTCTCCTACATAAATAGCAACGCTTTGACACTTTGCTTCTTTTAGGCAATTAAAGGCTAATTGAAGCACCTAACGTTTCAGCTTCTAGTCATACATCATCAGCAGGAACAGTTAAGATATCCAAAATAAATATGGATTGCTTATTCAGCAATTCTACATTTATTTCACAAGGGCTACTGACTTTGTTAATGAATGTAAAACAGAGATAACTAATACAGCCATTACATTGTTACATATGCCTCTGAAGAATTAGCTTTTTTGAGCCCCAAGTTGACATAAAATTAAAGAGCACATTATACAATTGCAGAAAACTTAAAATCCAGCACAAACTTATTGCAGCAAAGGATTCCAGAAAATAGGGAATGTATTTTTCTGGGTTCTTACAGCAATACGAGGAATTAAATAGGAAGGTGAGTATAATTTGTTGTACTCGATGCCGGTGGATGGCCTCGTTAGGTTTCGCCGAGATTAGTTATGTCACCATGCAATCCCTTTGTGATGCGGAGATATAAGACCGGCATTCTGGTCCAGGATAACAAACACATACGGGCGGACATCTTATCCTAGAGTTGCTTTAGTTAGTTAGTAGTGGAGCTACTCTTAGTACTATTTCTATCTATACAGCATATTTTATACCTTTTTGTTATTTTACTGGTTTAGAATACTTCTCCTATTAAGCTCAGGGAAGAAGAAGCAAAGGTATGCAATAGTTTTACAACTTAATACAAATCAAGCTCTGCAACTGTTTTGCAAGCTTTTACTGTTTCATTAATTCCTGTTTGCTTGTGTCTTCTACCGTGAGATCCTACATCACTTTGGAGTGGCCGCCATGCACTCTCTTTGGAGTGGCAGCGAGCAGATACTCCAATTTCAAATATATATATAGTATTTCTCCAAAGCTTAATGCATCACACAATGCATGCTCTTGGCAATTTGTTCATAATTATAGTGGAGTTAATGTTACACTGCCTCGCTCCATACACTGGAGTAAATCGGTTTATTAAGCTTTTTCTTTATCTTAGATTTTGTTTGGGACGATTTTTTTACTATTTTTTAAAGCAACTTTTTAATATCAAAATTTTAATTTTTTTGCTATAAAACTGCTTTAAGAAGCATTAAGAAAGTCATCACAAATGAAACTATTGTCTTCAATTGAAACATCTTTCTTACTACTTTGTTTTTTAAATCTCAACAACAACATTTATTTGACTACTATTTTCATTAATTTTTAAAAAAATAATGCTAAAAAAGTTGCTTTCTATAACAATTTTTAAAATAGTTATTTTCTCCACAATAATTTTATAATTATCTTTATTAAAAAAATATAACTACTACAAAATCTTTAATGTCATAGTATCAAGATTTTATTCATTTGAAGCTAGGAAGAGAGGGAAATATAGCATTTTACTTGCATAAGTCACACCTACATCACCTGATGCGATTTATTTTCAGGAGCTGTAGCTCAAGCAAAAGTGAACCGCTGCTTAGCCAATGGAAGCTAAAAATTGATTGTGCATTCCCAAAATTGACAAGCAAAATAACATCAGCTCATGCACAATGGTCGCTGTTGCGAAAACAAATTTACATTTCTAAGCTTCACAGAGTACTAACATCAGCTCATACTGCACTGTTTTGCTGAAATAGAGTAATATCAGCTGGCATTGTAAGCAAACAATTAATGCATTGATGGCGATGATGATGATGATGAAAAAGCAAAACAGTGATACTTAATCGAGATGAAGGTTTAGTTTGAGATGGTTTTCTTTTCATAAAATAACGTTTTAGTATAAAATTTTTATTTTTTGAGCTATAAAGCTGATTTAAGAAGCAGTAAGAAAGCCGCCCCAAATGAAGCCGAAATGGAGAATCCAGCGGTGACAATGATACAGTGAACTATAGCAATATATGCAGGGAATAGACATGTCAATGGATTAACTCAATGCATAGTTTTGTTGGAGGACGTCCAGCCAGATTCTATTCAGTTGAAACTGTTGTTTGTCATATGTGGAATCTGATTATGCCAGATTGTAATGTTAACCCATAACTCAATTATCAATCGTGTTTGGCTAGGGTTGCAGGGAGGCCTCCTGTTTAGGTTCAGGGGATTTCCCCCCAAAAGTTTTTTGGTTCCCCCTATAATAGTATAATGTTACGATATTGGATACTCAATGTTGTGGTGATGTACAAATGTTACATTTTGATATAGAGAACGGAGCACCGTGGCGCTCCAGACCCCAGTTTCGCGGCACTAATAATCGGTATGGATATTTTTCTTTTTCTTTTTTCATGTTTAACTTGAAAGGTTGCGTCTCTTGGAGTTATTGAAGTGAGTTTCTTTGTTAGTTCTGAGAAGAGAACGATGCAAGAGTAAAGAGATGCAATGAGAGAGAGAGAGAGATCTCGGTGTGGCTCCATAATTTTTTTCCTTCTTTTTGGTTTTTCTACATTAAATCTTAATGTTATTTTTCTTTTTTCCTGTATTTTCTCTTTCTTATTTGTGCTCTCTTTCGCTGCGTGGTATACTTCGCAACAGCCGTTATACTTGTAAGAGCAAAAGAAAACCCAAAAAACAATAAGAGATGTATCTTGAAAACATCAAAAAGAGTGGAACTTTTGAAAAATGAATCAATAACCACATCATAAGTAAAAAAGTTCAGAAACCGAAAAACGAAGAAAAACCCCGCAAAAGAGAACTCGTAGATAATCAAAATGATATGTCCATCAATGCAAGGGCCCCGTCGAAGGCAGGGGAAATTATTAGGTTCGAACGCCTGACACAGTTTACCGTTCGGTGCTTCACAATACCGAGCAGCACTGAGCTCGATACTGTGAAGGACTGAGTTTGATACTTCATAGTACCAAGCATACTGAGCTAGGTACTGAACAGTACCGAGTCTAGGGTGACGCGGCGCATTTTCATTGACTCCGGGCGGCGTCCGGTGACCGGACCCAATAATTCCCCCCAAGGCAGACGGTGAGATAAGTGTAGTATCTGTAATGGGGTCACACATCGAGGTATCGGGAAACAAACGGCCTAGTTGAACCGTGAGGTTTTGATTTCTCATCGTCGCCTAATCCAAAAATAGAAGATGCTGCTCGCTCAATATGATAATGGCCACTAGAAATTCAAAAAACGGTAATAGTCCAGAAAAGCCAGCCAAAGTCTTAAAAACCAGAAACTCAGCATCAATTTTCAGTTACAGAAGTTCTAGAAAAATAGCAATCTTCTAGAACTTTTTTTTTTTTTGAAAATTGAGGGCATAGCCTATTCTATAAAATCAAAATTGGGTGTACAAGAGTAAACCAAAAAACAGCCATTACAAAAACCTGAGGCTGCAGAAAAAAAAATAAAAAACAACTTAAAAAGATAACAAAAAAGAAAGGACAAAAACAGACAGAGGCTAAAAAAAAAATACATAATATATCATTGTATCCGAATTAGAATCTATCTTGGTTACCCGAACACCATCCGATGGGAGGGAGGCAAGCTTCATCATTATCCAAGGCCCAAAATTGAACCTGCCTGACAAAACTAAGGCAACACGAGAGGCATCGATGTAGTCTGAATTGAAAGGTGACATGAGAGGCATCAATATATTCTGAATCAAAAGGCAATAGGAGCAGCATATAACGCAGCAAGCCAGAAAGGCCCATCCATATCCAAAATTCATAATCATAACCTTCCATAAGTGCCCAGTATACCACAAGGCAATACTCATTATACCACATAATCCAAACAGCCATAAGATGCAAGAGGACTGAACATAGCATAGCCAAACGAACAGATACTCCCCAAATGACATCAGATTCGTAACAAAACATAGACATATCCATCAACAAAACCCAAAAGCAAGAGATGATTTCACAAGAACAGCAAAAAGAGGAATTCAGCCATGCTTCAGCAGTTAAAGGCAAAAACCTCTACTAAGGTGCTAAGGAGAGGAAAACAATTCCGACACTAAGCATATATAGTGAAAACTGCAAAAATTAGTAGTAGAAAATGATGAACCTTTAGCACCCAAAGATTCAAGTGAACCAATTATACAGGTAGCAAATTGTAGTAAAATAAAGCACAAAACCAACAGAGAACTAATAGCATTTGATTAAGAAAAAAGCATTATAACAGGAAATAGTGGGAAAGAAAAAAACCCAACCATTTCTTGAAATATAACCTTTGGATCAGGTCGGGTGGTTCAACTTTATATTGTTTCTTCCTGCTTTATTGTCTAATTATAGCAAAATGAATTTTTTCCATCAACATTTCTGGCAAGGTAGAAGTATCTTGAAATATTCTATAATTTCTTTCCATCCAGAGATGATACATAATAATATGAGTAGGTAAAAGGAAGAACTTCATGATTTTTGAGGATATAGTATCCATATGAGAGAAAACTTTGGATAAGGTACAACCCATATGGAAAAAGTGTCCTTCTGGGATGAAGTTCTTCAACACAAGAAAAGAGTAGTGGCATTCAAAGAATATGTGAGAGTGGGATTTATTGCATAAGTTACATAAAGCACAAGTTTACTGCGTAGTAGTAGCTCAGTAGATAGAACATCCATTATTTTGAGCTCCCAAATATAGATTTCCAAATGAACATCAAGTATTTTATAGCAAAACCTTTAAAACATATAAATCTACTCCAACCTGCCTTGGGTAGGTTAGGGCGGAGCAAGGATTACATGATCTTGTATAACTTATTAAAGGTTATTAAAATTAAAGTTGATAAGAAACTCATAGTTAACAAGCAAATTAAAATCAAACCACAATAAATTTAATTTCTAAATGAATCAACTGTCTTAATTGGATTACGTTGCCAAACAGTTTCTCATGATTTACCAAAATTTAACTTATATCATATCAAACAATTTTCAGGAATTAACACCCTTCAAATTTACTAAATCTCACTAAAATTAAATCCAATCTCATAACAAACAACCCCTTACTGTTGACCTCTCTAACCAACCAACCCAACCATTCCACGAACCCACTAACTCACATAAGTCCCCACGATACAAAACTCACTAAAAAGCACAAAAGAATGGTCGATGTCTCACCCTCACTCCCTAAAAACCGAATGCCCTTATCCGTTGAGTCATATATGGCCCGACATATTTGAAAGTCAAGTGCCCTCCCAATCTACATTCGTTCAAGGGAAATGAAAAAGGACATTTTTAAATTACATCATATTTAATTAACAAGAATGACGAGCGAATTGAAGACTCAAAGACTTATGACGGGACCAATCAACGTCCCGAAGCCCTCGATCGTCAAATCCTATCTAGCAGGGAGGATTTGAAATGGCAAGTACCCTCCCAATCTCCCTTTACGGGGAGGGGATGCTGGGAGGCTGTCAAATTTTCAAGGAAAATGAAAAAAAAAACTTTTTTTAAAAAAAATTAAATCATATTTAATTAACAAGTACCGCAAGCAATTGATAACTCGAAGATCTATATCGAGATCAATCATCGTCCCGAAGCCCTCGGCCGTCGAGTCATATCCAACCGGGCGGACTTGTAAGGCAAGTGCCTCCCAACCTCCCTTCGAATTTTGCATGATAAAGGACCCCCACATAATTATGATTGTGATTGAATGATATACAAAAGCTTTCATAAAACTCAAATTTAAATCATGTATTTCATTAATCAAAACTAACTAGTATATGTTACATATCATCATAATTATCTAGGAGAGGTTGATATTTCGACTGCCTTGAACCTACTAAAAAGGATTTCAAGTGATAGAAAGAGTCTGAATTGTATGAAAGCGCTCTTACTAGCTTTTAAAATTTTTGGGAAGAGCAGTGCTTATGCAGAAGGTGTATCTTTCTCACGTAGAACACTTGTTAGTTTGGATGGCAGGACGAGGCACTTGAAGTGCTTGAAAAAGATGAGAAACTCATGCAAGTAAAAGACTATAGCGTAATATATCACCTCAACTTAGAAAATGCTGAAGCAGAGGGAGTTGGATGTAGCACTATGTTATGCCAAACTACTGATGAAATTGGACACACCAGAAAATAGTAGATTAAGAAAAAAAGTACTATTAAACTTCCTAAAGATGATACAATTCACCTATGAGATAGAGCTGGAGCAGGGGATTGTTAGTATAGATAACTAGCCAATATGCAACAATAAGAGATTCGTAGCAAATGATTTAACTCACTCGCAAGCAAGAATATAATCTCCTAGTGCATATTGAACAAAATTCCCCTACCTATGTTGAATGATATGATAACTTGAAAGAGACAATGAATTAAACAGCATATCTTCTATGTATTACGACTAAAACCTAATTTATCTTTACGCCACCAAATATGTCACTTATACAAGCGAACAAAAGGCGATATATCTATAATAGCTCCATTTTCTATGCTGTAAACACATCCCGCATGTGCTCCAACAAACATGCTAAAGTTGCAAATACAAATGTCTGAGAATATTGTGCAGGAGTTAAATTCATCACCTTAGATAAACATCCACACCATGTCTACAGGGTATTGTTGGATGAAATAGCCCATGACTGCTGACAAGGTTCCTTCTGTCAGGTTGGGTCGACTACCTCCTCTGATTAAGCAGACTAGGAACCATGACAATCCGGGATGACAAAACCATGGGATCTTGATCGGGCTCGTCTTCATTCCCCCAAAACTCAGATCATAGAAATCTTGCAAAATAAGAGCAAAATTTATGAATAGCGCCTTATCTAAAACATAATATGCCTTCTAAAAGTTTCTTGGAACCTAAATCCGTTAAAACTCTCTCCATTAATAAGAGAGGTACGGAGAGGCTGGGGTGTGAATTTTCGGAGCCCACACTTAAAATTTTGAGTGGTCTTGAATTTAATTTGATTTTTTTTTTCATCAAGATCCACGAAAATTTTATCGCATCAAGTTTACTAAAAAACTTCTTGCATCATGATTGATTTTAGCTCAATAAGATAATAAATTTTCTCTCTACTAACATGGCTTCCAAAATGCAATAATAATGAAGACAATTATGATGATTAATAGAACAACAACATCAAGTCTTTATCCCACTACGTGGGTCGACTACATGAATCCTTTTCTCTATCGTGTCTTGTTAAGAATCAAACTCTCATTGAAATCTAATAAAGAAAGAATATTTCAAATATTTTATAACCAAATCTTTTTAGGTTTACCTCTACCTTTCTTACATAAGTAAAATCGTTGTCAAGTCCTAAGTCCTATATGAGAAAAGTGGAGGACTGTGTTAGGCAGTCGACAACCAACGTAAAATTTGTTGAATAATCATAACAATTATGATGATTAATGCTATTGCAAAATAAATGCGTTAGCAAGACTCCAACTTAAAACTTCAACCCTACTACTGCATTAACACTTGTAACCAACTTTCCTCAAAGCTTAAATAATGTGCACACATTAACTATAGTCACTCACATTCATAGAGGAAATCATATTTATCAACATAATCCCTCCTCAAATACAAAAGGCAACAGCAGCAAATCTCTAGGCAGCAAACAAACATAGATTGCAGTTCAAAAAGCTCGCTTTAAGGCATCTTACATCAGCTAAATTTAATCGGTCCAAACAATTCTAGCAACTTAAATACAAAACCCAAGCAATGAAACAGTAAATTTCAACAATAATACCCCATTACTTTGCTCCTATATTTCACGTAAACAAATTCAAATCCTATTTATTGCTATTTGGGATCTCTACTGGCATCTGACTGAAGAGGCTCTAATGTCTCAACAATGTCCCTCATAAGGGGCCTCGCCTTCGGGTTGCGGTTGAGGCAGTGGTAAGCAAGCATTGCAGTCTTGTGAACTGCCTTTTCTGGATAGTTTCCATCAAGCCTTGCATCAACAATAGTGAGGAGCTTCTTCTTCTGGGTAAGCAAAGGGAAAGCCCAGTCAGCAAGTGTCTGTTCTCTTACTGGCCGGAACTTCTCAAGTGATTTCCTGCCTGTGATCAGTTCAAGAAGCACCACACCAAAGCTGTATACATCGCTCTTTGCCGTCAGATGACCTGCATGGAGTCATTAGTTGCAGTGTTAACATGGCCCATAATCACTATGTGGTCTTTAGTTTTTATAGACCTACCTGTCATTATGTATTCTGGAGCAGCATATCCATAAGTTCCCATAATTCTAGTGGAAACATGAGACTTGTCGCCAACTGGACCAGCTTTTGCTAGTCCGAAGTCTGAAAGTTTGGCATCATAATGCTACATAACATGTCATTTCAGTAAGCAAATTTATTTATATATAAAAATAAGTATCCAATTCTGAAAGAAGAACATGAAGAAGATTCCTTGTCCATTTTCAAGGACCATGTTGTAGGCATCCATTTTCATTTTGCTGTTTTTGAGCAGGTATTGCTAGCAAGCCATAAGAGTTCGATGCAGAGAAACGTTTAAAATTAGCAGAAACAAAATGAAGTGAGAATTGAAATAATGAACACTGTTTCAACTTTAGAAGTTGATTTGATAGACAGAAATCAAATTCAATTTATATAGCATGGGTAGACTGCTGGTTGTTGGTTTTGACAGTCAATTGTAATTTTTTTATGTTATAAGCATAGAAAAACTGCTTATAACTTCTTTACTAAGTACGTTATTTATGTCTGCAATTGTTTCCTTCTTTCATTTTTAATATTTTCCTTTCAGTATTTGCATGAAGCTCAAGGCTGCAATACGTAACTTAGCATAATTATAATAAGATGTGTCAATATTTGACACGACCCGAAAACCCGACTAGAACCCGACCTAAAAAATACCGGGTCCCTAAACTCATTTGTGAAACGGGTCGGATTCAACAAACCAACCCATTTCAAAAATCGGGTTGGGTTCGGGTTGACCGGGAAACCCGAGAATGACCCGGATTGACCCGCGTTGACTGCTGCCCGCGTGCCCGCGTGACCAAGCCTGCTGCCCGCATGACCGCACTGGCGTTGCTTTTGCCTGCTGCCCTGCTGTGTATCTCTGGCCAAGCGGTAGCTGTCGACGCGTCATCCGCAGTCCCGCAATCCGACACGTTCGGGAATAAGGTATCCGGGCTTACAAAACCGTGTCGGGTCGGGTCAACCTGGTAACCCGACGCGTCAGGACCAGGTTCGTATTTTTGACCGGTTTGTAAAATTGGGTCTGGTTCGGGTCAACCCGTTTGAACCTGGGTCAATTCTGGATTCGACTCGAACTTGACCCGAAACCCGATTTTGACACCCCCTAATTGTAATTTTGCAAAAAGAAAGAGGGTGAAATAGTCTGATGCTAACAAAGTCTAAGACACTAGCATATGAAATTAAATGAGCTAGTTATTCAATAAAGAGTAAATTACAACTTTGTACATGGTGTAACATTTCAATCCAGAATAGGCATTTTAAAATTTGTGATGCATGCGAGAGAGTTAAATGATGCAGACGTTGATAGAAACTCTCAAGGCATTTAGATGAAGATCTCTATTAAATAATGGATCAGTAAGGAGACGTTGATAAAGGTCACAGTGCATGGTCATGTAACAGCATCTTCTTTTCAGAAACTTGCTTTTGGTGGCAGCAATAATGCCTGGAAGGCTATGCCAACAAGCTGACGTCTCTTAATTGGTAGGCCTGTTAAACTTCTGCCATGAATATTGGTGATGCAATTTTAGATGTTTGGAAAAATTAGAAATGATAGATTGAAAAATAATTATTTTAATGAAATGATTGGAGTAGCATTTATTAAAGATAAGGAGTTGAAAAAAAAAATTGATGGTTTGAATAAATTTTCAGTTCTTCAAGTTAAATAAAATGTCATTAGTAACAAAGATCAACAAATTCTAAAGGATTGGTGAGAATCAATAGAAAACAAATTGGAAATGTACAAGAGAGTTCCCCTAAAATGGTATGAGGAATCAAATGGGGTCTATTTAGTTCCGGGGAACCGAGTGTGATACTTAAGAACATATTTATTAAGAATGTTTAACTTGTGTTCTTTGTCCACAACATAAAAAGTTGTAGAAAGAAGACAAATAAAGGAGGACTTTGGCTAAATCAGTTCAATAAAACAAGTGCCAATGAGAGGTAAGATTAGCAGAGTGAATAGAAATATCAATGCAGTGACAAAGAATTTGGCATCTTCTTTCAGAGAGTTCAAGTCATTATCCATCTGAATGGATAACTGACTTCAGCTAATCGCTTCTTCACTGTAAACGGGTCCTCCTGCTCTCTGCATACTTTGTTCTCTATTATACTGTGCTTCCATGCTCCATTCATCATGTAACAATCTTATAATGACTTTTTTAATCACTTTATCTTTAATGAAATTTTCACTGTTAATAAGAAAAAGTGTTCTAACTAAAAGAATTTTCTTTTCATTAGAGTGGATTTTCTTAAAAGAATATTTGAGCATATTTCTTATAAGTGTTATCATCACTTATCTAAGAATATTTTAGCATCACGGATCTAACATAATGATTTACAGAAATAATAAATCAAGCAATTAATTGTAATAATATTGTAAAAAGTGGCCTTCAACTTTACATTAGAAAACGATTAATTGAAGCACTTAGGCTTACTAACCTCATCTAGCAAGATGTTTGATGTTTTAAAATCACGATAGATAACTGGCTTTTTAGCTTCATGTAGGAAAGCAAGACCTTTGGCCGCACCATACGCAATTTTCATTCGAATGTCCCATGGAAGTGGAAGCAAAACCCCTGCATAAGAAAAGTTGTAGTTTGGATAAATAATAGGTACAGACATCTAGCATTAGTATTGGAGCATTTCATAGTTCAAGGAGCTAAATTTGATAAATATGATACTCTAGAATTAAATTGGTCATATACAAATAGATCCAGACCAGAGATGGCGAACATCAAACCTAGAGTCGATAATACCACGATAATCATTCAATTATCTTTGTTTTTTTCAATATTATTGTAGTTGCTCTATTTTATTTTGATATATTTGTCCTTCTACCCATCAATTTACAAGCCACATATCCCCTCTCATATCATGTACTAAATCTCTAAGTATCTCACAGTTTTGCAACTTCATCAATTGTTGTTAAGTCAATTTAATTAATAACAAATGATGTAAAACATAGCAATACGGCAACAATTGTATTTTAACTTCTCAATAAAGATGACAGCCGCTCCAATCATATGTATGCTTTACTAGAATAAATTAAAAGCCAACTTGCCACACCTTCACAAACCATTTAGATTTTAGATCACCATTATTTTGCCAAGAAAAATCAAAAGAAATACATTAAATGATCATAAACTTTTGAATAAGAACCCATTGCCATCACTGTTAATTAGTCCTACGAAACCTATTTTAGTCAGCCTCATAAGTTCTTCATTTCTTCTAGCTTAGCAATCCATACCCTCAATCCAGTTCACTTTAACATCCTAGTTCTTAGCATGTCATCATCGGCCAACTTGTTTTTCTTCCATTCTCTTCATTTTAAATCTATCTCCACGCCTTACTGGCCTATGTTCTCTCCATTGAACACTCCCAAACCGCTTAAAACTGTTAATTTTCTACAGCCATAACTTTAATTAGTGCTAGGAATACAATCTTTCTAACTTAACATTCTCATTACTATCACTTAAAACCAAGGAAAGTTTTTACAGCCAATTAAATATGACAAAAATGATAGGGTGGTTTGTATAAAACTTCCTGCAGTTTGTCATTTATTCAAAAAACTACAAAACTTTCAAAACTTCTACAAACAAGGATAATAGTTTTAACTTATTTCACAAACAAGATCAGTTAAGCTGATCTTACTCCAGGGTTTCTTGAAATACTGAAAGATTACCAAGATTTGATATAAAATTCTGATATTACTGATAAGATTTGCCATAAAACATTGGTCGCGACATTATACTTGGTTTCATGGCAAATCCTAGTAGTGCTTATTATAAAGGTCTAAAAAAGAAAGGCATCTTCTACCATCTAATCTGCTTATTTTGTAATAGATCTTTGAATAATGACTTATAAAAGCCTGCAAAAAAAAAAAGGTAATGTAATCAAGCAGAATTACTTGAAAAAAGATTGGCTTCCACACTCCCTCGAGGCAATAGTTCATATATGAGGACCCTGTGGTTATCCTCACAGCAATATCCAATCAATTTAACTAAATTTGGGTGTGAAAGTTGACCAAGAAATATGACCTCTGCCTGCAAAAAAGAAAATTTCAGTTAGAGTTGCTTACTGGTAGATTAATCAGTGATGAAATACAAAAACAAAGTGAAACGAGAAACAAAAAAAACAGAACAATATTGAGTTGATAAGAACTGAATACCAGCCACTCTCTATGTCCCTGGAAACTGTTATCCCCATCATGAACTTTAACAGCAACTTGAAGAGTTTGAAGCCCCTTCCTAACATTTTCATTGATAAATCCTTTGTATACACTGCCAAAACCCCCTCCCCCAAGAAAATAGTCCTGCCTGAAGTTTTCAGTTACTTCTTTTAGTTCATTGAAAGTGAAAGCAATAAGTGGATTTGAAGCAGAATCCCGAAGTAAGTCCTCGACTTCCGCAGGATTAGATGGCAATTTGCTACGTTCCTTCTCCTCCTCTTCTTTTACTAAAGAAGGACTGAGCATTTTTGGAGATTCTAAAAGATATTATAAGTTGATTAGCTTGAGAAAGAAAGCAAAACTACACTTTGAAAGAGATGGAAAAAGAACTCAAAAAACAAAATTTAGTTAATTGTTTACAGTGAAACATTTAGAACTCCCATTCTGGAGAAGCATCAGTCGAATTGAAACGTTTGCATATTGGAATAAACAGTATGCCTTACCTCACCAGTCTTTTTCTTATTGATGAACATTTAAATTTTATGAACATAAAGTAGCAAAAACAAAAAACAAAAAAAATGGAGATGGAATACTATGCTGCAGTAAAAACCTCACATAATATCAATCAAGAAAATCTTTCAAGAACCTTATGACTTTATTGGGCTAGATCAGTTGATTGCCAGTCTTATAGAGCAGAAAAACAGCAAAAAACAAGGTAGATATCTAAACTATAAGAGCTGATCGATCAATATTGAAAAAAAAAAAATCCTCAACAATATAGCATTTGAGATTCACAACTCTCACACAACGAAGCATTCAAACTATACTGCACAAAAAAAAAAAAAAAATTCAAAAGGGAGAAACGCAATCAAACTTGACAATTTTTTATCACAAAATGAGTGGGACAAGGAAACCAAAAACCCCAACTCAAATTAGATGGATTACATAGCTAGATTAAGCTCACCTGACTTCACATTGGAAGATACTCTGTAAATGGAAGGGCTAACCCCGAAACAGCAATTACCCATTCCTGCCTTCAAATCGCAAACCTCGACCACCCCTCACCGTGATACCACGTCCATGAGAAAAAATACAGAGATTAAGAACTATCCTCTGTCGGAACTTGGATATAAATAGCATAAAAGAGCTTCCTTTCTGCTAACTTTTAAAAAACTTCTTAAGAAAACACAACTTTAAAGAACAAGCACAAGGAAGAAGCAAGACATGAAGTCTTCTCCACGTTTGATCCATGGATATGCATCACTAGAGCAGGAAAAGATGAAAAAAATGGAAGCTTCAGTTGCGGTTCCTTCCTAATGGTTTTTTGAGGCGGGGTATGTTTGAATCTTGATAGAATGAGTAGCTTGAATATGATGATGTGCATTAAAGGGTTAAAGTCTCTTTTTTACATTCTTTACCTTTGCGAGGAAGATTATACAGTGCCAAAAGGCGAATATTGACAGTAGTGGAAGTGGGAAGGAAATGAGAGCTCTCAACTGTCACATAAGTCCAGCGCACACTAAGCTAACTTCAGTGGATTTGGAAATTTGTCTTCTTTTTGCTAGTGCTGTTAATGGTCTTATCTTGACCTGATTTCACTCTCATTAAAGATTTGCTGTATCAGTGGAAAATGTTGATTCATTTTGATACCTAAATTTTAAAAATTTTATATGCTTAAGAGAGAATAATTGCATATTTTATGAGTTTATATACTCTCTTAATGTGTCTATTTCGAGCTTCAACTTCTTTTAAGAGCTAGCTTTGTTAGGGAAATTATTACGTGTGGAGTCCGGACATAGAGTTACGTCTATATTCTAATAAAAATGTGACATGTGTTCTTATACACAGTGTACAATTATGTACATAATGTGTATATTATGTAAGTTTGTACACATTATATATATAATTTTATAATTTATGCATTATGTGTACAGTTATACACATTGTGTACAAGGACATGTCTCATGTTTTTATAGGAGTCCGAACGTATCCGGACTCCGCACGTAATAATTTTCCGATTTGATGAGGATATCCACCACGAATTCTTAATTACTAGCATGATTGAAAAAAATATGGGCATACGATTGCCCCAATACAAAATCATAAGTTTAGGCTCTAAATGAATGGTATAACTGTAGTGCAGGCTCCGAAGATGCAAAGTGGGATTATGGCACAAGATACGATCATGATGGGATTGTGATGCGAGGGTGCTGCGAGGGATGATGATGTAGGGCATTACACGAGCAAGCTTGAGATAACGATGGAGCGACTCTGAGCGATGCACAAAATTTTAACCATTAACATTAAAAAGATATTAATACACAAAATATAAAGCAATCGAAGCATTACATTTTAAAACATAAATAAAAATCATTCAAACTCTCTCTTTTACAATTCCTAATTCTCACTTCTCTATGCAAAATGATAAAAGAGGACTCATGATGTGCAGGATATTTATAGTTTTTTGACGAAAATTTAACAAAAATCTACCCATTTGTAACAACATAATCTCCTACAATAAGATGGCACACGCAAGTGCGAATCAATTTCGAGCAAGGGAGCAGGGGGCTATATGGTGAGAGGGAGACATTATTCTGTGCGGAGTCCAAACGGGAAAAACTGTTCGAACTGTTACATTTATATAACCTAGAATCATATAAAACCACGTAATGAGTGAATAACCTAGCAATAACTAAAATCTTATAACCAAAATCAAGCAAGGCAAAAGAGAAATAGTATGCTTGAAATCATGTAACGAAATCTATGAATCAATATGTCTATCAGTACCAGTCACATGTATCAATCAATCAATCATTCTGTCTTTATCATTCAATCATCTTCGTCAATCTATCAGTTATGCAGTTAACAATAGTGTTAGTATCCGTATTCAGTTATAGTAAATAATAATAGCAATCAATGTTCGTACAATATTAGTTAGTAATCAATATCAGTTAGCAGTATTTAGAATTAATAATAATTCGTATCAGTAATCAATATTCTATTAGATATTCATGAGAGGGTATCTACTTTATACACTTATGACTCTCAATCAGTCGCCTCTTATAAGTCATAATCGGTGTACTCCTTATAACTCTTCTTGAGTCATGTGAATCAGTTACCTTGGCTCCTTATAGCTTCATCAATCTCAAGTTCCTTATTACTCCCAATAGTGAATCAGTAAATCTTGAGATTATAATGTGGGATTATTATATCATATATATATACGATATCAATCAGTATATCATTTTCTATCGGATCAGTATCAATACATTATAATACATCATTTTAATACATATTAATTGCATTACAGTTTTTTCTATCCAAATGACATTCAATTCATATCATTTTCAGCACACCTTTTAATTTCCTACTCCTTTCACAAAAACATTTATATACACAAATTTAACTAGTAAAAAATGCAATAAAATCATATAAAAAAAATAAATGCATACCAAATATATTTAAATGATAATAAACACATGTTTCCCAGCATTGTTTCCTAGCGTTGCAAGTAGAATCAGAACTACTATAAAAATAGAGACTCAACCGTTAAGGCAGCAATTTTCGACACCGCTATGCTCTCAGATTTAGCACCTCAATGCTCACAAGCACAGTGCCAAGGCACTCTCGTTCAAACAAAATTTCAAAAATTCATATCCTAAAGTATTTTTTATTTCCGTGTTGTTCCAATACATAGAAAAATAAATGCATACCAAAAATATTTAAATGATAATACACACATGTTTTTCTAAATCATACATTTCATTAATAGAATAACTTTCCAATATTATTTTCTACTAAGTAACATACACTAATAATACATTCACACATATATAGATGCATAAGTGCATGAATGTACATGCATTATAGATGCATTGAGCCAAATTGGTAGTCCTTCTCAAAGGTAAGTTGGGTGGGCAAAGGGCTATTCTCAAGTAATGATGGGGATTTGAGTTCTCAAAGGCCAGCACTGTGGTTTGGTGGTGGCCCAAAGAGCATTTCATTCCCTCCACTTCTATCGGTGGATTTGGCAGTGGTGGAGTATGTTGAAATCTCTCTCACTTTATTTATATTTTAAATTATAAAACTACGGCTTCATTAGAAATATCACTATATAATAATAGATTAGAATATTCTTTTTTTCGTCTTTATGTGGATACTTATTACTAGGGATTTGAGTAAGTCAAATTGATTTGTGAGCTTACTCAGGCTCGGCTCTAAATGACTTATGAGTCAAAATCAATGTGCTAACAAGTCAAATTTGAGCCAGATCAAAGTCAACTCATTAGCTCGTGAGTCAGGTCAAGCTCATAAAATTAAGAACAAATAAAAGCTCAAACTTGTTTAATTAATCGAGTTTTGAGTTCAAGTTAGGAGTTACTTGAGCTAGGCACCGCTCATTTATACCCTAACTCTTTCTATGCTTCTATGAACTCCTCTTGTAGAGAGAGAAGTATGTATAAAGAGTGAAAGAGATTATAAATTAAGTATAGACTATCTTTTATAGAGGAAAATGGTATATAATACTTTATGTGATCATACAAAAATAATGTTGCTATGTGCTGAGGTCTAAGTTATTTTTTCACTTTCTTCATGAATTAATAAAATCTAATTTCATGAATGACGATAGGTTAATGACTATTGCTATTCAATTTAGGAGTGTCAATATTTAATCCGATCCGAAAATTTTGGTTTTGGGTCAACCTGAAACCGAATCAGGTCGGGTTCAAATTAGGGATTTCGACCTGTTTGTAAAATCGGGGCGGGTTCGAGTTGACCCGAAAACCCGAAATCAACCCGGTTTGACCCGTTTTTAATTAATTTAGGAGGATATTAAAAGATTTTTATGAAATAATTAAATGATATTTATAAAAAATAATAAACATTGTTGCCCAAATTAAATTAAGCTTGATTTATTTTAAATTGATTGAAGTAAATCTTACCTTAACTTGATTTAGATTTAAATAAATTGAATTAAATAAAAAAAATTTAGTAAAACATACCTGAATCGGGTCGGGTTCGGGTTCAAAAAACTGACCCGTTTATAAAAACGGTCGGGTCAGTTTCAGGTTGGACCCAAACTCGATCCGTGACCCGATTTTGATAGCCCTAATTCAAATCGATTTCTTTTTTTTTTTTTTTGAAATTATTTGACTCTTTTTTTTTTTTTTTTGAAAAAATCCTATACTATTCATTAAAATTATAGCTATGTTCGCTCCTCATTTTGTTAATATCCCTATTTCGGTTATGTCTAATGTGGAAATGAAAGATCATGTTGCTAAGCTTGTGAAAAACTATGTTTTGGTTCAAACTGACTAGTTGATTTTAGAGGATTCCCTTTCTTCACCTTCTAATGGGGAAGAAACTTATTATCATGAATTGAGAATGACCATTTTTCTGTTTGTGGTGTTCTTAATGCGAGTGGTAATAAGCAAAAAAAAAAAAGCAAGAAGAAATAAGGTTTATGTTTTGGCTCTTGCGATTTCGTTGGTGGCTTTCGGTGTTTTGATGGACGATGATGATGAGGCCCTTGCTTCCCCTTGTTGGCTGAGCTGGTTGGCAACCTGGGTGCATCGACTTTGGATTATGGATTGTGATCGTACATTGTCACCTACAGATGGTTTGTGTTTGGCTGGTAGGTTGGTGCTGGGGACCTCCATTCCTGAGTCCCCTTTCATTGCTTATTTTGCTCTGTTTGATTTTTTGGATTTTTACTGTTCTGTATCACGGGCTATTGGTCTTTTGATGTTGTACCCACCCTTTTATTATTCAACGAATTTTATTATGTAAAAAAAAAAAGGTTACAACTGTGGCAAATAAATTACAACTCAAAGAAAAATAAGAGCACAAGATTACATTGAGCTGCAACAAAAAAGAGTAATACTCAAAAATATTAACTTATTAAGTGTAGAATGATGCAAAAGCAAACAATTGAAATCAAAAGACTGAACTCCAAATAGGCAAAAATATATCCAAATATCATAATTAAGATATTAATGGGGCAACTCCCCTCGTTGCCAAGAGGATCATCCAAGAGGCAAAGTTTGGGTACAGAGACAACCTAGCAATTATTCATCAAAGTCTACGTCTGGGGAAATTATTTTGTACGGATGCCGAACGTCGTCCGGAGGCCAATCAAAATGCGTCACGTCGCCCTTTGCTCGGTACCCGGTTCGGTACCACTCAGTACCACGGCTCGGTGGGGCTCCGTACCCAGCTCGGTACCGTTGACACGACGCATTCTGATTGGCCTCCAAAAAGTGGATTGCCTTCGGCATCCGCACAAAATAATCTATCCTAGATCTGCCATCAAAAAGCCGTCAATAAGCCAATGCACATCAGTAAATCATTCTCAGGGGTATCATCAATGCTGCATTGTTTGCAAATGATATCAGCTTGAAGAAAATGGTACATACTGTGCTGTGTAAGTTGGTCTCAACACTGGAGCTAGGAAAACTAAGTATATAAATCCTAGGGAGAAGGGAACTGATTTATAGTCTAACTATATAGTCACATTGCCATCATTGCTCATTGTCAAAGATGCCATCGACCTTCGTCTCTCTCGATTGACACTTAATTAATACCTCTCAGCCTCATCACTTCTCCAACATTTATTACTGTTCTCGTAAAAGGAGCAAAGTTAATAAATGTATTAGGATTAGGAGCATGAAATTAATTAAATTTAAAAAGGAGCAGAAATGCGATCATGCATTGCGTTTTCTTAAGAAAATCACATTTTCTGAAGAAAACGCAAAGCAGGATCGCATTTTCTGAAGAAAATGCGATCCTGCTTTGCGTTTTCCATACAAAACGAAAGCAAGCCTGCATTTTGTAAGAAAATGCAAAGATGCATTCCGTTTTCATATATTATTTAATAATATTAAATATTAAAGTTATATATTTATATGTTTAATAAATAATTTTAAATCACAATCTGAAATTAACAGTAATTATTTATTTATTTATTTATTTAATAATTTCATTAAATATAGAAACATTAAAATTTAACAGAATAATTCTATGTGCTGTACAAAAATTAAGATCAAATTGACCATAAAAAATTAAGATCAAATTGATACAGTTTTTTGTTGCAATGTTTTATATGTGATGAACAAAAATTAAGATCAAATTGACCATTAAAAAAAATTCAGTAAAATATTTTGCATTAGATGAAAAATAAATCTATTGTTAATAATTAGAGAAAATATATTGCATGATCTAAGTGGAGCAATTTATTAACAATTAATGGTTTATTTTAAGATATTATTAGAGGGAGATAGATAGGGGTCGAGTTAGGACGTTATGATTTCGAGCAATAATAAAAAAGAGAGAACAAATTTTGTGGAGAATAATAAAATATAACTTAGATTTGTAAAATATTTAACATCTCAAATAATACTTATAACGCATACTTTTAGTAATTATATTTTTCTACACTAAATCAAATATAATTTTTATATATTCAACATCTCAAATCTCAAAAGAAGCCAAAGTCTCACACTTAGATTATTCGTTCAGCAAGCTCATGCCTCATGTGAGGCTTCTTAGTTCTCTAAGCATCAAAAAGAAATGATTATTATAGTTTTAATAAAGTAAAGAAAAATTATAATAATCACTATTATTTAATCCCTCTTTTGTTATGAAGAAAACGGAATGCATCTTTGCATTTTCTTACAAAATGCAGACTTGCTTTGCGTTTTGTATGGAAAACGTAAAGCAGGATCGCATTTTCTTCAGAAAATGCGATCCTGCTTTGCGTTTTCTTCAGAAAATGCATTTTCTTCAGAAAACGCAATGCATGATCGCATTTCTGCTCTTTTTTAAATTTAATTAATTTCATGCTCCTAATCCTAATACATTTATTAGCCCCGTTTTTTTTTTTCTTCGATTGAAATTGTATGCAATTCCAAGATAAATAATATTATTCTTCTGGTTTAGTTTTTCTAATAAGCAATACAATTAAATATTTAATTTTTTTACTTTCAGTTTGTGTGAAAGGATAAATCTCCATTTGGGAAAAACTTTGTTAAGTAATTAAAGAATTTGAACTTCTATTTATCGCTGATTGTGTCTCAGATAAGCATTGCTGATACAAAATTTTATTTTACATGCATTTAATTTCCAAGTAATTAAACAGCGATATTTCTGAAATGTAGAGGACTAAATGGTAATTGGGCCACCATGTACATCAGTGTTATAAGTCAATATAGGGCTGGTGCAATGACTCCTTTATTAACATCCCTAATAAAATCTAATAATAATAATAATAATAATAATAATAAAGATTAATATGAGACATTGATCCGAAAGCAAAGTCGGGCCTAACCCTAATTCGGCCATGAACATTATGGAAGAAACCCTACCTTGTTCCGTTGTAGATCAAAACAAATTACTAGACATGAGACATTTTGGCTAGTGATGAGGAAGTCAAAGTCGGGCCTAGACCCCGGAAAGATTTTATCGGCCACGACATTTTAGTCTATTATTTCCTTTGTCATTTTAGGCCTATATATATGGTCATTTCTTATGTAATGGGTTAATGAAGATTTGAATGAAAAAAAAAAAATTGTGTTTCTACTTCTTCTTCTTGCATGAGGGCTTGAGAAGGGAGAGAGCTCAAGGGGAGCAAATCGCAAGGCCCACCAGTCGTTGGAAGAGTCCGCGGCTCGTGGTTAGGTTTTCTATCTTCTCCTTCGTATTCACCTCCATCATCCTTCTCTTCCACCACAAGAAAATCTCTTCCCAACTCTAGTTGCCGCCGCCCCTTGGAAGCCCGCCGCCGGCCACTCCCAAGGCCCCGGCCGGCCACCTTGCCGGCGACCTTCCCCACCTGTCCAATCCCTCCTTCCGCAAGTTTCAAATTTGAAATTTGAATTTCAAAATTCAAATTCTTTCCTAATTGGGATTTCCAATTTAGGAAAGTTTTCATGACGAATTTCCAATTTCATGACGAATTAATTTTTAATTTAAATTGGAGTCTTTAATTATCTTGCCACGTCATCAATCCAAATTGGAAGCTTCATCCCACTAATCTCTCTCTCCCCTTTCACCTTGCCGCCGGCCCCATGTGGGTTTTCTCTCCCATTTAATTGCTTCTTTAATGCCCCAATTAATGCATTAATGACTCCTTAATTTGAAATCAAATTTCAAATTATTTTCCCTCCCTTGTCATTCAAAATCCTGAAATTAATTTCAGGTTTTTTATTTTAAAACCTCCCTCCCTCCTCTAATGAAACCGCCGGCCCCATATATGGCTCCCATCCATTAACTCCCCAATTAAGGCATTAATTCCATTGATTTGAAATTCAAATTTCAAGTCAATTCTCTCTCAATTTATTCAAAACTGAAATTAAATTTCAGTTTTGTTTAATCCATCCCCCATAATTCCCTAAACATCTTTTCTCCACCCTAGCCTTTCTCCTTGCACCCCGCCGGCCTCCCCTCTTCCTCCAGCTCCCGCCGCCCCCCACCTTGCTTCTCCCTCGAATAGAGAAGCCAAGGAAAGGAGAAGACGACGCCTCCCCTCTCCACTTCAATGTTGAATGGCGGATCATGAGATCCATCTTCCACCAAGTCGTTGGATCATCATCGGACATCCGCCAACTACTCCGACTACTTCCCATGGACAAAGACTTCCGGCATCTTCTTCCTAGTGGTGATCTCAATTCTAGTTGCAAGATCTTCTCTCGCCAAGCCTAGTGTAGTCGAGTGAATAATCCCCAAGGTGAAATTTCTCATTATTAAGTGGTGGATTGTTGTTTAATAGCTCTTAGCTTTGCTACTATTTTGTTTATCTCCAAGGATTAGTTAATCTACATGTACTCCTTCGCCTAAGCGAGTTGAAAATCAAGAATCTTTAATGAATTTGCTTGTTATTTCAATAAGTTATTAATTGAGATTTCATTGTCAATGATTCTTAAAATTTCTTAACAAGCTCCTTTCGCATGTGGTATCACATCATCTTGGTATCAGAGCATGGTAGACATGCATGACATGTGTAGAAAAACATCCTAGGGTCTAGTTCTTCGTTGTAGCTTAAAGCTTGCATGCATATTATTGAGTCGTTAGAATTCCTTCACTGTTTTCACTGCTGAATTTACATTTCCTGCACGCATCTAGTATAGTTTAAGACATTCTGGATGGGAAAGGAGTGCTGCCTTTAAACCCACTTTGCTCCTACTTGCTTAGGACAATCACCACCCTGAGTATCACCACTATCTTCACTGTTCCTGCAGCATTTACCCATCATTTAGTGAACCTTAAGTCCTTGTTTGGGTGCTGTCCACTCTCTCGGATCTTTTCCAAACACCTAGACAGCTTAGACTTTAAACCCCTCTTGCTGTCTACTTAATTCCTGCACCGTTCAGTCACCATTTGGACAAGTTTAGGAAGCTTTCACTTGCTGTCCACACTCTACCCGTCCACCCAAATTGCTTAGATAACGTCGGCCATCACTTTAGTTTGCTGTCCTGTTTTCCCAACTGCTGTAGCTTGCTGTCCACACACAAAATTCTGCAGCATTTGGTAGCATTTAAGTGAGCCTAACTTAGTGTCTAAATGACGTCCCTTACACACCCATTCCTCCGTAAGCTTCACTTAACACTTTTAAATGGACCCGATAAGACTCCAAAAGAGTTTAGATGACATCGTTAACTTAGTGGGAAATATGACTAGGATTATGACGGAGAAACCCGTTGACTATCCCCACTCTAATTACATGCCCCACTCAGCTTATCACCCGAGACATGAGCCTAGGCCTCCACGACCTCACTTAGAGTCGCCTTATCGTTTGACTACCTTTGATGGTTCCTCGGAGCCTTACTATTTTAGGGAATGGGCCAAACAACTAGATGACTATTTTGAATCATGTCATATCCCTGAATTCCACCAGGTTAGCATCGCTAGGTCTCACCTTAAAGGTCGAGCTCTTCAATTTTGGGCAAGATTAGAAGATCATAAAGAGTCTCGCGGTGAGTATCCTACCTCTAATTGAAAAGACATGAGGAGAGAACTCAACTTAAAATATAGACCCTCTACCTGTGGACAACCTGCTGATTCTAAGTTTAGGTCCCCCCCCTGCCCATCAAACCACTGGATATTATACTCTCAATACCCCTACCCCTAGTGACCGTCATTTAGAGCACCACCCTACCCCTTGCAGAACAAACCGTGGACCTTACTATGGTCAAGACCACCCACCCATTAGTAACATCCGGGTTGCTGCCCCACCCTATAGGTCTTCACCTAACCTTGATGGCCGACCCTCTACTGGGCCTTATGTTAGACCAATCTCTTATGACTCTCCACTTGGACCTACTTCTAGCCCTCCCAGTCAACCTTTAGCCTCCCTAGTCCTTGACCCTACAAGTATGATTATAATAAAGGAAGACATTAAGACGATGAGGTTCCCTGAATCTGAGACTGAGTGCATTCATTTCGTGGATGCTAGTGATATCACTAATGATGAAGAATTCTTTGAGGATGGAACAGAAGTGATTGAATCAGACTCCCAGAAAGACTTAAACCCTGAGCTAGGAAAGTTAGAACCTGTAAACGTCGACACCTTAACCCACCCCAATCCTAGTCTCTTCGAGGATGAGTCTTTGGACAAAGTATGCCTGGATGATAGTCGGACTTCGAACACACTAATTTTGGAAGATCCTGATTTAGTTGTAACAACTACTGAGATGACTTTAGGTAATCTGGATGGTAATAATTCCGAGTTGGAAGTGAATCAATTGAAACTATCACCTGAATTAAATGAACCGGAACCCATTGATCTTAAGCTTATGAGCCTACCTCATCGTATTGAGAATATTAGTACGAATTTGGAAGATAATGACTTCCTGAGTGGTTTTGAACCTAATTGGAGAATTGGGCATCCTCGTATTTTATTGGAGTCTATGTTAGGAGTTGCCCCTTTAGATTTGCATTTGAAAGAGTGTGTTTTTCTTGATTTGACTTATCTCACCACTCTCGTACCGACTTTTATGTTAGAGAGAGTCTTAACCCACGCCGTTATATCACCAATCTAGCTGTTGTGCTCACTTCTGTAATGGATACCATACCCCATTTCTTAAGTCCCATACCTGCTGGTGACTCGTTTAGCTATCCCATTATGGCTGTGAGTCAGGACCAATCATCATACCTTGTTCTTGATTCATTTGTTTTGCCCACTATGTTCTTGTCCTTCCTTTGTTAAGGACAATCCCTCTCCTAGTTGGATGAATTTACTAGATGACACTGTCGACCCTAGGAGACTACCTACGACTTTAACTCAGACTTCCCATAGAAGTACCCTGGTAGCTAAGAACGTCTTCATTGCTCCTCCTACACCAGTCCCCTTAGACCGAACACTTTAGACCCCTTTTTGTGTGACTCATCCCCTTTTCTAGCTATGTGTTCGTGTGAGTTAGTATGTTGTGTGTGTGTGTTTGTAGTATGTTGTCTTCCAAGTTATTTCTGTTTAAAACTTTTGTGTAAGCCTTGATTCGTGTCATTTGTCATGCATACCGGTTCTTTTGCATATGCATTTGCATCTCATCTCCAGGAGCTTTATAAAGAAATTAAAAGAAGCATTAAACAAAGTAATTCCAATTATAAGCTTATTTCAGATCACAAGAAAAGATTTAAAGAATTCGAGGTTGGAAACTTTGTGATGGTACGGATCCCTCCGTGAAGAAGTCGCATGCTAGAAGCGCTGGGCCTTGAAGATAATGTCAAAGATAAATAGTAATGCTTATATGCTGGACCCCCTAAGGGTTAACTTCAATCCTACATTTAATATAGAAGATCTAGTAACCTTTGAGGGACCCGAGTTGAACCCTAATAATTCAATTCAAAATAAGCCTTGTGAGAACCCACCAAAAGAGATCCCCCAGCCTACCTCCACTCCCCAATTTACCCCACTTACCCATAGCGGAGAAGATTGAAGCATTAATAGATGATGAGATCATTTCCACAAAGGAAGGAGGTCACCGCAGGTACATAGTTCATTGGACAGGGAAATCGGAGACGGAGGACATGTGGATTGATCAGGAGGAGCTCCAGTGAGTGGACCCTGGCTCACTAGAGTGATACGAGAGTTCTACAGATGATTACTCGACGGGGTCGAGTTTTTCTCCCACCTGGGGAGAATGATGAGGACATCGTCAGCAATTTCGACATGTGTTCCATCAGAGACACCGGAAGATCGACGGCCACGATCAGGAGCTTTATTTATTTTGTCATGTTATGTAGTAATTTATTTTATTTTAGTTTTTCCATTTTTACCCTTATGGGTATTTGGTCTCTATTGTAGCCCAAGGGGCATTTTAGTCTATTATTTCCTTTGTCATTTTAGGCCTATATATATGGTCATTTCTTATGTAATGGGTTAATGAAGATTTGAATGAAAAAAAAAATTTGTGTTTCTACTTCTTCTTCTTGCATGAGGGCTTGAGAAGGGAGAGAGCTCAAGGGGAGCAAATCGCAAGGCCCACCAGTCGTGCGGCTCGTGGTTAGGTTTTCTATCTTCTCCTTCGTATTCACCTCCATCATCCTTCTCTTCCACCACAAGAAAATCTCTTCCCAACTCTAGTTGCCGCCGCCCCTTGGAAGCCCGCCGCCGGCCACTCCCACGGCCCCGGCCGGCCACCTTGCCGGCGACCTTCCCCACCTGTCCAATCCCTCCTTCCGCAAGTTTCAAATTTGAAATTTGAATTTCAAAATTCAAATTCTTTCCTAATTGGGATTTCCAATTTAGGAAAGTTTTCATGACGAATTCCAATTTCAATTTAATTTAAATTGGAGTCTTTAATTATCTTGCCACGTCATCAATCCAAATTGGAAGCTTCATCCCACTAATCTCTCTCTCCCCCTTCACCTTGCCGTCGGCCCCATGTGGGTTTTCTCTCCCATTTAATTGCTTCTTTAATGCCCCAATTAATGCATTAATGACTCCTTAATTTGAAATCAAATTTCAAATTAATTTCCCCCTCCCTTGTCATTCAAAATCCTGAAATTAATTTCAGGTTTTTTGATTTTAAAACCTCCCTCCCTCCTCTAATAACCGCCGGCCCCATATATGGCTCCCATCCATTAACTCCTCAATTAAGGCATTAATTCCATTGATTTGAAATTCAAATTTCAAGTCAATTCTCTCTCAATTTATTCAAAACTGAAATTAAATTTCAGTTTTGTTTAATCCATCCCATAATTCCATAAACATCTTTTCTCCACCCTAGCCTTTCTCCTTGCACCTGCCGGCCTCCCCCCCTCTTCCTCCAGCTCCCGCCGCCCCACCTTGCTTCTCCCTCGAATAGAGAAGCCAAGGAAAGGAGAAGACGACGCCTCCCCTCTCCACTTCAATGTTGAATGGCGGATCATGAGATCCATCTTCCACCAAGTCGTTGGATCATCATCGGACATCCGCCAACTACTCCGACTACTTCCCGTGGACAAAGACTTCCGGCATCTTCTTCCTAGTGGTGATCTCAATTCTAGTTGCAAGATCTTCTCTCGCCAAGCCTAGTGTAGTCGAGTGAATAATCCCCAAGGTGAAATTTCTCATTATTAAGTGGTGGATTGTTGTTTAATAGCTCTTAGCTTTGCTACTATTTTGTTTATCTCCAAGGATTAGTTAATCTACATGTACTCCTTCGCCTAAGCGAGTTGAAAATCAAGAATCTTTAATGAATTTGCTTGTTATTTCAATAAGTTATTAATTGAGATTTCATTGTCAATGATTCTTAAAATTTCTTAACAAGCTCCTTTCGCATTATAGATATCGAAGGAGGAGATTCTTGCCCTAGTCGCTCCTCTTAAATGTGCTTTAGTTGGCTTTTCCCTTCACTTCATCCTAGTCTAGATTTTATTCCGAGGTTTTTTTCAACCTTACGTTCATTGGGGAGTTCTCGGTTACCCTGTTGGATCACTCTCATGCTCTGATCAAGTTGGGAAATGATCTTGATTATAGTAGAGTTTTTTGTCATATAGCTTATTTGGTAAATAATTGCTACATGATCTCCCTTAGTTGATATTGGTGTTGAATCTCCAGTTATCCCAATTCGGATACCATTCCACAACTTGCTACCACACCTATTCTCCTCTCGAATCCTTCACGCCTAGGACCGTTATTTGGTCGACTGCTAAAAGTTGATAATGCTACTGTTATGGTCTCTCCCCCGTCTGTTGATTATGTTTTAGTTGAGTTTTATATAACCAAAAAAATATCTTGATAGAGTGTGGCTAGGTCCTGATAAATTTGTCTACATATAGCATGTTGTGATGGAGGAATTTCCACCCTTCTGTGATCAGTGTAAATGTTTAGGACATTCAATCGGTGTTTGTCGCCCCAATCCCGCTACTGTCCCGGCATCGGGCAATGATGTTCTCTCAAATCTGATTAATGCCAATATTAATTATGATATGAATGTCCCTGGTGTCGTGAAAATTATGGATAATGTTACTTATGTTTTGCCTATCTCGCTGATTAATGTTGTGGTGGTTACTAAGGATAATGGCTTTTAAACAGTTAATGAGGTGGACGTGGATATTAATAATGTCAGAACTTATGGGAGTGTTGACTCGTGGACTACTACTTTGCATTTGGTTTTATCTTGTAACAACATAGAGGATTTCAATGTGGGCACCAACCCCTGCTTAGTTAACCATATAGCTAGTCCATCCCCTAGTTCTAATGCTGAAGGTGGTGAGGATGATGCTTCTGATTCTACTCCTTTGCGGCCTGAGGTTGCTTGCCCTGTGGGTATTTTGTTTTCAAACTTACCTGTTGAGAATGGAAATGTGGAGTTTGGTGACAAGGATTTGCCTATTAATGATGTTGTTGTTTTAGATGTTGAAATTAATATTGATTCGAATGTTCAAGCCCCTTCCCCTCTCATTAATATTCATATTTCTCTTATTGCCAACGATGCTTTGTTAGCTCATTTAGCAACCAACTCGAAGGAGAATGTGGTGGTTCAAGGTGACTGGCTTGATGATTGTGATTCAGCCTCTAATTGGGATGTCGGGTAAGTGATGGATGTGCCAATGATGCATTCAAGGGAAATCAATGAATTAAATGTGATTCAAATTATTGAGGATGGTTTCTTTAAAATAGTTGGTAAGCATAAGCGGAGGAAATCCAAAAAATAATAAATCTTTTTGGATTTCCTTTTCTCCTTTGCTTGTCTCTTTTTGTTTTGGCCTGTTGGTTGTGCTCTCGGGTGATCTGGGCCTTGGTTGGTTGCTATCTCGATGTTGATTTTTGGTTCTTGCAGGATCTTGTTTTGTTTGCTTATGGTATGTTGGTTGTCTTTTGTTCAGAGGTTGGCAAGCTAGATCGTTGTTGTTTCTGTGGTGGTCTTTTGGTGCTCCTTCTTGACTCTACTTGTAACAGGGTGGTTTAGCTTCTTAGTTCTCTTGCAGGTGCTTTTTCCTAATCTTTTTCTACAAGTGTGGTTGGTTTGCTCGTCTTTATGTGGAATTGCTATTGCCAGCTGCTTTTGGTGCCCGTTTTGATTTTTTGTTGTTTTTTTTCTTTTTCTTTCTTGAAGATTGTAATAGTTTTGACCCTTTGACTCTTAGGTTTTGCTTCAATAGTTGTATTTTTTAACGAGCTTTGGATCTTTTAAGGACTTGTAAACTCTATTTTAATTTTAAGTGGGAATTAATTTCAAAGATTTATAAATTTGTTTTGAAATAATTGAATATAAATTTTGATTAATTTATCGTGTACTATGTTTATTAATTTCAAAGCTAATCTAATAAATTTTTATATTGTGATCGAAATTTTTTCTATTATATACATTGTGCTGTGAAATAAATATAATTTTTCACACATTTGTTGAACAATTAAGCTTATAATGCGTCAGTTTTAAAAATACAAATAAATAATAATAATAATGAATTAAATAAATAAAATTAAATGAACAAATCATTATGTTGTTTAGCTCACCTCACTAAACAGAGCACTAAACTTTTCACTTGGGTTTCATTTCTTCTTTATTTTCTTAACTTGAAAATATGGATTAATATTTTCCCCTAATAATAATAAAAATAACAACAACTGCAATAACGAATTTTCATGGTGGTACAAAAATATAAATTTTAGTTTTCTGACTTTGTATGAAGATCCAACACACAAACAGATGTCGAATTGGATCGTATTCGGCAAGCGACGAAGGTCGGAGTGGACCGTAGTTGGCGGGACCGTAGTTGGCGGGCGACGGAGATTTGAAAGACCGTAGTCGGCAAGCGGCATCAGTGGCCGGGCGTAAGTCCAAAGACAGTTGGTGGCCTGGAGGAAGTCCAAGGACGAATAGAGGTGCAAACGAGTCGAGTCGAATGGTTCGCCGAGCTCCTTCTACGTCATCCGCGAATCCTGCTCGTCGTCCCGAGCTACATCGATCGTCGTCTCGTGGTCAAAGCCGCAAGCTCCGTCGAAGCCCGCTCCCGCCTGTGAATCCTGTCGACCGACATCGAAGCCTTCGTCGTCCCGTCGTCGAAGCTGCAAGCTCCATCAAAGTCCGCTCCTGTTTGCGAATAACATCGACAGTAATCGAAGCCTCTGTTGTCCTGTCATCGAAGCCGCAAGCTCGTCGTCCCGTCGTCGAATTCGCAAGCCTCAACCTCCATCGTGTCACGACCCGACCCGATCCGGGACGGATCCCGCTCGCACCGGGTCGCGACACGGAACGAACGGACTGACTGACCAGGATCTGGCTTTAGAATTTGCTTACTGAACTAAATCTTCCAAATAATTTTAACTCAAACACCAACACACAGAACAGACCAGAGCTACTATGAATCATCAAATGCAGCGGAACAAATCATCTATATTTTTTTTTCTTTTCCTCAAAACAATCATCTACAAATACGGTACATGGCTAACAGAAGAAATACAGAAGAAATACAGAAGAAAAGTCATGACCGTACAAAAATCAAAAGTACAAAAGTACCTATCACAGATCGGACTCTGAACTCTAGACCTGGACTTCCTTCCCTTTCCCAGAACCTGAAAACCACCAGAAAACGAGAGTGAGCTCAACAGCTCAGCAAAGCAACAAACCTCTAATCAAAATTCTCAGAATCCAAAACCTAAACACATCAGACCCAAACCCAAATCAGAAACCAAAACAGAATCAGACAGATATCGGAATTTTCGTACAGAAATCATAATCGGACAGTTCATAACAAAACAGATCAAATCAGAACAGATACGGACATATCAAATCAAAATCAGATCAGAATTGAAACAGACATATATCATCAGAAACAGATCAGAACGGAACAGATCAGAACAAACAGATATCAGATATATAATTAATAGCTAAATTTCCTGACACTGACTGAATCTCATAGGATCCAGGCCCCTTATGTCTCCCTTTGTGCTCACGGCACCAGAACAGATGTGCTTATCGCACCAGAATACATATATAGTGCTTATAGCACCTAAACAGATTTCCTCGGATCCGGAACAGAACAGAATTCAGATTGAGCTCATTTAAGATTTCCCAGACACTAACTGAATCTCATAGGATCCAGGCCCCTTATAACTCCCTTTGTATAGCATATACAAATAGCATATCAATTCAGAGAAATCCAGACAAAATCAGAAATCAGACAAAAATCGGGCAGCACAACGGCAGTATACAGAATTTACACAATTTTTCCTGAAAATTACAATTTACCAAATTCGTACAGAATGTAGATAATAACATTTCAGGACATTTATTCTACTGCACAGAAGATTTTCAATTACACAAAAAAATCCAGTCGACTAAAAATTCCGTCGAATCAAAAATACCCTGACAAAAATCTTCAAAATATAGTCAAAACGTGCACACCTGGCACGGCAACAATATACAAAAAGTTACGCGGTAAAAACTGAACCAATCAAAAGATACGGACGAAAATCGCTAACGGAAACAAAATCCGGACAGAAAATACCGCCAAACACGACGGTTCTGAAAATTGAGAAAGGCGGAATGTGCCTTACCTTGCGTACAGCAATATCTCGAACAGTCTCTTCGGACGAAAACGGCTCCGTGTCGTCCGAAAATCAACTTTTGCAAATTCCACCTCGACTTTCTCTCTCCTCGGCTAATATTTTATAAAATTTTGATTTTCTCTCTCTTCAAAACGACTGATTTCAGCTTTAAAAGACTCAGATCGGCCCGGCAGATCGCCAGATCGTCCCAGGACGATCAGACCAAATTGAATCGTCCTGGACGGTTCCCAGAACTAGTTTCAGGCCGATATTTTGAACAGTGCCAATCGGCCTGGCCGAAGCCTCGATCGGCCTGGACGATGCTTACAGAAAATCACCTGGAGCAAATCTGGGCAAATTCTGGAACAGATTCTCCACTGATCGTCCCAGGACGATCCCAGATCGTCCTGGACGATCCTGGAGCAGATTTTGATATTACACATCGTCCATTCGTCGAATTCGCAAGCCGCAACCTCCATCGTCCCTTCGTCGAAGCCGCAAGCTCGTCATCCCGCCGTTGAAGCCGTGAGCTCTGTCGAATCCTACTCCCGCCTGAGAACTTTGATTCCTGAATCCTGCTCCCGCTTGTGAATTCCGCTCCCGCCTGCTTTTTCTTCTCTTACGTGAGCTACTCAACGAGCTATCGAGTCGAGTAGCAGAGTGTTCGAACTCGGGCTTGTTAAGCCTTTGAGCTCAAAATTGTGTTCTAACACGACTCGTGAGCTCGATAAGCTCGACTCGTCGAGCCCGTTAACGAGTCGAGCCCTAGTTGGCTCGCGAGCCGGCTTGACTCGGTTGCACCCCTAACAATGGGTGGTGGCCAAGCAAAAGTCTGCCGGGCAGAAGTCTAGTAACGGTTGGTGGTCAGGCGGCGGTGGTAGAGGAAGAGCTTAGTGGCAAGAAATATCTCAAATTTCCCTCTTCTCCTCCTTTTCGAGATGTTCAATTCGAATATAAGTTTGTTGAAGTCGGAGTTCGGATGGTCCCATATTTAATTTTGGAAGTCTCCAATTCGACATTGCGCCGAGATTAGTGCCCAATCAAAAAATTTTTCGATAATGTATAAAAAATAATTACTATTGTTTTTATTATTGTAATAATAATAATTATTATATTAGGCTTAGCATATAAAAGGTGATGCCCCCACCCCCCTTTTATGATGGAATTAGGCATAAATACTTGCTCACTTAGATTTGAAGGAAAGAGAGAAAATAAGAGAAGTTTGGTTGAATTTGAATCAAACCACTTGCAGAAGCTATATTGATGAATTTGGCTTCAAAATTTATCTAAATGGAATCTACTGCAATTAAAGTCTCTTATTATTATCCAACAACCATTAAAGGAAGAAGCATTATCACCAACTAAAGGCAAAAGACACTTCAGCCAAGCATAATAAGGTTTCGTTTGGGACAGTTTTTTTACTACTTTTTAAAATAATTTTTTATATAAAATTTTAATTTTTTTATTAAAAAGCTGTTTTAAAAAGTAGCAAGAAAGTCATCCCAAACAAAACCCATGTGTAGAAAACATACTAATAAAAAAAGCTCGAAAAAGTGCACGGTTTCTACCTTGTATAACTAAATGGTTTTCACATAAGCTTCAAAAGTTTGACGAAATTTGTCTTCACTCATTCATTATGCATTCATGTATAGCCAGCAACATTTGAAGTAATCAATTGCTACCTTCCTCACAGAGCATCATAGTTAATTGGCAACTAACATACGCTCCAATGGAGAATCGATTGATTGAATTATACATACACAGCCCTATCCCTAAAACACAAAAGTCCAGCCAAAGATACAGAAAGAAACTAACAAAAAAGCTCAGTAGTAAACCATAATCTCTTGGTTTCTTGCTTTAAAGGAATACTGCAATCAAAGATGAACAAGGAAGACTTGTATTCATCATTGAAAGCCCAATACCAAAACACCAATCAAGAAAAGAAAAGCAAAAGATAATTAACTGTTTTACATGGCTTATTTGGAATGGGAGGAGAGACCAGCCATTCTCATCTCCATCACCTTCTTGTGAGAGTTGGAGTGCATGTAGCTTACAAAGGTGGGGCTTTTTGCTGGCCTGTATTCAGGATGAAGCCTCCCAGACTTGAACCTCACGCCGCAAGCATTACAGAGAGTCTTAGGCCCCAAAGGCCCAGCCCTCCACTGTGGTGTCCTATGTGATAGACAATGACTGCATCTTCTCGGCTGCAGCTGCTGCAATTCTCTTCCATTGCCAATACCCTTCTCCGCATTCACTTGTAACTTGTCAAGTTTCTCCATTTTGGGGATTATGAGGAGCTCACTCTCTGCAAGCCAGTGTTTTTGGTGAAGGAGAGGAGACTCTTTAGAGTAATTTAGAAAATTGGAATCATCTTTGGTCTTTCTTCTCTTGGTTCTGGCCTTGGCTGGGACTGAGAGTGAGAAGTTTTCAAAGGAGGAGCTTAGTTTTTGAGTTTGTTTAGGATTTTGAGAAATTTTGATTGTGTTTGAGTGAGTTGGTGATGGTGGCGAGGTGAAACTTGTATTGCCTGAAAGGCAGTCCTCCACATAGATTGAAAGCCATTGCAGGCTGTCATTCTCCTCATCTTCTTCCTAAATTCAAACATTAAGTAGCAAGGCATTAATTTTGAAAATCCAAAAGAGGATGGGAGACGACTTGCATAATATGTTGAGGAATTTCATCAGAAGGTCTGTAGGCATTTTTTCACAAAAAATAGCATCAGTAGATAGAATCAAGTGATTGGTAGACAATATGTGAAAAGAATAATCATTCTTTGAGGCTGCAAACTATCTATTAGTCGGAAGTGCTTTAGCTGCAAATAGGATTTAGCAAAAATTCTCAAGGTACCAAATCCTAAATGCAGTTTGACATAATATATCCTAAATTTTAAAAAATAATTTCATATATACTTCTAAAATTTTAAATTTAAATGAAGAAGAAGAAGAGACGCAACCAAGAGAAATGACGTAAATATCTTAACTCCTCCTTCACCCAGAATTTACTAAATTCTAATTAAAAGCTAAAACGAAAGGAAAACTAAAATTAAAATTAGTAAGATTTGTGGTTCAAAAAGTTATTCAGGAAAATTCAGCCTAAATCCTGGCTAATTCATGGCTAAATCTTGCAACCAAACAGCCCATGATGTTATGTTAAAAACTGGAGACGCAAAATGAACATAAATTACTAACGAAAAAAGTAATAATAATAGAAGCAGCTTCAGCAGCCACCAAAGAAAGAATCAGAACACGATAAAGACGCCGTTTTTCTGGGAAACAAATCAAAAGGAAAGGTGAGCAGATACCAAAACTCGCAAGCGAAATAATAAGTAGTATATAACCTTATTTTGCCCGGGGAAGAAATGCTCCCACATAGTATTGGATGAAGAAGGGACCTTTTCCGGCTGGAACTCCGCCGGAATGTCGCCGCACACCACGGTATTCCGATAAACTACCATTGCCAAAACAACCAAAACTGCAAAGACACTGAGAAAGGGGAAAAGGTGCTTCTTTTCTCGTGAGTTATCTTCAAAGCTTACATAGACAAAGAGATGGAGAGGTGGCAGTGCAACTGCCAGTTTATGTGTGTCGGTAGGATTTAATCAAAAATATTGAAATTTAAATTAAAATATAAATTTATTTATACTTAAATGTAAAATTCAATGTCATAAATCATATCTATTAAGTAAAAGGATTGAATAAAGTTGTGAATTTAAATTTAAATGTAATGACATTCATAATGTAATAGCTAAATGTTAAATAAAATAATCAAATTAAAAAAAAACAAAATTATCATGCTTTATATCTAAATTAAAAGAAATTACATACAATATATGATAGTTAAGTATTATATAATATATAAAATAATAATAGTTTATAAAATCATATATTTTTTCTTGTGTCATATAACAGTCATTAAATTTTTTTAAATTCAAATTTAAAGCTAAGGCATTTAGGGGCCACAAAAATATGTGTGCCACCTCATGAAATCATGCATGATATTTAAATTCAATTAATTAGTAAAATCAATTCCCCCGCAACTTTTTCTCAGTAGTTTTGTGTTCTATCTCTTTTCTTTTAATTAAGATTATAACTTGGCCTCTGATGTTGCCTTCTCAAGATTTGATTTTTCCTCCCAGGATCGTCCAGGGCCGATTTCATGTCCATCCCCAAATCTCATCAAATATCCTTAAGTCCTGGGTTGCACGATCAGTGCATGGCAAAATCCCGAGAGCAAGGGTTTTTGGCAAATTAATTATCGTCCTGGAAAATCGTCCTGAACGATTGAAAATTGGTCATATCGTCCTGGACGATGTGGTGATCGGCCAGGACGATCAGACTGATGTTATAAGGAAATCAGCTCGATTTGAGGAGAGAGAAAACTTTTTTATAAAAATAAAAATATCTGAGGAGAGAGAAAGAGAAGGAAAGCGAAGGAAAAGCTTGGTTTCGGAGGCCGCGGAGCGCTTTTCGTCCGACGTCGCTGTTGGGAAAAGTATTTATCTCGTGGTAAGGACTCTGAATCCTATTTCTGTTTTCAGAAATATTGAGTTTTGATCGTATTGTGCACTGTTTTGTGTTTTTGTGATCGAAAAACGGACCCGGTTTTGTATTGACACAACTTTCACCGCACAACTTTTAATATGTTATAGATACGAATATTTTACACGATTTGATTATTTTCTGAAACGATTTTACCGGTTATTTTGGGTTCTACGCGATTTTGATCGAATAGAAAAATATCATGATGTTTATTGATATTGATTCAGTGCAATAATAGTCTTATATTATTGTCGTGAACATTCTATTGTAATTTGGTGAATTGTGATTTTGTAGGATTTTTGTGTAAATTTGATAGACTGTCGTTACGCCGTCGAAATTTCGTACGATTTTTGATTTTTCTGATATTGATGAATTGAATGGATATACATATGAATATTGATATGATTGCTCTACATTGTTCTTATATTTGACTATTGAATTGACTATTGAAAGACAAGTGGAACCTGGTTGAACGTTGGTTGGAGATTGACTTGACCTGTACAGGATGGTGGGCCGACGGGCTTTCCTTTAAACTATTGATCATTGATATAACGATTGGGAGTCATAAGGAGTTTAATATGCCGACGGGCGGCCGACGGGCACAGAGTGACGACTCTTATTGAAACCAACGTATGGATATCTACAGCAATATGGATTCACAACAGCATTATGGATTCTACAACAGCAAAATAGCCAGTGATTGTACTTGTTCAGTATTATTGTATTGAAGTGCATGTGTACAGTATTGACATATGGATTTACTGCTTTATTGATTTGATCGGATTTATGGATTTACTGTATCGTACGATTTCATCGATTTCATTGATTGATCGCTGAGCATTGATACTACTGAGAGCATAGATATTGATATGGATGGATATAGATATTGTATTGATTCATTGATGCTATGGACATGGATACTATAGATTCATTGATATTATTGCTTATAGATTCATTGATACTATTGCTTCTGCACCATATTAACCTGCTGCATTTTATTCATTGCTAGTATAGATAGAGCTTTATTGTATTTCTTTTCTAATCGATTTCATTGACTAGATAATATTGATTTGATCGATTGATTTGATTGATTTGACTGATCGATTTTTTCTTCTGTGTACGGATTCTTCTGAGATTGACGTATTGATTTATTGAGTTTGATTTATCGATTCTTCTATCGCTGCATCGACTATTGATTTTCATTGACTATTGATTTCCGTATTGCATAGACTCATTGACCATTGACTGTTATGGATTTGATTGACTGACATGCATATTGATAGCAGTACCGTACTTTGATTTCAGTTATAGGTATTAGGTGACCTGCTGGGCTTTGTAAAGCTCATTATATGTGGTTGATATTTTCAGGTCAGGGCAAAGGGAGCAGGAGATTGAGGTTGATCAGGAAATCTCCAGTTTTTTGTTCTTTTTTATTGTAGTGATTCTTTTTTGTACTCAGGACAGGATAGATTTCAGTTCATTGTGTAGTTCCTGAGTATTGTATATGATCTTTTGAGATGAATCGACCTGTACATTGATGTTTTAAATGTTATAGATTTTTTGTTAGACTGTAAATGATTTATAGATAGCTCTGGCAATTGGTTTTGATGAATTGATTGAAATTCTTTCCAATTAGATCTTGGGGCGTCACACTAACCCAGTTGAATGAATCGAATACAAAGAGTCATTGTTGATGTGTTCGTTTGGTCGGAAGGACCGTAGTCGATGGTTGACGTAAATCGGATGGACCCCTAGTTGGAAGGCGACGGAGGTCGGAAGGACCGTTGCCTGACGACGGAGGTCATAAGGAGACATCAAGTAGAAGTCCAGCAATGGACAAAAATCCAGCATCAGATAGATGTCCAGTGAAAATTCGACAATGGGCAGAAGTCCGACATTGTGTATAAATCTGGATACGAGTGGAGGTCCGACGTCGGGTAGAAGTCCGACGTCAGTCGGCAGCCGGCGAGAACTCTAGCATTAAATGGTATTCAGGCAAAACTCTCGAGTCACTTGGAGATTGGACAGAACTCCGGCGTCACTTAAAAGTCGGGCAGAACTCCAACGTCGCTTGAAAGTCGGATGGAACTCCGACGGCACTTGAAAGTTGGGAAAAACTCTGGTGTCACTTGAAAGTCGGGCGGAACTCTGGTGCTCATCGAGGAGGAGCTTTTTCCCTCCTCTTCTTCTCTTCTCCTCTCTTCTTGCTTGGGTCCCCTCCTAAGAGAAGTGAGGGGATATTTATAGTTTTCTAAGAGTGGCATGACCCGTAAAAATAAGGGAAGGATCAAGGGCAAATGTAGAGTGGTTTGGATGGACGATCGATATTGAATCCCTTGATCGTTGACCGTTCATAAGACATTTGAAGGTCTTAATGATATCAGAATTCGGCGATCTTGGGCTCGTTGGATTCGTCTCGTCGAGTCGCTCGATTCAACTATAAGCATGTCATGTTTTTAAACCGTTTGATGATCAAAATTGTGGTTTGAATCTTCCAACAACGCTTCAGGTCTTCGATTCGGACCCATTTGGGCTCGGATTGAGTTGAATTTGGTGTCATTGGGTTCATATTTCCTAGACGATCGATTCGACTATAAGTTTGCTGAAATTGGAGTTCAGATGATCCCATATTTAATTTTTGAATTTTCCAACTTGATTTTTGGCTCAAGATTCGTGTCCGATCAAGATAATTTTTTTACATATCAAGATTATTTCTCTCAGAATAGAAATAACATATAGATGAATTATACTTAAGTTATCAAATATAAATTTATTTTATCTCAAATATAAATAAGCTAAATTTTAAATAAAATAAAATGTGATCCCCAAACGCTTTCAACAAAGTTCCTCCAATAGGAACTTTTATTTTGTCCGGTGACATGACATAGCTCTACGTTCAGACACCAGTAAAATAGTGCCACGTGTTTTTTCTTTTTACCGCGCAGCCCGTCAACCCGACCCGGAACGGCCCTGGGATTGTTATGTTCGCGTATTGCTAGGTATTGCTCGGTATTGCTAGGTATTGGTCGGTTTTGCTCGGTAATAACGAGAAATACCATTATGTGAAGACCAATACCAAGAAAAACTCGGTATTACTCGGTATTGCTAGGTATTGGTCGATTTTGCTCAGCAATAACGAGATACCATTATGTGAAGACCAATACTGACTCGGTATTGGTCTTCACATAGCGGTAATTCTTATTATTGCCAAGCAATACCTAGCAATATCGAGCAATACCTAGCAGTACCGAGCAATACGCAAACATAGCAATCCTGGGTTTCGGTCCTGGTCGGGTCATCGGACCGCGCGATAAAGAATGAGAACACGTGGCGATATATTATTGACGTCCGTACGTAAAGCTACGTCAGGTCAGGTCAGGTCAGGTCAGGTCAGGTCAGGCCAGATCAACTGACCTAATAATTGTTCCTCCAATAGACCACACCGGAATGCTATGAGCGAGTTGCTAGCCCAACCAACCAATTCGCACCACCGCCAATGCCATTGTCGCCGAGCGACGCTGGCGGCGGCACCACTCCAGGATGGCAGCGATGCATGTACTTCATCCAACGCTGCTCTAACGAGCGGCAGCTCCACATTATTCATGCTCTCTGCCTCACCCATGGCTTCCATCGCCATACCGTCGCCATCAGCCGTCTTATCCTCGCTGCTTGCTCTATTCGAAGCAGCAGCGGCCTCCTCTACGCCTCCCTTATCCTACGACACTCCCCCGCCCCTCCCAATTCCTTCATCTACAACTCCCTCATCCATGCCCACGCTCGTGGCCCCGAGCCCCATCGCGCCCTCCATTACTTTTCCCTAATGCTTCGCTCACCTGAACTCTTTTCCGCGCCAGACCATCACTCATTCCCCTTTGCCCTCGCCGCTTGCGTCGCCGTACCTGATTTTGCCTTTGGCACTCAGGTACACGCTGTCGTCATCAAGAACAGCCTCGCTGCAACTGACCATTACGTTCAGACGGCTGCCCTTCGACTTTACGCGCAGAGCCAGGACGATCTGTGCCAAGTACGCAAGCTATTCGATGAAATTCCCCAAAGAGATGCAGTTCACGTTGACGTGCTTATGAATGGCTATCTTCGTCGTGGGTTCCCGTTTGAGGCGTTAGGCGTTTTCAAAGAAATGCTTGTGGTTGGTTTGATCCCGGACAAGCACGCAATCACCACCGCCCTTACGGCTTGCTCACAAGCAGGGGATCTAAAAGAAGGAGCTTGGATCCACATGTATTTATTGGACAAGCACCCTGGCTTGTCGGAAGATGCTTTTATTTGTTCGTCCCTTATAAGTATGTATGCAAAATGTGGCTGTATTGAGGAAGCTGTGAAAGTGTTTGATTCAGCATCAGAGAGAAATTCCTTCATGTGGGCTGCAATGATTGGGGGATTTGCAGTGCACGGATTTGCAAATGATGCTATTTGCTGTCTCCGCAGGATGAAAGATGAGGACGGTGTGCAGCCGGACGGGATTGTGATTCTCAGCGTTATGGCTGCTTGCGCTCATGCAGGTCTTGTAGAAGAGGGTTTGAAGCTATTGGCTGAAATGATCACACGCTATGATGTCGTTCCTGAACATGAGCATTACAGCTGCGCTGTCAACATGTTATGTAGGGTAGGCAGGCTTGCAGATGCATTGGAGCTCATCCGCCGAATGCCAATGAGACCTCTAGCTTCCGTTTGGGGCTCGCTGTTGACAGGATGCAGGATTCACAATAACGTTGAGCTTGCAGAGCTTGCGGTTGCAGAGCTTCAGAGTATAACTGGGAATGGTGAAGATGATCAGGGAGTGTTTGTTCAAATGTCGAATATCTATTTGAATTCAAATAAGCTGGAGGATGCGCAGAGGATAAGGAAGCTGATTGGGAGGAGAGGCATCAAAAAGACACCTGCTTGTAGTGCGATTGAGGTGGATGGGGAGGTCAACTCATTTGTGGCAGGGGATCCACTGCACCCGAGGCTGCCTGATATTTGGTCGATCCTGGATATCTTCAGAGATCATGCAAGAAACGATTTTGAAGTGGGAGATATGAGTTTTGGATAATGACTGTTCCAGAGGAGGTGGCCGGGTGGCTATTACATCAAGACATAAACAGCAAGCTAATTCTTACGTTCCACCATCATATCTAGTCTAGTTGATGTTGATGAAATTGATGAATGGACGTGTATTTAGTGAGGAGGGTGTTATATTGGAGAAATTATTTCGTGCGAAGTCCGTACAATGAAGAACCGTTCGTACACAGTTTGTTTTTATAGACAGTGTGTACAAACACTGTGTACACTCACATCCGGATGGTTCTTTACCGTCCGGACTCCTCACGGAATAATTTTTCGTTATATTGTAGCCTTCCTCGGATTGAGCGCCAAGAGGCAGATAGGAGTAACCTGGACTGTTAGATAGTTGGACCGCCCATGCTGTGCTGGTTTTGATGGCTGATGGAGGTAGTGTCTCTCTCACAGAATCTTCCAATGACATCTATAAATAGGAGGCAGTAGACTGTGGAGAGGACCAATCTTGTTCCTTGAGAGGTAGGCTCCTTACCGCTCTTGTAACTATTTGAGGGTCCTTTTGGGGTCAGATGGCTTGAAACTCAAGAGCACAAGTACCTGGTATCCTCTCCTACTTAGCACCTTATAACTTGCAAAATTCTTCATTATTAAGCATTCAATAATCAGCCCCTACTTGTTGGCTCTCTTTTTCTTTCTTCATTTTTTTCAATACGGTTTACTTTATTGTGAAACATTTTTCTATGTTAGGATACGGTTGGGTTGCCTTATACATGGTTATTCTAAAATGCCTATTCAAATAAAGCTAGATAGAATTTTCAATAACAGTTGTTGGCTGGATGTTTTTTCCAAACTCCTACAAGATATTAAGCCCCGCTGTTCTGATCACTCACCTTTGTGGTTGTTCCTCTGCATCAAATGTCTTATAGACATAGATTTCTTATAAAAACTATTGGAGTAGTCTTCTTTCAGAAGAAATTTTTTGAAATTTTCTCCATGCCTTCGTTCAGGAACGATCCTATTACAGATTTTTATGATAAACTAAAACAACTTAGAGGAAGTATAAAGCACCAGGAATGGATTTCTCTTTATTTGGAACAGGAGACTTAAAAACTTCAAGCCATAAAACGGCGGCTTTCCAATGACCCGGTTAGAAAAGTAGATGTATTGGATTTGACTTATGTTAAGAAAGATAGAGGAAGACTTAAAAAGACTTGGTTAGAAAATATTAGAAATGATGTTTCTTTATTAGATATAGATGAGAATTTGACTCTGATGTAGTGGATCGTCGGAAGACTCGACCTGCAAGAAGGATTTTTGGCTCCCAATCCAGGGAAGAAGAGAAACAAGCTTCTAAGCTTCAAAGAGTGTACTATATCATTCATCCCCTTTCCCTACTACAAAACTTGCTTATATAAGCTAAATAGAATACTCTATAAGGCACTTGTAAAAAGCACATAACAAACTAATTAAAATATGCCTAAGGAGCAATTTAGTTAAGATGCTCTGCATCATTCTCCCATTGCATCAAAAAGGCCTCGACTCCGTCGAGGCGCGTTGTCGGGAGGGAGATAGCAAACCTCCTGGATCGAAAATTTTGTTCTCATCATTTGTTGCAGCTACTTGTAATAAACTATCATTTCTGAATAATAAAATGTTAGATTGTGCTTCCCCATTCATTCCCGTCATAGGACCAAAAGCGTTCGGCCCATTTATTCCTGATAGTTCATTGTATGTCCGAATATCATAAAGGAACCTAAATGAATTTGAAGCTGAGACGGGAGTTCTTTGTTTGATAAGTGATAAACTTGCTGCACAGTTTATGGTGAATGCCTCCAGGCTTGATCCACCATTTAAATGCCAAGGATCCATGACATACCAAGCTTGGGAATAAGCTTTGAGAAGCAAATAATAAGTAATCATATTTGGTACTATCCTTTTACCAACCATCTCCTTATAAATGTTCTTCAATTGCCATGGCCTTCCACATCTACCTATGACCTCCAACATCTTGTTGTGAGTGAACGACTTTGGCTTCACATCACGTTCTTTCATTTCCTCAAACACATTGAGTGCACCATTGAAATGACCAGAAGCTCCATAAACTCCAAACATAGTCACAAAGGTAGCAAGATCAAAATTCCATTTTCCTTTGAGCTCCTGATCATATAGAGCACGAGCCATATCCACATTGCCCAAGCGACCATAAGCATTGACTGAGTGGGGGACATCATATGGACTATATCCTAATTCTGGCATCTTCTCAAACCACTCCACTATTTTTTGCATCATTCCATAAGCTTGATCCATTTTTCCAATCCTCCCAGCTTTGCATAAGCCATTAATAAGGGTGTTGAAGGTGAAGATGAAAAGATGAAAGATGATAATATCAGGTCCAAGAGCATAATCGATTGAGGAAGGGATATGACCAAAGAGGTAATTGCCAGATAAGGTGATCTTGGATGAGATCCTGAATTTGCTGGTGTCGGGGAGTCCGCCCGGCAGTAGATTGCCATTAAGTTTGTTAGAAGAACAATCAAGTAGTTGGAGAAGGCCATCCATGCTTTGCCGTTGCAGAATGCTACCAATAATTTCTTTTTCCCAGAGCTGAAACACTTCAAGCTTCGGAAGATCAACTATGAAGTCCGTGATACTGCCATAGATCTTGCTTAGGAGGAGATTTAACAGTTTGATCCGTGTAGAGCCGGCGACGGGTGTGAGTAGCCGTGCCGGCTGAGTAAGTGTTAGATGTGGGATCGTGACCTGGTCGCGATCATCATCCGTCTCGCGTGAACAGCAGGGGCCAGATTTCGCGTGGGCGGGAGGAGGGGCCGGGTAAACTGCTGAGTCAGAATGATTTCTGCCTGCGTGATCAAATGTTTGGGTCTTCGCTGCAGAGAAGTCAAGAGAGCGGGGAAACCGATCCTGTATGAGCGAAGGCGCCGATGCCACACTGAGTGGGAGCGTGAGCTTAATTGAATCGGTAGGCACTCGGATCTGGGATTCAAGTTGGATCTTGTGTGCTGGAAGCTGAGGCGGTCCTTTGAAACCCTCTCCCTCGACCAAGTGGACATCAGCATCGATGCAAGACTCCGGGCACACGAAGGCAAATTTAATCGGGAAATTGTTTGTTGAAATAGAGGCGGGCGCGTGTGCGGCTTAGCATGCTGGAGTCCGGGCATGGGATTGTGAAAGCTGAGCGAGAGCGGTAGTGGGGGAAGGAGCGGGAGCGGGAGTGCGGCCCGGACGGATGCCTGAGAGGATTTGGGTTCACAGGAGCTGAGTGGGAGCGGCAGCGGGAGCGGAGTGGTGTTGGGGCCCGAATGGTGCTGGAGGGTTGGAGGATGTCTAGCAAGCTGCTCTCCCTCAACGATGTTAACATCGGCGACGGAGTCGGAATCGGCATCGAGCTGTGGATCTACTCGGGTCGTGGGTACGAGAGCAAAATCGAGCTGGAGAGAGGGAATGGTCGCGAGTTCCAGTGGAGGGTGCTGGGTTCTGGAGACGGAGTGACATTGGAACGGAGGGGGGTCACGCCACCGAAGCGGGAGTTCGAGCGGAGGGTACTCCGGCGATGGATCACGCCATCGGAGAGGGAGTTCGAGCGGGGCATAGTCATCAACTACTGCGGGAGTCTGGCGGGACTGATGGCGTCTGCGTGAAGCAGACGAGGAGATCGAAGAAGAAGAAGAATACCTCGGTATGGTTGCCGACGACATTGGCATCTTCCTTATTGCCCGAAGGTTCCTGTCGATCTGATCCAATGAATCATTCGCTTGAGCTTGATAGAAGGCGATCCGGCTTCGAGCATCGTCGACAACCCACCTTCCTTGGCGTCGATCTTCGTCGACCGCCAATCTTATTTTGCAGCTTCGATCGTCGTCGACAGCCGACCTTCTTCCGCAGTTCATCGATCTTCGCAAGCTTCAGGCTCTGATACCAACTGATGCAGTGGATCGTCGGAAGACTCGACCTGCAAGAAGGATTTTTGGCTCCTAATCCAGGGAAGAAGAGAAACAAGCTTCTAAGCTTCAAAGAGTGTAATATATCATTCATCCCCTTTCCCTACTACAAAACTTGCTTATATAAGCTAAATAGAATACTCTAGAAGGCACTTGTAAAAAGCACATAACAAACTAATTAAAATATGCCTAAGGAGCAATTTAGTTAAGATGCTCTGCATCAGACTCCTAACAGGATAATGGAGAAAAAAGATTCATGTAGCCGAGGCTTGTTGTTGTTGTATCTTTTTAATCAAGATTCTTTGATTGGAGTTTTTAATGTGGAATCTAGGAGGTTGAATCATCAACTTTATTCTGCTTTATCTGATTGGTCTTCTTGGATTATCCAAAGCGGTGATGCAAACTGGCTTTCAAGATGTGAGGATGATCTTCATTTCCTATATGGTAAAGATTAAGGGGAGGAATAATCAGAATCTTATTTGTCAAATCACTACTTGAAATGGATCATTTTCTAATCCTAATGAGATTACTGAAGTTGCTATTTCTCATTTTGAGAAACTTTTTAATTCTGCAAATAAGGTATTCAATCCTCAAGGAAAGTTTATTCCCTCTCATATGATCTTTATTCTTACTGCTCCTATTTCTAACGAGGAGATCCACAATGTGATTTTTAATGCAAACAAAAATTCTGCTCCAGGGGCTGATGGGTGGTTTGTATACTGATAATTGGGATATTATTGGGGGTCATGTGTGTAAAGCAATCAAGCATCTCTTTTGAAAAAGTTATTTGCCTAATAAAGTCAAGGCAACAGGGATTGTTTTAATTCCTAAGACTAATCATGTTGATAGAATTGCTGATTTCAGACTTATATCTTCGTGCAATATTTTTTATAAAATTATTGCTATTCTAAACCCTAAACTCTAAAACCTAAACCCTATGACTAAATTACTTGCTGAAAGATTAAAGCACATCATGCTTCATATAGTATACAATGCTCAATCTGATTTTATTTTTAATAGAATGGCTACTGATAATATAATTCTGGCCGGAGATCCTTTCTATATTCAAAGATAATAGCAAGCATGTTATGTATGGTGCAAAGTTAGACATATTCAAAGCATTTGACCGGAATTTATTATTCACCGTCTTCATCAAAAAGGTTTTCCTAGTATGATCATTAGTTGGATTAAAGCTTGTATTGATAATGTTGGTTTTTCAATATGCATTAATGGCTCTTTAAAAAAGGTTTTTTTTTTCAATCTTCCCTTGGCTTGAGGTAAGGATCTTCTCTTTCACCTTATTTATTTTACATTGGCATGGATGGGCTCTCTTGTCTCATTGAATCAGCTACATTGGATAACTCTTATGTTGGCATTAATATGGGTACTTCTCAGATTTTTCATATGTTATATGCTGATGATCTGATTCTTTTTGGTAAGGCTTATGCTTCCAATTTACAAGCTCTACAAGTTATTTTAAACAAATTTTCTTCTGCCTCTGATTTGGAAATTAACCATGCAAAAAGCTCCATATTTTTTTCTCTAAAAAGGCGACCAGTCGAGAAATGCTTGCTGAAAGTCTTAATCTTATTATTGAATCTGATACTATTAAATATTTGGTATTTCTATTCCTATTAGAAGAACCAGAATTTCTAATATTTTGCCTCTTATAAACACAATTACTCTTCTATTAGATGGTTGGAAGGCTAAAGTTCTCTCTCTTGTTGGTAGACTTTAATTAGATTCATGATTTGGAACTATATTGCTTATTGGATTAGAGGGGTGGTTTTACCTAAGAGTTGCAAAAAGAAACTGTCAGTAAGTTATTTGCTAGGTTTCTTTTTTATGGTGATATTGCTAAGAAGATTAACATCTCTTGGAAGAGAACTTGTTTACCTAGAGAATTTGGTGGGCTGGGCATTCCTGATTTGGATATTATCTCACATGCTTATAATTGTAAATTGATTTGGGCGTTTTTTAATTCGGATAATTTGTTGGCCAGTTGGTGAATATATATACACATCTCTTTATGGAAAATGCTCTCATCTACCGCTTTTAAATGCTGGAAAAATCTCAGAGTTTTTGCTTTTAAGATTTTGCAATCTTATTTCTTTTCAAATCAATGTGGAGAGTAAGCTATCTCTGGTTTGGGATAATCAGCAATATAAATGGTACATTTCTGATATTATTCACTGTGGTCATTGGAATCTTCCTGCAAGCTGGCCCTTTGCTGTTCGTGAGATTATTTCTTCTATTCCTCCAACCAAAGCTGAAAACTTGGTTACATTAAAAATGAAAAATTATGAAAAACCAAGTTTTAAATATTTTATGCTTTCCCAGTTTTCTGACATTCCAAATTTGATTGGAAAAAAATTATTGGACTGTAAGTGTATTTTTAGGTTTATGTTTAGTGTAGTTGACTAAGCCTTAAAGCTTCTGATGGTTGCATGAATAAATGGATTGTATATATGGACTATTTAAAATGGTGTTATATTTTGGAGGATTAGATATTTGTACTTAGATGCTTTTGTTGACCTGCAATGCTTTTATAAGATGGTGGTGAGACCTGCAATGTTTTATGGTGTCGAATGTTGGCTATTAAAAGAGAAGCTACTAAGTTAAGTGTTGCAGAGATGAGGATGCTCGGGTGGATGAGTGGCTTTACCCTTAGAGATAGGATACGAAATGAGAATATACGTGAAAAGGTTGGAGTAGTGCCAGTGGAAGATAAGATTAGAGAGAGTCGCCTTAGATGGTTTGGTCACATAAAACAGCGGCCTTCCGATGACCCGATTAGGAAAGTAGAGATATTAGATTTGACTTATGTCAAGAAAGGTAGAGGTAAACCTAAAAAGATTTGGTTAGACAATATTAGAAATGATCTTTATTTATTAAATTTAAACGAGAATTTGACTAGTGGGACAAAGGCTTGATCTTGTTATTGTTGTTGTATGCTTTGTTGACCTCTCTATATGTGGCATGATCAATGCAAGAAAATGAGACGCTGATCAATTATTGTTGGTAAACTAGATATCATTCTGAGCAAAGATTGGAGTGTTTCGATCGTAATGAAAGTTTTCAAATTATATCCAATTACAAAATGGACCACATCAATGTATTTAGGGCATTGAATTTAACAAAGAGGAGTTGTTTGTACATGACTCGATCATGCAACAATTTAAAAACTAATTATTAGCGATGCTAGCAAAAACTACCAAAATGATCTCCAATTGTTAAACATGCTTCGTCGATGAGTTTAGAGCATCGAATTTACCCAAAGAGGGACCCCTCGCAATCAAATTTAGCGAAAGCAGTCGGAATCGACAGACTATAGATGAAATGTTACTCAATGTTGACTAAAAATCGTCTGTTTACAAAATGGACTTTACCATTGTGTCCGGAACGTCGAAAATATCTAAAATTGATTGTAATATTGTATAGCTATTTATACAAATCAAAATGCAAAATTGGCATGCTTTATAAGGTGATGACACGTAAATTGAAATATGAAATTTGCCGGCAGATGAGATATGATGAGCCAATGGTTAAAATCACTTTGAGTGATGAATCATAGGGTGCACTCAATAAGGTATAAAGCTTTCTGTTAGCTAAAGTTGATTAAAATTTGTCTTCTTAAACAAGCATTCACCCAATGTCTAGAAGGTACCTTTGGACGAAGCAATTCATGGCTGCTGATAAGGATCCTTGGGTCAGGTTGGGTTGACTACCTCCTTTAACTAAGTAGACTAGGGACCATGACAACCCGGGACAACAGAACCATGAAATCTTGATCGGGTTCATCATCATTCCCCCCACCATCCTCTTTAAGTATAAAAATAAAAAATATTAAAATTCTAAAAAAATTCACTTGTTGCTACTATATGCTAGTTATTTCATACATATTTCATGACTAGCCTTAATTGAAAGTGTTATCTCATTATCGAGAGGGGTAATTAACTATAGGTGCTTCTGCCGATGAGAAACCTAGACCCAGATTATAAAGTCCTCACAAAATGAGGGCAAAATCTCTTTGCAGTGTTTTAACCCAAAGTCAATCTTCCTTATAAAAATTTGACCAAAAACACTGCTAAAACTCTCCTGAAAAAAGAGAAGCTGGGAAGCGAATTTTCAAAGCCCACGACTTTGAAGTTTGACTTAGTTTGGTGGATATTATTATAGATTATTGCATAAATTGTCATATATATGTTTGAAAATGAATGTTGTTGCGTCCTGGGATATTCGCGGTGGTAGAGAAATATATAGTTTAACATCTTAGTGTTGTACGAAGATCCAACACAGAAGCAGATAAGATAGTGGGTGTAGCGTTCATAAGAGACACCTGAGTTTTTACGTGGAAACCCCTGAAAAGGGAAAAATCCATGGGGCCTGGCCCAGTTTGAATGAACCATTAGTATTTGCAGTCGATTACACATGAGGCCCTTCCTTGGGAGAAGGCCTTGGCTTGATGTCACAAATGTACATCATATAGAGCACATTACATGGTGGGAGTTACAAATATCAACATAGATATATTTGTTTGGTCGGCAGGACCATCGTCGATATGATAGAGGTCGAAAATATTGTAGTAGGCGACAGAGGTCAGAAGGATCGTAGTCGGTATGAGACAGGAGTCATAAAGACCATTGTCCGACGAGGGAGGTCAGAAAGATCGTAGTCGGTAGAAGACCGGGGTCAAAAAGACCATTGTCTGGCGATGGAGGTCGGAAGGATTGTAATAGGCGATGGAGGTCGGAAGGAACATAGGCAGTAGGAGATTAGGGCCAGAAAAATTGTTGTCTGGCGATGGAGGCCGGAAAGCGGACGGGTGGAAGTCTGGCGACGGTCGGCGGCCAGGTGAAAGTTCGACGGCGGTCGGCGGTGCCCCGACAAAGTCCAGGTGGAGGTCTGGCGGTGGTCGACGGCTGAGCGGTGGTCAGCTGCCGAGCAATGGTTTGACGACACTCGGACCAAAGTCCGGTGGCGGTCGGCGGCCGAGCGGTGGTCCGACGATGGTCGGGCTGAAGTTCGGCGGTGGTTGGCTGCCGGGCAGTGGTCCGACGACACTTTGACAGAAGTTCGGTGGCGATTGGGCCGGGTTGGCGACCGGGTGGAGGTCCTACGACGATCGGCGGCCAGGCGGAGGTATGATAATGGTTGGCTGTCGGGCTAAAGTCCCACGGCGATCGACGGTGGTTGGCGGTTGAGCGGTGGTCTGACGGAAGTCGGACCAAATTCTGGCGCCGGTCGATGGCTAGGCGAAAGTCCAACAAATATTGATGGCCGGGCGGAGGTCTCGCGACTGTTGGCGGCCAGGCGGCCGGGCGGAGGTTCGACGACAATCGACAGTTGGGCGGAGGTCCGGGGCGGTTGGCGACCAGGCCGAAGTCCGGCGACGGTCGGCAGTCGGCGGCCAGGAGGAGGTCCGGCGGCGGTCGGCGACTGGGCAGAGGTCTAATGGCAATCGACGGCCGCGCGGAGGTCCGGCAGCGTTTGTCGGCCAGGCCGAAGTCTGGCGGAGGTCGGCGACCGGGCATGGTGCTAGTGCTCTTGAAGCTTCAAAGCCCTCTCCCATCTCTAGCCCCCTCCCCCCTCCCTCATGTAGAGAGTTGGGGTCTATTTATAGATTTTAATGAGTGGCACACCCTGTAAATATAGAGAAGATCTGGGGCAGGTTTGGAGTGTTTCATCGGATGGCTCCTATTGATTCCCTCGATCATAGAGAGTTTTTCTACTATTGAAGTGACTTAATGGTGATTCAGCGATCTTGGGCTCGTTGGATTCGTCTCACCGAGCCGCTTGATTTAACTATAAGTATGCTATAATTGAATATTATTTTTTCATCCAAATAATACTTTGATCATTCCAAATGTGGTTCAGGCCTCCAATTTGGACCCATTTGGGCTCGGGTTAGGCTGATTTTGGTGTCATTAGGTTCGTCTATTCAAGACGTTCAATTTGACTATAAGATTGCCAAAATTGGAATTCATATGATCCCGAATTTAAATTTGGAAGTTTCCAACTTAAATATGCCTTGAGATTCATGCTTGATCAAAGCAATTTTTGGGGACATATCAAATGTAAATTTCTTTATCACGATTGTTGTTGTTGTGTTGTCGATTTTTTTGTAACAGTATAACAAGGTGTGACATGTCATCTCCCGATAATCCTATTAATATTTGATTCATCCGCAACAGTCAGTTTCATTAACCAAAATGAAAATGTGATATAGGGAAATGTTTCTAAACATTTTTAGCTCCTTTTATTAGAATGCTTTGAGTTTACCTATAGGATCAAATCTCAGAAGAAACCATATACAAAACATGAAAGCCTTATAATTCCCAAAGCTCAAAATCTCTTGATAAATCTTTTCTCAAAACTCCCAAATGGATGATTTACTTATCAATGCTTGCGAGCACAAAAATCTTCTTCATTTGAAAACATTTTGGGCGCTCTTTAACGACCAAGGTTTGTAAGATCAACATTTGGTCTTATCATGTTTATGGGCATGTCATCATACACTTCCAAAAAACTACAATAGGTCTTTTACAAGGACTCCAAACTAGCACTGCGTCAAAATTCATAGCTTTCACCTGATGAAACCAAATTCCTTAATCTTTCCAGAACTAACATAACATTAGCAGATTCTCAGCTGGCCATAATTGAGTGCTCGGCTAATCATGGATACTCTATATATCTACAAACCCTTATGTTTTGAATAATAAATGCTATAATGATTTAGTTGTTTCCTTTGCATTAGGGATAAAAGTAGAGTAACGGTAAAGCAGTAGTCGACAGTATATTTATTGATCTGCATGAGAATTTTGTTCCTTTTAGTATTTCAATGTGATATTAACTTATCTGCTCTTGTATATTATCTTTTTGGAATAAGAAGATATTTTCTCCAGCAAAGTCCTACATGGGGTCCCAGTTGGGTACCCACGCTCTACGCCGGTGAGCTTCACCCACCCACGCTCACCTATAGTGACTTTTACGATGTCGTACCCACCTATACCCATCAACTTTTCACGCTTCTTGAAAGTTGTCCGCCATGGACGGATGGCCTTAAGGCTTGTTGCCCTTTGTTTTAACTGCAAGCTTTCAAGCCGCAAATCAGAATTTATTATGGTCACAATGTGATTCAATGTTGCACACTTTATAATGATGATTGCAGTAATATACGACATACGGTGATTAACAATGTAAATCGGTTTATCCCTTGATATTGAGTACCAACACATACCCACCCACGAAGTCATGGGCATACCCATACCCTACGTGGGTGGATGTGGGTATGAGTACCCAATGCAAGGCTCTATATCTCCAGGTAATATTTGCCATGAATTACCCAGGTTTTTATCTGAAATTTGGAATTCTGGATAGAACAAATGCTTTTCCTAAATCCTCTGTACTCCCAAACTTTTTAGTATTCTAACCTTCTAGCTACCAATTTAACAAGCATGGCAGCATATCAATTACCTGAAATCAATTCTGTAGTGATAAGCTTCATAACACTTCATAATTGTAGCTCAACCTGCAGAAGAACAACTTTTCATTCATGCTTTACTATAGGAATTTAAATGCGCAAATATTTATGATTAAAAGACCAATCTTCATCTAATTATCATACAGCACTCTTGAATTTTACACAACAAAAAGGGAAAGAAAAAATAGCAGCGTATCTCTTTTCTGCATGTAACTTGTTTGTTCTTGTGCCTGAAAGAGTTCTAAGATGAGGAAGGCGAAGAAGGGAAAGCATCTTTCACAGCAGAGGCTGCAGTTAGGTAATTGAGAGTGTTCCTTAAAGTGTCCTTCTCCCTCCTTAGTCTCGCCGAAGTATCCTCAAGCTCAAGCAGCGCCTGCTGCTCCCTTGGTGCCCCCTCGAACGTGCTTCCAACAAAGAACGAAAACGGCGTGGGAAAAAGATTCCTTCTCAAATCCATCGTCTCGGCATCCTCCTTTGGTTCCTTCCCGTTAAGACGATTCGAAATCCGAATAACATCTCGCATGTGCTTTTCTACCTCGGTTGCAAGGTTGTCGAGGTTGTCTTCGTCGGTTGTGGAGCTGGAGCCGTTCGGCGGTGGACGGTCCTCGAGCCAGGCGACGCGGGCCACGAGGTAAGGGCGGGTGCGGACGAGATCGAGGACGCGGAAGCGTTCCTGGCCTTTGCATATGAGAAAGAAGCGGTCGTCTACTAGGCGCTCGTGTTTGACGATCTCGCCGACGCAACCGACCGGTGCGACGACTCCGCCGTCGGAGAATATGACGCCGAAGCGGAGGTCAGTGGCGAGGAGGGTGTGCATTAGGATGCGGTAGCGGAACTCGAAGATCTGGAGGGGGAGGATGGCCCCGGGGAAGAGGACGAGAGGGAGAGGGAATAGTGGGAGCTCGATGGTGTCATCGATAGGGGATGGCGAAGACGAGGAAGAGGAGGAGGAGCGTGGTGGGAGAGAAAGATGAGTTCTTGGGGGTTTGAAGAGGAGAGGGACGGAGGAGGTATTGGGCCGGCGGCGGGTATGGGAATGGAGGCGGGATCGGACGGGGAGGAGGGGGAGGGGGAAGAGACGATTTGGGTGAGCGGGATCATTTTGGGTTTAGGCTTCGATCTCTTCTGCTACGGCGTTGTCCGAAGCATCTTGAGGGTTTTGATTTTCTGTTTTCTTCTCTCTTCGCTGAATCTTTTTTTGATTTCTGGGTTTTTGTTGATCTGGAGCTTGATGGAAATTGAGTGGAATTTAGGGCTCGTGGATATGGCTAGACTTTGCGACTGACCTTTGGATAGCTCCACGTGTATGGTCTGAGTTTTTGGCTTCTGGCTTCCTCGCACTTAGCTTGACAAGGTTTGTGGCGGTGGTTAGCAGGTTGGAGTCTCAGAGCCTCAAAAGCACACTAGTGACAACTCTATTTGGGGATAGTGGTCTAAGTGAGCCTCAAGGGATAGAGGAAATTATTCTATGTGGATGTCGGATGCAACTCTATGTTCGGATGCCGTGGTACCGAGCGGTACCAAGCATCGTAATTGGTACCGAGTACAGAGCAGTATTGAGCCGTGGTACAGTAAAAGGGTGGTGCATTTTTTATTATTCTTTGGACGTTGTTTGGTGTTTGCACAGAATAAATTTTGTAGGGATAGTGATACAAGTGAGCCTATTTACTAGTTAACCAGCTCTGCAGCTTTAGTTTATCAAGTCGTGAGTTCAAGTTTGTGATCAAATGACATCTCATAAATTACACAAGCTCGAATTCTAACTTGACGAGACTCAACTAATTGGCGTGTGGGCTGACTCGATAAAATCTCATTTTTCGCCAACTTTATGTTTATCATTCGACTCAATTTAGGGCATTAGAAATGATCATGTACTTTCAAATGATACGTCTTCCTCTTCTTCTTTAAATGTTGCTTTCGTCATAACTTATTTTTATATGGTTGATTCAATCGAGACTTTCTCATCTTCCTCTTCAAATGCCGCATGCCCCATTACGACTTGTTATTCGGAAGTTGGTAGTCCCATTAATGCTTTCTCTAACAAGCTTTTGTTGCAACTTCGTCTTGGTTTTCAAGAGACCTTAGGCTCATGAGTTGAGCTCAGCATATCAAAAGAAATCTACAATGAACAACCAGTGAGGCATTTATCATACTTTATTCTAATGCTAATTTAGATGCCATCATGCTTGTTATAAGATATAAATTCAATTGTTTATTAAATAGCCGATATTGTATAGTTATAATTTTTTTATTAGTTATGTTTTCTATAGTGCTTGGTTTAAAATTTAGCCATAAGATAGCATATCAATTAATCATTAATTAGTAGTTTATTAAGCTAATTAAATAATAATTTATGATAGGTCAAATTAAATTAAAAATAACAATATATTTTTAATGAACTGATGTTAATTGTTAAACTTAACTTAAAATTAAATAAATCTTTGTACATAATTTGCTTGATTAAATAATAATAGTTTAATTGAGATAATTTATTAATTCTAATTGCACTAATTAAATTATAATGAACATAATAAAATACATTTTGAGTGATATTTATAATCTATTTTGTATGTGATCTCATCCATGGCACATTTAAAAATTAAAGGGCTATTTTAGATTGTTGTGGGCTAGAATATACGCGGAGATAAAGTTAAAATACTTTCGTCTTAGCGTTGTACGAATATTCAGCACACAAACAGGAAAGGAAAATAAACACCAGGATTTTTACGTGGAAAACCCAAAAGAGGGAAAAAATCATGGGGCCACGCCCAGTTGAAGTAATTCCACTAGTGTTTGTTTGAAGTACAGAGGCTGATTCGTCCCACAAGTTAGGACGATCATATTACAAAGAGTTTCTTCTGAATTGAAATTCAATTACAAAGTATGCAGAATTCCGGCGTCTCCCAAATATCTGGCAGAATTCCGGCGTATTTAGGTGGCGGAAAGAACTCCAGCGGTGGTCGAGGAGGAGCTGATTCTCCTCCTCTTCTCTTTGCTTCTTCTTCTCTTCTTCTTGCTTGTGTCCCCTCTCATGAGAAATGAGGGATATATTTATAGTTTTTCTGGAGTGGCATAGCTCGTAAATAGGTGTGAGATCAGGGTCAAATAAGGAGTCGTCGAATGGACGGTTGATATTGAATCCCTTGATCAAGCACCGTTCGTCGGACATTTGAAGGCCTTAGTGATGTCAGAATTCGATGATCTTGGGCTCGTTGGATTTGTCTTGTCAAGCCATTCGATTCGACTATAAGCTCGTTAAAATCGGAGACCATTTGGTAACTCAAATTGTGGTACGAGCTTTCCAACAGCACTTCGGGTGCTTGATTTGGGCTTGGATCAGGTTGAAATTGGGTGTCGTTGGGTTCGTATTTCCGAGACGCTCAGTTTGACTATAAGCTCGCTGAAATCGAAGTTCGGGTGCTTCCGGATTTAATTTTTGAAGTTTCCGGGTTGGTTTTTGCTTCGAGATTCGTGCCCGATCAAGATAATTTTATGATAACGTATCAAAGATCATTTTTATTTATTTATTTTTTATTTTGATATAAAAAAATATGGTTGCTATCTTAAAAATATGTTATTTTTATTTTTATTGAATATCAAATAAATTAACTTATACATTATTGCGGCTATCATGAATTCCAAAATGACACTAGCTTGCTAGGCCGTAACAATGATGACCAGTTGTGGTTTATATTGAATATTTTTAAAAATAATTTGATTAATTAAAAATTATTTAAATTTTACAACTTGAATTTTTTTTAGATATTATGTTTGGTTCAATTTTAATTAATTTGAGCTAAATTGGAACCATATTGTTTGGGTCGCAGCCATGTTGCAGGCCCCATTCGACCAATATATAAAGAATATACGATATGGGCTGACAAAATATGTAAAGAAAAAAACCACAATTATTGTCATTTTGTCGTGAAATGTGCCTTAAAATTAGATAAATAATTGTCCCTCATTTTTTTTAATTTCGGAAGTCAGAAACAGAGGAGATCGTGCGTGCAGCTTAAATTAACTAGTAAATGCATATAAAATTTTTTAAAATAAAATATTAAGTTTTGTTATGTTATATTAACAATATTAAATACTAAATGAATATAGCATGTAATATTAATATGCTCATAAATTATTTGAACCTTATTAATAGGCTTTTAAATTTCTATTATTTCTTCAAATATATTCATTAAAGATAGAGTAAAAACTACTTAGTCGATTCATTTTTGGCATCAGCATACCAAATGACAAAAGACTCAATTAGTTGCAATAAATTTTATGACTTCGCCACTGCGTATTTGATATGGTGCATTTGAATTAATTTTCATAATTTTTCAACAAAAAACTAAATAATCTCACAACACAAATAAAATGCTTAAATTTCTAAAGAAAAGGGCGCATTTGCCTCAATTTATGCAATTTTTTAAGATAAGAGCCTACTACAATTTGAAATTATGAGGATCATTGTTAAAAAAAATTAAAAGGAGCAAAATCGCTAAATTGTTTGGCGTAATCTAGATTTGTCAAGAGAATGTCAAAATATTTAGATAATTCCACAAAATTTTTATTTAATGATCATTTTTTTTATGAAAAAGGCATAATTATAACTTCTCGAGGCATATAAAAATGAGAAACATCAAAAATTAAAATCATGACCATTCAAACTAATATTTTAGCAAATTTATAGTCATTGAACGTTTCAAAGAGGCAAACCGAACAACACTAAAATCGGTCCAATTTGAACCCAAATTGGTCAAAATCAAAGGTTCGAAGCCTATTTGGAAGATTTTAGAACATTAATTGGATGACCAATTGATATTCGAATATGACATGGTTATATAGTCGAATCGAGCGACACGACGAGAAAAAATCCAACGAGTCCAAAATTGTAAAATCTTGATATCATTAAGACAGACACTCAAATGCTTGATAAATAATCTATAATCGAGGGAGTTGATACCGGCTGTCCATTGAAACATTCTCAACGTGTCATTGATCTTCTTCCTATTTACTAGACATGTCACTATCAAAAATAATAAATAGACTATTCCTTCTTTACAAAAGGGAGGAGGAAGATATTGAAAATGAAATATCTCTCTTACTTTATCAAGCTTACACCACCAGACAACCTACCGTTGTTGGACTTACTCTAGCCATTGATCGCCACCGACTATTGTCCTTCCGATCACTGTCGCCTGCCGACTATGAGCCCTTCTACCACCGTCGCCTGCTGAATACGGTCATGATCCTGACCACTGTGGTCTGTCGACTATGATCACTCCATCCATTGTCGCCCACCATTACCTACCGACTATGTTCCACTCTGACCACCATCCCTCACCGATTATGGTCCCTCCGACCATTATTTCCCGTCGACTACGATCCACTTCGAACACAATCACTCACTAATTATGGTCCCCTTCAACCACCGTTGCTTGCTGACTACGGCCCATCTAACCATTATCACCCACTAATTACGGTTCTTCCGACCACCATTGCTCGCCAATTACGGTCCACTTTGATCATTGTCGCTTGCTATGTACGATCCTTATAACCACCATCACTCGTTGACTACAGTCCTTTCGACCACTGTAGCCCGCCAGCTACGGTCCACTTCAATCACTATCACTTGCTAACTACATTGATGATTAATACATCACCATAAAATTGCTTTGATAGAGAACGAATCTGGAGGCATATCATAGTTGGAAACATCAAAAATTAAAGTTAGGATAATTTAAACTCTGATTTCAACAAATTTATCGTCAAATAAAATGTTTCAAAAAATACAAACCCAAAGACACCAAAATCGGTCTAATACGAACCCAAATTAGTCAAAATTGGGGGCCCGAAGTTAATTTAAAAGCTTCACAATATTAATTGGATGAGCAAATAATATCCAAATGTGACATGCTTATAGGCATATCGAGTGGATTAACGATATGAATCCAACGAGCCTATGATCATCGAATTTTGATATCACTAAGAAACTCAAATGCTTGAAAAACTATCCATGGTTGTGGTATATCAGCCGTCCATTCAAACACACTCAACGTGCCCTTGATCTTCTCCCTATTTATTAGCTATGTTAGTCCCAAAAACTATGAAAAATTCCTTAGAATATTCTAATTAAATTTGATCAAAATGAGCCTCATAAGTGCTAAATTATTTCAAAATAAATTATTTATAATTCTATAAATAAATAAGTAATATATGTTTAATAATGAGCAATAAATTAAAATATATGTAGGTCAATTTTATTATTTAAAATAAATTTTTAATTAATTAGTAGTAGGTTTTTGCATTAATTTTTGGGGTATTTGTATTAATTATTTATGTATTTATATATTAAACATTTAAAACTTATATCTTCATGTATCACGTTTATATTTAATTCATATTAAAACATATGATTTTGAATAAATTAATATTTTAATATTTGAAATATAATTTAAAGAATTCAACATTTTGTAAGTAAATATATCCTTATATATATATATATATATATATATATATATATATATATATATATATATATATATATATATATATATGGAAAGAGCCTGTCCATTGCTGCCCGAAAGGCCAAACACGATCTCTGTATGGAGCGGTGACTGGGTGGAGGGCGAGGATATCACCGGTGGCGTACAAGGGGCCAAAGATGAAGCGAAAATCCCCCGCCACTTTCGCCGGCTGCGGTTTGACGCCGGCGTCGGCCGGACGCAACAAATGGGCAGCGATGACAGCAAGCATCTGGATGCAGTGCGTGAGTGGTTCTGGTTACACCTTCAGCTTCTACTCACCGCTGCTCAAATCCACTCAGCTCTATGATCAGCAAACCCTAGACACAGTTGCTTTCTTCAAGGATATTGGCGCTAACGCTGGCGTCATCTCCGGCGCCATCTACTCCTCTTCTCCCGAAGCCAGCCGCCCTCGCCTCGTCCTTGCCCTTGGCGCCGTCCAGTGCTTCGCCGGATATTTCTTCATGTGGCTCTCCGTTTCCGGGATCCTCCACCGCCCTCCCGTCCCTCTCATGTCCCTATTTATGCTACTCGCTGCCCACTCCCTGACCTTCTTCAACACAGCCGATGTTGTCACCGCCGCTCGCAACTTCCCCGACCATCGCGGCACGGCAATAGGCATCATGAAGGTTGGGAATTCCTTTTTCCCATTTATTTTAAGATTGATTTTCTTTTGGTCGTTTCTTTTTTCCTTTTTAGCTGTATTTTACGTTTAATAATTGCTGTCTCTAATTTTTTTCTTAAAAATTTCTTCATATTTTTTATCTTTGAAATGATCTTCTCTATGGCTTAGCCATTATTTTGATATTTTTTAAAATTGCGTGACATTAATTAGATCGTCTGAAACACAATTACATAGTAGATTTTGTTTGTAATCCCTGCTTAACTGAATTATGTGGTAAGTTAGAACTCTATGACTAGGTGACTGTGACTTGGAATTTTATTTTCATACTTCATCACTGCGCGGTGAATGACTGCTTAGTTTGTTAAGGGCCGTGCGAACCTGCTAGAGTATTAAATCATTTCCTCTAAAACATCCCTCGTGTTGTCGTTTCTCTTAACCTTCATAATAACCATATTGATATTTAGTGAAGAATCTTGGTATAACAACACTGACAAAATGGAAAGAGTCATTTTTGTCGTTCTGTGGTAGTCGAACTTCCACCACTTGAAATGGACATGAGGAAACAAATATCTAAACAAATGAGAACATAACAAGCCAATGAAAACGGGTTTTCCAAATGAAAGAATAGTAGGTTAATTTAAGATTACAGTTATGAAGCAGTGATGGTAGATTAGCGGGCCACTCCTTTGAGTATTTAAACTTTTTTCCATCAGCAAACCTCAATATAACAAGAGATAAGCAAATACCATAAGTTATTGTAAGATTGAGTTGTTTCTCTAAAATAGCAAAGAGCTAAGTAGTAGATCACAGAGTAATAGTTCTTCTACTATATAAGCTCTGCAGTAATGTTTTTTCTTTTTCTTTTTTTAATTTTGTTCTGTAGATGGTAAATCACTCTGAAGGGTTTATACTCTGAAGAATTTATATGTAGGTGTTGATTTGGAAATCTTTTCAAATCTAGATTAGCCTTGATTTGGAAGGCTTCGATGGCTTATTATGTAATTGATTAGGGAGTTGATTATTTTCCTAATTAAGTTGATTTGATTGGAGATTTGATTGATGCATTAATTAATGGATCTGATTATTGCATAAATGGAGAGATTTAATTAGTATGATTGGGAGATCTAATTGGCATGATTATATTTTGCCATATTATAGCATTAATTAAAGTTTCCTTTGTAGCTTTGCGTCAAATCTTTAAATAGGGCTTAAGGGTTATTGTATTGTAAGCATGAAAAAGAGAGAGAGCTTGAGAGCTTTTGTAATCCCTATTATTCTCCAATATAGTGAAATCATTACCCCCTCGCCATGGACATAGACATCTTTGTCTAACCACATAAATTGCCGTGTCCTTTGTGTTATTTTGGTTGTGCGATTTGTGTTACTTCGATTGTGCGATTTGTGTTATTTCCATTGTGTATTGCACAACAATTGATATCATAGCCAGATTTCGATGGAATTTTCGGCGGCGGCTTGGAGAATGAGAGATCAATCAGTTCTTTCTGTTTGTATGGTTCGTCCAGGTGAAGGAAGAGAGCCGAATTGGTGTAATTCTAGCTATGTGAGACAACTGCAATTTTTTGGAGGCTATGAGATTCTGGTGGAGCTATGAATACATCCACCTCGATGGTAGAGAAGACGTCAATTCATTAGGTAGTTAAGCATCCCGTCAAAATCGATGTGAAAAAAATTTGACAGCAAAAGAAACTTTGTCATTTGGCGATGTGAGGTGATGTATACTTTGTGTGTTCTTTGAATCTGGAGGAAGCTATGGAGAGTGATGGATATCCCGAGTAGATTTCAGAGAGAGGTTGGCTTAAGATGAACCGGAGTGCTTGTGACTTGATAAAAAAATTGTTTATCTCAAGGGATAAGTATGGGGTAATGATGTAGACTTTTGTTGTAATGTTATTGAAGATTTTGGATAATAAGTATCTGACGAAGAGTGTGGAGAATCATCTTCAAATGAAACGGCGGCTCTATAAGTTTCAGATGAGATATGAGATTACAATTGATGAGCATTTGAATGACTTCAAAAAGGTATCGACAGAGCTTTTGAATCCGGATGAGGATGTTGGAGATGAAGACAAGGAACTCATTCTGTTGATTCGCTTCTGAATGATTATGAAAACTTAATGATGACACTCATTCATGGGAAGGAGGTCTTGAACTATGGAGAGGTGACTACTACATTGTTGAGTCATGACTTCCGGTGTCGGGAGCAAGCTCATTCACAATAACTTGGTTATCCCTAACAGCCAACAAATCCAAATGATGCGTTTTAACTGGAGTAATATCAAGATTACACGAACTAGGTAAGGCCAAAGCATTATCAACCATAGCATTGTTACCACCCTAAATCTAAAAAAAACCTACACCATCATATTGCGAGAAAAAAGGTTTAGAATATTTCAAAATTAGTGAAGAACATGATTAAATATCAATGGCCGGAGGTATGTAAAATATGTTTATAATTTAGCTTCCGCATTTTGTATAGCCGATTCTATATTTTATAAAATTATCTCGAATCATAATATTGTTGAGTTTGAGAAACTTTTGTAGAATCGGCAGAAAGTTTTCTGATATATTAGGGTTATAATAATCAGTATTTGTGAGTTATTAGGTAAGTAATAGGTTTTTAGAGCTAATAGATAGTTTGAATCTTATATTGTCTAGAAATAGTCTCCATTGGTGTCTATTAGGGCATGCAAAAATTAACTGAATAATCCCCTCCTAATCAAAGATTCTTCTTTCTTGCTCTCCACCTTTTCTCAATCCTGCATTTTTTTAAGTTTCCAATGAGTTGAGTTCGATGTTTATTGTTATATGTTATTCTGGATTTTAAAAATATATAATACAAGTTATCTAATTAAACTTGTTCCGATTTTCTAGGTTTACTGCAGGACGCGAGCATGTGTGGATCAATGTTTAGTTACTGTGATTTAGATTTCACATGTTTGAATTAAATAAGTCTTTTGAAACGAAGGAATCAGAAGGCGCACATAAATTTCTCTCCAAACATTTCATGGAGCCTCACATATTGGTACAACCACATATATCTTTTTACATTTTTCAAGGGCACGACATATTCTTTGGTGTATACCTGCTATTAATGAAAATGTCCCTGAACTGTGCATTGAACTGTGTACACGATCCTTTAAGTTGGTTTGAGTGGATTGAAGCTGTTAAGATAAATCTTGTAATCCTGTGAAAGGAAACCTTATTTTCAAAGAAAACAGAGATAATTCCTTAAAAAATAGCATGTTAACATTTTCATATAGGTAGGTGATGGGGACATCAGATCGTGGAAGGTTTATCAGAGACGTGGCCGCCGATCTACGGCCACGATCGAGTCTTTGTATTTATGAGTCCTTTTTGTTATTTCATTATTTATGTATTTTTATTTGCTTATTGTTATTTTGGTCTTTTCGTTTGTACCCCTTTTATTGGGATGTGTCATGTATGAGCCCAAAGGGCAGTTGAGCCTTTTATTTTCTTTGAGTCCATTATACTTGGCTATATATAGCCCCTTGCTTATTGTTTAATGTAATGAATGATTGCTTATGATATTTTCTTCTTGAATGAGCTTGTGAGAACTTGTGAGTTCTAATGGAGAGAGATCCCTAGGAGAGGGAGATTTGCGCACTACCCACCAACCTTGAAGACGACCGGTTTCGTGGTCTTTGTTCTTTAAACTTTCCCTCCTCATCTTCCCCATTACCGGACATACTTTTCTCTCAACCCGAGCTCCCATTGTTCCCCTTCAGGTTAACGGCAAGACACCCCAACTGAATCTCTCTTCCTATCCATTTCCCACGGCCAAATCCCCCAAACTGACCCTCATTGCCGCCGGCTCCAACTCCCATAGCGACCGACCACCACCTCCCCTTTCCCCATTGGATCCCTTTGCCTAATTTGGACGAACCTATTTTGGGCAGATTTAAAAACTCAAATTCCTTTAGTTTGAATTTTGAAATCTTTCCAAATTTATCCAAATCTATTTTTGGAAAGTTACTAAAGTAATTCTATTTGAATTTTAAATTCAAATTGGATTTAATTAAGTCTTTCCTTATTTCTAAAATCCCAAATTAGGAACTCCTATTTCTCTCCCCAATCCCCTCCTTTGCTTTTACTACCGCCGGCCCCACCCCTCCCTTTTGGCTTGAATTAAGAAACCTTTCCTAAACACCTACCCGTATCTTTGGAAAGATTTCCCAATTACGAACCGAAATTCACATGAGCTCATGGCCTTAATTTATTTCCTAAAACCTGATTTCAAGATTAGGAAATAAATTTCTAATCCTCCCATCAACCTGACGGCTTGGCCCCTTACTGGAATTATTCTAAAATCTTTCCCTAGATGCATTGCCTTCCTTGGGAAAGAGTTTAAACTCCTCCTGCTGCTGGCCGAATTTCCCTGGGTTCCCACTTTGGTTTTCTCTCCAACCTCTCTCTTCGCTCCTCTCTCTCCCCTTCTAATCTTTCAAGTAAAGTTGCTGCTTGAACGGCTTGCTCCGAACCTCAATCGCTATTGTTAGAATCTGAGATTATTTTCAGAACTTTGAAAAGGGAACTTAGGAATTGTTCTCTCTTTACTTGTAAAGAGAAACTTCTTTCTCTTTGCTACCATTCGAGAAGTGTATCAAGAGCCAAGGCGATTCTACGCCCAATCATCCATTAATGGCGGATCCGGAGACTGAGTACGGAATAACTTGGGATGACGATGACTTCACCGACATCCTACGATCCACTTTCTTCGACGTGAATCTGAGGATTGACCACACCGTTGAAGACTACTTGGAGAGGATCCTAGATACTTTGGTGGAAGCTATCGACGAACACTTCGAAGGCATTAAGTGGAGGATCTCCACTACTCCCTAACGAAGGTTTCTCTTTTCCCTTGTATCCTATTCCTTTTAGTCTAAACTCTCTTTGGTTTGATTGCAGTCACGACGGACTATTTCACATTGCTCTTGCTTAAGCTTATCAATCGTAGGATTTGAGTACACCTCAATGCATCCTAATTCTCAATGTTAGATTAGGGATTAGTTTGAAAACTACTACTGTTCATCGTGTTGTTTTTCTATTTATTTTGGAAGCTTCAAAATTCTTATCATGTGATTTTAAACCTAAGCGGATAACCACTAATTGCTTTATTTCGTTGTTTGAATTTGCTAGTAGATTTGTTATAGAATTATTCTGATTATAAGTTGTGCAAAATCTAAGTGAATTAACCATTGCATACGTAGTCCTGCATCAGTAGGTGGGATATGTAATTCGACTCATTTTTTTCAACTTGTGATTGTTGCTTGGCACAGGATCATATTATGGTGCTTAATTCCAGGAAATCCTTTTTTAAACAAAAATTATGCAAGGGTTTCTTCAGATTTGACTATTTGCACTTGATATGGGGATATATATTGCCTATGCAAGATATCTAAAATCAGAGTTTTTATTTTTATTTTCTAATAAGTTTTGTTCTGATCATAACGATGCAGTACTTATTCATCTTTAACTCTTAGTTATTTGTGTAGGACTACATGCACATGTGATGTTATTAAATTTGAAATTACATGCTCATGATAAGAATAATAATAATTAATCAACTTCCCACGTATTAAACAAAAGATTGAAGCCAACAAGATAGTGATTAAGCTCAGGCAATCAATTAGATAATAATATTAGGAGCACAAAATAATCAAGTGTTGACCCCTACTACAGGATCCTTGCCTACAAATGATCTCATTAGTAAAAAATTTATGCTAAGGAATTCATTATGCAGTGGTTTAGGAAGCCATCAAACAAGCCTTTGGACTATTTGGTACATAAACATTTCTCTTATGTCTATAGTTGATCATGGTGATATGGGAAAGCCAACTCCACAACAACATGTTTATGAAGATGAAATAGCACAGGAATTTGATCTTAAAATGTGGATTTTGTGTTTCCAACAATTATGATATATAAAAAAAAAAAACGGGGGTCATTGCAGTTATGTTGGAATATCTTAAGAAGGAGAATCCTCGTTCAGAGACGCCTGAGGCATTTCAAGATAGTCTTCGGACTAAGACAATGTCCAAAAAGTTCTTACTTGTGCTGATAACATTTGGGAAGATGATGAGAAGCAAGATAAAAGTAAATTGGAGAAGGGTGCCCATCCCTTTTAGCCTATGGGAGTTTTGGTAGTATAATTTTTTGGTAAGAATTCGAAAGGGCTCAGCTGCAATAATGATTGCAACAGTCATTAAAAAGAAAAAAAAAATATTTAGATTAGAGGGCTTGGAGAAAGGTCAGTGCTGAAGCCCTCAACCCCTCATGCATTTGCTGATAAGAAGAGTCCTAATGATTATAAAAAGATTAAGATCCACTACTAGGGAGATGATTGAAATGCTTTTTGGATCTCCATTTGTCGCAAAGGTCATCAATAGTGTCGTGGATTCCTAGGCAAAAAAAAAAAAGAAGTGATATAAAGGCCTGCGCTACGACGGAAACGAGGTCTCGAAAATGCCCAGATGACGTCCGATTGACAAACGGATAGCACCATTGCGTCCAGAACGTCGTTGAAATTCAAAAAATATATTTTATTTGATAAATTTGGATCATCTGAGATGGTGGTGAATTTTTAGGTGATACAAATATGATATAAAGGCCTGCGCTACGACGGAAACGAGGCCTCGAAAATGCCCAGATGACGTCCGATTGACAAACGGATAGCACCATTGCGTCCGGAACGTCGTTGACATTCAAAAAATATATTTTATTTGATAAATTTGAATCATCTGAGATGGTGGTGAATTTTTAGGTGATGCAAATATGATATAAAGGCCTGCGCTATGACGGAAATGAGGCCTCGAAAATGCCCAGATGACATCCGATTGATGAGCGAACAGCGTCATTGCGCCCGGAACATCCCCGACATTGAGAATACATATTTTATTTAATAAATTTGGATCGTCTGAAGCGTTGAAAAATTTCAAAGGATGCTCAAATGTAATGTAAATGTATGCGCTATGAAAGAAGCGAGGCCTCGACGATAATCAAACGACGTCCGATCGACGAACGGACAGCGTCATTGCGTCCAGAACATCGACAACATTCAGAATATATATATATTATCTGATTAAATTGGATTGTTTGAGGTGGCGTCGCAAATTTCAAAGACAATTTAAGTATGATCCAAATGCATGCGTTACAAGGGAAACGAGGCCTCGACGATGCTCAAACGAAGTCCGATCGACAAACGGACAATGCCATTGCGTCCAGAATGTCGTTGGCATTAGGAATATACATTTTATTTAATCAAATCGCATTATTTGAGACAGTGTCGCAAATTTTGAAGGCGGTCCAAATGTGTTGCGAAGGCACGCATTACGAAGGAAATTAGCCTCGTCAGTGGCAAAATGACGTCCGATTACAAAATGGATGGCGCCATTGCATCCCGAACGTCGTCGATATTATGAATATATATATTTAATTAAAAGTCATTGTTGGAGAAATAGTTAAAAATCTTTTGAGATCTCCATTGGCAATTAAAGTCATCGGTGGTGTTTTGGAGGACAACTTGGACGAAAGGCATTGGAGGGTAATTCTAAAAAGCGATATATATTGGGTCAGAATCCTATCAATGTCGTCTTAATATTGAGTTATAAAGTTCTGTCAAATCATCTACAAAATTGTTTCGCATTTTTGTTGTATGCTTCCACAAGATCATACATTTGATAAAGATGATTTGGTCTTAATATGGACGGCATTGGGATTCATTTGGAGATCTCAATGAATGACTATGGAGCGTAAGAATGATTTCTGCCAAATAAGAATCAAACTCCTTCAAAATGTGAAGGATGCCGAAGAGACTTGGAGGGCCAAATTATGTGTCGAGAGGCGAAATTTCATTAATTTAAAAAAAAAATTTCTGATTTCGCTAAGTTGGCAATATGGGTGGACAATGTCAATCGAATCGTCGATATAGAAAGGATCGAAATGGCAGAGCGCGGTAAAAGAGAAAACTCTTCCTCCTTTTGGACAACTTTGATGCCTTAAGTCACTAAAATTTGTTAACATGCCGAAAGTGAGAGGGCTCGAAGGGCAAACGGGATTGATAAATGTCAAGCCGATCCATTGCTAGTGGTGTTATATATATTTAAAAGCATTAGAGTATCAGTTTCAGGGAAGCGTAGTTGCCAAAGATGACCGTTTGTTTACTTATTTAATTGGAAAATCTCATGCTATCCAAACATTACATCCCTTCCTATAGCTAACAAGAAAGGCAGGATTTGCAGCACCAAGATACCTTATAATCACAAATTATCTCAACCTGATCTCTCTCGGCAGATAAAAAAAAAACATGGAAAAATTACTAATCATTGCCATTGTATGCTTAGTGCTGTTAGTGAATTAACAATGCCATAGTATTAGCTTTGATTTCAATTTAACAAAAATTAATCAAATGAATAAAATCAGAAGTCAAAGGAAAGTTCAAATCACATTTAATGCTGTTACCTCGTATTATCAGAAATCCTGTGCAAAATCTCTGATTAAATCTCTTAAATCCCGCTGCAAGTGGTCTTCTCAGTCTCTCATCTCAGACATCGCCTTAGTCTCGAACGATGAGATTTTGTTTTTTTAAAAAGAGACGGAGCTGGACCATATGCTTCCTTCGATCCTTTACACCCCACCTGCTCTGTCCGAACTCCACTATTCCTAAGCTTCCCTGCAGATCACGGCCCCTCCTCTCCAAAGAAGCTTGAGGCAAGACCCACAATCTCTCCTCCACTGCCAAGGCTGAAGCTCATCCACACTAGAACTCCCTTCGGCTTCCTTCTGGCTGCCGAACCAAAACTGAGAGCAGGCTACTCTTTCTACGTTAGCTGAACCACGCCTCCTCTAAAAATCCTTGAGCCTCCACTGATTTTACCCTATCCCACGACCCACCTTTGCTAAAAAAAAAAAAAAGAATCGGAAGAAGATCTCCCCGTCGAGCCTCCTCTCCAACTCACGTTCTCAACCAAGCCTCTTCACTAAAAATCTTGCCCGATCTCCCTGCTATTATAACGTTAGTAAAGTGGTCGTATAGTTTTTTTTTTAATGCAGGGATTGTCTTCTAGCCGTTGTTTTACATAAAGATTCTGAACAACTTTTTCTTTTTCTTTTACTTTGACTAGCCCTTTTATTCTCCTTTGCTTTTGAGCCCCATTCCCGTTGACAGCACTTAGTGGTCAAATAATATGAATATTATTTACATTTAAATCTTTATCACATTCTTTTTTTTTATCATTCAATATTTTATTTCATAAAGCTTGCTGTGTGCCTTTCTTTATTCACATGAATACAAAGAGACACCACACTCTTAAAAAAAATATATATAATGATGAGAGATAGGGAGTTTCGTACATTGCATACTCTAAATCCCATTCAGAATTCATCATTAAAAAAAAAAATCTCTGAGCTATCTTGTCCTTATTTGCATGTATAGCAGTAAGTTTATATATATATTATATTCTATTATTGTGACCTTGACAGTAGTTTTTTTTTATTATTATTTGATAATACTATTATGTAGTTTTTCTTTGTACTATTAAATTTATTGTTACATATATATGTGAGTGAGTGTATGTACCAAAAAAAAAAAAAAAAAAAAAGAGTTACAAAACAAAAAAAAGAGTTACAAAAAAAAAAGAGAGAAAAAAAAGAGAAAGAGAAAGAAGAAGGAAAATTTGTTTTATTTTGTGCATCTCGACGACTTCATCAACCCCGCGAAGGTATGAATTTCCAACTCAGATTCTCGTTTTGTTGTTCGCAGCGGACCGGAAAACCGCCTATGCACGCCTTTATTGCGCGTGGTGGGACGGAACGCCGGTTCGATGCTTACGACGAAGCGGGTAATCACAAAAACCCTACTTCAATGATCGTGGCAAACCGGAGAACCGCCCCATGCACGCCTTTATTGCGCGTGGTGGGATGGGACCCCGGTGCGGCACGTACGGCGAAGCGGGGTCACTCATAAGTACCCCCGGGCGGGGGGAAATCAAAATTGTTTATAAAAAATGCTTTCCTTTTTATAAAACCCCATGCACGCCTTTATTGCGCGTGGTGGGAGAAAACAAAAAAATTACAACCGCCGCGGTGTCTCACCAACACCAACCGTGCACGTCTTTATTGACGTGGCGGGTAGGCGGCCTCTTGGTTTTTCCCCTTAACGGGGGAGACGCCGGGAGGCTGCCGAAATTTTGTCTGAAATACTGACAAGGACTTGGAACAAAATCGAACTTATGGACTTGAACCAAATAGACTTAATCAAACTTGAATCCAAATAAAAAGAAATGTGCAAGTGAGATGGAACTTGATTTATACATCAAGTGGATTGAACTCGAACTGAAGTCAAACTTGGAACAATTTGGAACATGGACTTGGTTTGGACAACATGAACTTGGACTCTACAAGTACCACAGTGGACTTGATTGAACTCAAAGAACAAGGATGTGGACATTAACATATTAAGTGCAAACTTGAACAAAAAATTTAAAATCAAGCTTAATCAAGAAGAGTTTGGATTCAAAGCTTTGAACATTTGAACTCATTTTTGATCAAATGAGAACTATGACTTGGACATTATTTGGACTATAGAATGAACTAAATCTTAATGAGCAAAATACTTAAGCCAATTTTGACCAAGAAATCTCTTGAATGGTCACAAAATGGCTTGAACTTTAAACGAATTTGAACTCGAATTCGAGCTTGAAGAGATCATGATGAACTCAAATGAATGTGGAGAGCTTGAACTTGCCAATATCACATGAGACTTATGAACTTGGTTTGAACCAAGAGAGATATACTTGCAACGAATGTGTGATGAATAAGGGTCCAAATTTTGAACTAAGTGGGGTTTGAGTTTGAACAACAAGAAGGACCCAAATCACATTAACTTAATTTGAGCACAGAATGAGCTTTGACTTGGAATTTCTCCTTGAATATTGGCATTCGAACCATGCCAAATGGCAATCATCATTGTTCAAATAAGGATCATTGAAAGACTCATAGCTCTCTCATAAGCAGCAATGCGAAGATCTTAAAGCAAGTAGCCACTTTGATCATTTAAATGCATTCAAATTAATATCACAAGCAAATAAGGATTCATGCATAGGCTGATTATAAACCTTGGTATGGAACTTTTGGACAATATTACTTGACTTGGAAGAGTCATGTGAATTGGAATAAAATATTGATGATAATATCAAATTCCTTACACTCATTACAAATCACCTTTGAAGGACAAGAATTTGTAAGTGAAACTTATTTGCAAATAATGAAAAGATTATGGAGGATATAATTTGGTCATAAAGCCATGGTTGGAATTCTTTGTAACTTGATGATAGATTTGCAACATTAATGTATTTCCAAGTAATGATCAAGATGGGCATGTATAGTTTGATCATATAATATAGATTAGTGTTGCAAACCAATCTCTTACGTACTATTGAAGAGGACTCATCACTTATAAACAAAGGCATTTACAGGCAGATGTATGAAAGCTCTCTTTCATACAGAAGTCTAACCAAAGGTGATTGAAAATAATATGTGATAGATGTTGAATTGTTTCATAGTCAGCAAACTACTTAATATCAGTCAAAGGCGTCGATTCCTTACAACTTAATGATCTGCAATACATACAATCTCTCTACGAATAGGGATGTATGTATAACATGCCATCAATGGGTAGATATAGAAAGACTTTAGTAAATGCAATATCCTGAAGTCAATTCCAGTATATAAAGGAAGACATCTACCTACCTACATGCAGCAGTAGCGGATGCACTGAAACGACCAAAGACCACAACAAAATGCATTGAGGGTACGACAAGTGCAAGCTCCTACGACCCAAGGCAGGAGATTAGTTAGTGCACTATGACCCGCCAACAAAATCAACAAATAGTGCACGACAGTCTACCTGTACAAAGCAGCGAACCATTAAATTCAGAAGCTGCTACGCCACGCCACCGGATCTGCAACACACATGCAAGCAGACAGAAGGCGTCCACAAGTTACAACGCCATGCCACCGGATCTGCAACATCCGTACAAGCAGACAGAAGGCGTCTATTTAAAGAATACCCCTGCACGTGCACTATAAATTGTATACACATAAGTACACTAAAGGGGAAAGTACAATCTCAACCCGCATGGGCCCCGGCGAGCGTGTTATTGGTACACACGTGACGTCTAGGGATGCTGCGCGGGTTGACAGGTGAATTCTAGTTCGAACCCGATCCTCCTATACGGGTCAATAGGAGTCGACAAAGTTCGAACTCTCAAACAAATATACGATTGCTACGACCGATATATTTATCTTAATACATTCACATTAGGCTTTTAAGGCCTACGATCAAAAGAATTCGCTCTCAAAGGCTCAAAGCCTACAAAACCCGATCCTCTGTCGACTACAGCCCGATAGAGTTGACAAGGTTCAATCCATAAAGAGAAATGACCCCCACAACACCCCGATGATGGCCGTGTTGAATGCAGATCTCAACCGGAGGGGTTCCCCAAATATTTTCAAAATATCTCCCAAATATCCAAAATTTTATTTCAAATATTCCAAAGCTCCACCCAAATACTACAAAAACTCAAAAAATCCCAAAATCCAAAAATATTTAAAAAATGAAATAAATCCATCAATGTGCTTAAAGCAAAATCCTTCCGCCCTCCGCAACAGTCTGTCAGGGTGGACAAATTCAAATTAACTCTAGCTCACAAAGAGCCAAATGCCTAGTCGAAAATATCACTAGGATCCATTCTCAAACAATCTCTTGCCAGTAAGGACGTGGTACGTGTCCTCTAACCGGCAGTTTCGCCGCCAAATGGCACTGCAGGTAAACGGTTATGACTCGGGGCCCTTTGAACCGAGTGGTCTTGCCGCCAAATGGCACCACAGATAGCGGTTATGGCCAGAGCCAATACGCTCCTTAATGACGTTAAATCCTTGAGATATGAATCAATAGGATATGATCGATAGGGCACAAAGCCCTCTGTCAGCTAAGGTGGATTTAAATTTGTCCCCTTAGACAAACATCAACCCCAGTCTATAAGGTCCCCTTGGACGAAGCAACCCA